>CM062817.1:1278445111-1279045111 GCA_031772625.1 Pinus tabuliformis | reverse complement strand
CGAGATATTAGAAATGAGTTTGATTTAAACTACATATTTACACAGGGAAAACAAAACCATTAACAAGATATTTCTACAAGTTTTCTACACGTCACTTGTAACTCAGGTATCAAAACAACGATTTCCTCATGCATTTTTTTCTTTTATCAAAAAATTTGCACATAAAAATACAGTGAACAGTATGTTAAAAGAAGAGATAAAAGGATTAATGAGTGCACAAATTGAAAGTAGTTGTGTGAAAATAAAACTCAGATTGCCCAAGAAGAATAAAAAGACCTGTCGGATGTTTTACATGTCCCAGAAAATAGATTTCTGAGGAAGACATTTTCCAGAAAATCGATTTCTAAGGAGGATAATTTTCTAGATCTTAAGTGTTGGTGAGTCAATGGTCAAGTTGGTAGCTATATATATGAGAGAAAAATATGGTCAAAATATTAGTAATCTCCTCATATATGGAAAGAATTCAAAATATCCCTAAAATTTGGCAAATTAAATCTGAGATTTCATTTCAATGATTTTTTTTTTTTAATCTGATTTGAATGTGTCAATAGTATGAGCTATATCCAAATCTTCTACTGTTAAAATAATAATGGAGATCGAACTAATTGGAAGTGGAAGAAGGAGGTAAGGATTCAAGAACCATATCTTATAGAAAATATTGAATTCAAATATAATTTTAAAAATTCAAAAACTTTAGGAAACCACTATTTTTTGTTGCTTTTTCAGAGCAAACAAAAATGACATTTGAAAAATGAAAACCTGGGTTTTCTTCAGAAGGAGCCTAATTAGGCTCAGTAAGGGCTGTTTTCTCAAATTCATTGCTATTTCGGATAGTTTCCTAGTTCTTTCAACCCATATTTTGTAGATTATGTGGGCAAAATAGTTGCTAAGTTGAAAATGAATTCCTAGTCATAAAAAGAATTATGTAGCTGAGTAAAATTGTGATCACCCTGTAGGTTGATTTTCATTTGTAGTTTCCAAGAATCGATTTCTCTAGCTCCATATTTCGATTTAGGAGAAAGGGTATTAAAAAAATCAGTTTCCTTCTAAGAATCGACTTATGAACAGGCAGTGAATGAATGAGTTCATGCAATGTTCTATTTGAGTAATCTCCAACATTCAATTTCTAAAGAGGCAGAGAGGGTTAATTTGAAGAACTTGTTCATTGATTTCTAAAATTCGATTTTTTTTAAATAAGCAGTAAGTGGTGGTGTTATTAAAAGAAGTGTTCAAAATTGCAGTTGACAAAGACTTGTAGAATGGTTTTCATTTTCAGAATTCAATTTCCAAACAAATAGTAAATGAGTAAATGAATGCAGTGGTTAGTTTAAAGTATTTTTTAGTATCCAATTTCTCTAGCATAAAAACAAAATTATATTTGTATTTACGAGGTAATTAAAAAAAATTCATTTCCAGAAGTTCAATTTCGATTTCTGAGAAGACATAGTCAGTTGATTTTCATTCCTATCTTAAATAAAAATCGATTTCTCAAAAACAAGCAGTGCATCTTAAAATCTATTTACCCATAAAGACAGAAAATGCATCCCCAAAATCTATTTCTCAAAGACTAACAATGCATCTCTAAAATTGATTTCTCTAGGTAAGAGAGTCTTTTCGAAATTTGATTTCTCCAAGTCAGAGACTCTTTTCCAAATTTAATTTCTCCAGGTCATAAATTTTTTATTTCTAGAAATCGACTTTGAAGGAAAGTATTCATTTCTAAAGCCGATTTTTAGGAAAAAGGAGTAAATTTCTAAAAATCGATTTTGAAGGACAATATTCTTTTCTAAAGTCAATATTGAGGGACAGAGAAGAATTTATTCCAAAAATCAAAATCAATTTTTGAGGATAGGGAGTAGTATTATGTTATGAAACTAGCTCACAAAAAGATAGAAAAAGATAGATCAACGCCTTAGAAATAAGCCTCTTCTAGGGGGCAACCTCCTTTACGTTACACAAATGAACAATTCTTAGATGATAGAAATGAAAAGACCTCCTTTCTATATATAGGAGTCTAAGGGGTCATAATATAATCAAAGCCAACATAACAATAATAATTTAAGGGCATAATAATAACAATAGTGGGCTTCTATGGGGCACAATAATAACAATATGGGGACTACATGGGGACACAAGTAGTATAGGGGGTTGTACTAATAACAATAAGGGGTTACACTAGCAGTATAGGGACCTAACATGCCCCTCTCCTTAAAAAAGTGTTGCCCTCAACGCTTGAGTAGTTCTTGATGCTTCTCTACAAAATTCTTGTCCTCCCATGTGGAATCTTCAACGAGTAAGTTTTTCCACTTGAAGAGATACTCTGAAATTGATCGATTTTGTAGCTGTCAGGTTCTTGTTTTAGTGAATTCTCCAGGTTCCAATATGATTTTTCCTTCCTCGTAAAGTTGTAGCAATATTGTTTGAACTGGAATCTTCTGCAACTTTTGAATGAGTGGCCACACTTCTTTGTTGATCTGAATTGGATCCATAGAAGACTATCAAGCAACCATGACTATATCAGGGGAGAACAAATATCTAAGAATTCAAAAACAGTGATCAAAAACACCCAAAACCAATGGCAATGGCATCCAATGTAAAATGACGAGGACCTTGGTCAAAGCGCACTGACCAAGGCCCATGGAGACTGCGTAGGAGGCCAAAGTAGCCCCTCGGAGCCCCAGACCGGGAAAAGGAGGTGGATAATCAGGCATCGCTGGGCAAACATGTCGATAATGGAAAAGCCCAAGCACTAAATCACGTGGGGGAACTGGAGAACCACGAGCGGAAAAGGAAAAACTGCTGAAAGTGCAAGGCGGGACCCGTTCTCTGGAAAACTAGTGATATTGATTGGGGTGCCCTTAAACGGTAACAGGTTTTGGACGAGAGCAGAGCGATTCCATTCATCGATGGACACGTGGCAAGCGGAGGTGAGAGAAAACCACCGTTGATCGTGCGCTATTAGTCGAGCAAGTCAACCACGCAAAACATGCATATGGCATCGGATTCAGAGGACCTAGATCAGACGGCTGAGATCGTGCCCGATGGAGGAAGAAGAATCGCCAAAGGAATACACCACATTTTAGAAGGGATTTGGAATCCGTTTGACCACCACAGTGGAGGAAGAATGCATCCATGACGTAACTGAAGAAATGAATCGACGAAGCATGTTGGCGTCATTTAAAGGAGGAAAAGTGGCCACTCTCTGAGCATTCATGATGACACCGAACAGGGAACTCCAAGCACAATTACAGAAGGTGAATCGATAGAGGTGGAAGAGGAACCAAAAAGTCATTGGAATGAATGGCTAAAAGCCATGAACAGAGATATTTTAATTAGAGAGGAACTTAGATAGTATTATTCGAGAGACGGAAGAAGTGGAACAGTGAACCCTGAGAGGAGGACTGAATACAGAGAACAGTAAAGCAAGGCAGAAGAGACAGAGGGTTGAGCTAACTAGAGGTAGCGTCAAGCACCAAAGAGCTTGAAGATTCAAGCCATCCCATAGAGGAATCTGTCTGGACTGAGCATCACATTTGGCTCTTTCCACTGTAGACCAAAAGGTCACAGAGGTGGTAGGAAGAAGAAGAGTCTATGTACTCCAGTGGCTTGGGGAATCCAAGAAACCACACTGCCAAGCAAACCTGCTTTAGGAGAACTCACATTGAGCCCCTATATTGTAATTCTCTACTTAAGACACAATAAAACAAGGCCACCACTGAAAGCTGGACTGGAGATGTAGCCCTGGAGAATAGGTTGAACTCATTAATTTGTTGTGTCTTTGTGTTTGCTTATTATATTTCTATGTTGTCTTTCCATTTAAATTGTCTGTGTATTGGCAATCTAATCATTCCATTGCTTAAATAACACAGAACACACACCAGAACATGAATCCGTAATACCTTTGTTCATTAAAACTTAAATTGATGTCACTCATAGGGTGAATATCATATCAAGTGGTATCAAAGCTCTAGGCTGTAAGGTTAGACAAGCTTGTGTTCATTTAGTTGTGAATGCTCACAAGATCAAAGCTCAAATTAGGAGAATGAGAGTTGGTGGAAAAAATTGGGAGAGTCTATTCTCGAAACACAATGTCGGAGGAAGGTTTCGTAGGGCCAAACCCTCAATTCATAGAAAGTTTCCTAGCTATATAGTCTATGGTTGAAGAAATGTACAGAGACTTTAGAAAGCAAAAGGTTGAATATTCATCATGCTCTAAACAAGATAAAGAAGAATATGAGTCTCACTTCCATGACCACTCAAAAGGAAAAGGGAAAGAGGAAAGCTTTCTGACACCTCCTAATATCCCCATGCATAATAAGAAAGAATATTTGATTAAGCTAGATGTTAAATTTGATTTGCCTATATATGATGGAGAGCTAAATGCTGAAAAGTTGGATAATTGGATTAGACAAATTGATGTGTATTGCAAGGTATAGAACATAACCTTAGACAAGAGTAAGATTTAGCTGGCAAGCCTACGCCTAGGAGGAACTACCTTGGTTTGTTGGGAAGGCAGAACCCAAGCTGATATGAAAAGACCTTGTAAGACCATCTCTGTCTGGAGTGAATTTGTTTGTGCAATCAAGAAGCAGTTCTATCCATTGGCCTACATGCAACAAGCCATGATGAGTTGGCAAACTCTTCGGCGGTTGAAAGGGAAAAGTGTGCAAGGGTATCCTCAAGAGTTCAGAAAGAGAGCATTGATGTTGGGTATCTCATTAGACTCGCCAGAGACTCTTTTGAAGTACATTGGCGGTCTACACAGTGACATGAGGCATACCATCCTCATGTTTAATCCCACTAGTATAGATGAGGTATCTATACAAGCTACTCATCTAGAAGCTAGAGGAAAGAATGGAAGTCCAGAAGTTGGGGTACCATCCCAACCCACTATAAGCAAGAGCAAGGAGAAAAGAAAGCATAAGTGGAAAGAAAGGAAGGCTAACATTGCACAGAAAAGCAAAGCTTCATGCACTCACTGTAAAAAGGACGGGCATGATGATAAGAATTGTTGGATTCTGCATTCAGAGCTGAGACCTAAGAAGTCCGAGGGCAAGAAGAAGAAGACTGCTACAGCTATCCAGAAATTTTTGGGGTCAGACTCGAGAGATAAAGCAACTATAGCAGCCACAGGCTTAAAAGGTAAGAATTTTGAAGCATCTACTAGTAATTCTACTCAATCTATTATTGATGAAGAAAATGAGAGAAAAAGACATGAGCTTTTCCATATTCGAGTTATTTCTAAAAATCAAAAGATTGATACTTTGTTTGATAGTGGCTCAGAAGTAAATCTAATTTCTGAAGCAATTGTAAAGAAATTTGGATTAACAACTACACCTCACAAGAAACCATACCCATTAGGATGGTTTCTTGTGAGGTGTAGTTGTTAATCCAAATTTCTTTACCCATTAGGATGGTTAAATGATAAATCACAACTACAAATGACTAGACAGTGCAAACTCAACTTTTCTTTTGGGTTAGCATTTGTAGATGAGGTTGTGTTAGACATAATTCCTTTGGATATATGTGGAATTGTTTTAGGAAGCCCTTACTTGTATGATAGAAAGGCTATTTTCTATAGAGCTGAGAACAAGTATCTACTTGTCAAAGATGGAATTGAATACTTTTCAAGAGATCATAAGCTCAAGAATAATTATACTCTCATAAACTCAGTACAGATGAAAAGAATGATAAATTCATGTAAACAATTCTTACTGATGGTTGCAAAAGGAAAAGAACCCTCATAAAACCAATGTATTTGAGAGTTGTAAGGCTGAACAACAAGCTGATATAGAAAAGGTTGTTTCAGAGTATGATGTCTTGTTTCAAGAACCTAAAGGTCTGCCACCCAAAAAGGGAACAGTACATGATATTATTTTGCAGCAAGATGTTCCTTTGCCTAAAATTGGGATGTACAGGTTGTCTTCTTTAGAGAATGCTAAAATCAAGAGGTAGGTGCAGGAGTTGCTCGAGAAGGGCTTCATCAGGCCTATCACATCACCATGTGGGTCACCAATCATTTTGGTGAGAAAGAAATATGGCTCATGGAGAATGTGCATTGATTACAGAGCACTGAATAAGATAACAATCAAAAATCATTATCCCCTTCCTCGTATAGATGATCTTTTAGATCAATGAAAGGAAGCTGTTTATTTAACCAAGCTGGATTTGCACAGTAGATACCATCAAGCTAGAGTTGCAGATCAAGATGCATGGAAGATTGCTTTCAAAACAAAGTAGGGATTGTATGAATGGCTGGTTATGCCTTTTGGCTTAACTAATGCTCCTGCTACTTTCATGAGATTAATGAACGATGTACTTAGACCTTTTCTTGATGATTTTGTTATTGTGTATCTAGATGACATTCTGATTTTTAGTAAAATGTGGGAAGAACATTTAAAGCATGTTAAGCAGAAATTAGATGTTTTGAAAAGAGAAAAACATTATGTTAAACTCTCAAAATGTGAATTTGGAAAAACATCTTTAAATTACTTAGGTCATATAGTAGGGGGAGGTGAATTGAAAATAGATCCTTCTAAAGTGGTAGTCATTTTGAACTGGCCTAAACCCAGGTCTACTACAGAAGTGAGAAGCTTCTTAGGAGTAGCACAATATTGGAGGAAGCTAATTTCTAAAATTTCCTCAATTGAAGCTCCCTTACATGCTTTAACAAGATTGAATAAGGTGTTTTAGTGGGGAGGCAAACATCAGAAAGCCTTCAACACCTTGAAAGAGAAAATTAGTATAGCACTTGTACTAGCACTGCCAGATCTACAAAGACCATTTGAGATCCAAACCAATGCCAGTGACTATGCCATGGGAGCAGTGTTGACACAACACGGTAAACCCATATGTTATCATTCTGAGACTTTTAATCCTACAGTAGTTAACTATCCTACATATGACAAAGAATTGTATGCATTAGTTCAGAGTGTGAAAAAGTGGAAACATTACTTAATTGGCAAAGAGACAGTAATACATACTAATCATCAACCACTTCAATATATACACTCCCAAACTAAGTTGCAGCACTCAAGACATTACAGATGGATGGGTTTTCTACAAAAGTTTCATTTAGTCATCAAGTATAAAAAGGGCATACATAACAAGGTTGCATACATGTTATCTAGACCCATTATAAATGCATCTACCATACTTAAGCATAATTCAGTGCTACATGGAAGCTACATTGAACAATATGCTCAGGATATGGACTTTAAAGATGTATATGCAACTTTGGGTCAAGGCAAAAGAGTAGAAGAATTGGACTATCAAATGAAGGACCGACTCTTATACCATTGTGGGAAACTCTGAATTCCACAAACTGAGAGGATAAAGATAATTAGGGAAGCACACACTTCTCTGATATTAGGTCACTTTGGGGTAAGTATAACAGTTGCACAGCTGCAAAGATTCTGTTATTGGATGAAAATGAATGAGACAGTTTCTATATATGTAAGAGGGTGTGCCATGTGTGCTAAGAGCAAGCCCAGTAACAGAAAACTAGGCTTGTACACTCCATTGCCAGTTCCTTCTCACCCTTGGGAAAGTGTTTCCATGATTTTGTTGGAGGACTGCCTAAATCTAGGAAAGGTCATGATTATCTATATGTTGTTGTGGATAGGTTCAGCAAAATGTGTGTTTTGATACCTTGTAGTAAATAGATTACAACTGAACAGACTACAAAATTGTTCTTTGAACATGTATGGGTTCATTTTGGATTACCCACTTCCACTGTATCTGATCGAGACACCCGATTTGTGGGGAATTTTTGGTCGAGTCTATGGGAACTGATGGACACCAAACTGAAGAAAAGCACAGCTTTTCATCCACAAACAGATGGCCAAACAAAAGTATTAAACAGAACAGTGATCCAGTTACTAAGAGGTTATTGCAGCAAACATCCTAAGCTTTTGGATGAACACTTGTGTTATGTGCAGCATGCTTACAACAGAGCCAAGCACTCTTCTACGTAGAGATCTCCTTTTGAGACTTGTTTTGGTTTCACACCAAGGTCTCTTTTGGATTTTGTCTTTGGTAAAGATACCATGGTTGATGGACACAATGATGTGGACAAGACAATTAGGTTCATTGAACAAATCCAGGAGATCCACTAGGCAGTACAGGAACAGCTGGAAAAGAACCAGGCCAAGTACAAGGCTAGGCATGATAAGCATCGGATGGAGCATAGTTCTCAAGTTGGAGACCAAGTCTAGCTGTATATCAGCAAGGACAGGATGTAGGGTGAAGGTAAAAAGCTAAAGCCTATCATGTATGGATCTTTCAGGATACTTGAGAAGATTGGTGAAAATGCTTTTCACCTTGATTTACCAGCTTACATCCACATCTACTCAATCGTAAATGCAGATTGCTTGAGATTGTTTGAACCTTCAATGATTGAGGACCCTGAAGAGCAAAGTCAATTGCCTTCTATTGAAGACCCACTACCTAAAAATCTTAATGAGTTACAGGAAGACATAGTGCTGGATAGGAAGGTGAGCATGACATGCAAGGGAGATGTGGAATACCTCGGGATTGGGCTCAAAGGTTCAAAGTTGAGCAGTGCAAAGTGGATTGAGCTTGGACAGGTGAGAAAAAAATACCCTCACTTAATCGATGCTTGAAAACCAACTTTTGGTGGTCCAAAAGCTTTTTCAGTGGGAAGGCCGTGATCCGAATTGGATCCATAGAAAATTGTCAAGGAACCATCACTATATCAGGGGGAACAAATCTCTAAGAATTTCAAAACAGAGATCAAAAAAACCTTGAACCAGTGGCAATGGCATCCAACGTGGAAAGAAGAGGACCTCAGTCAAAGCGTGCTGACCGAGGCCCATGGAGACTACGCAGGAGGCCAAAGTAGCCCCTAGGAACCCCGGATTGGGAAAAGGAGGTGAATTAATCATGCATCACTGGGAAAACAAGGCCATAATGGGAAGGCCCGAGCACTCAATCACATGGGGGAACCGGAGAACCGTGGGCGAAAAAGGGAAAAGCGTTGAAAGTACAAGGCAGGACCCGCGCTCTGGAAAACCGGCGGTATTGATCAGGGTGCCCTTAAATGGTAAGAGGTTTTGGACAAGAGTGGAGTGATTCCATTCATCGAGCGACACGTGGCAAGTTGAGGTGAGAGAAAACTATTGTTGATCACGTGCTATCGGTAGAGCAAGTCAACCATGCGAAACGTGCATATGGTGTCAGATCTAGAGGGCCCAGATCGGACAGCTGAGATTGCACCCGATGGAGGAAGAGGAATCGACAAGGGAATACGTCGCATTTCAGAAGGGATTTGGAATCCTTTTGATCGCCACGGTGGAGGAAGAATGCATCCACGACATAATTGAAGAAACGAATCGACGAACCACGCTGGCGCCATTTAGAGGAGGAGAAGTGGCCACTCCCTGAACGTTCATGATGACGCCGAATAGGGAACTCCAAGTGCAGCTACAGAAAGTTAATCGACAGAGGCGGCAGAGGAACCAAACAGGGATTGGAATGAATGGCTAAAAGCCATGAATAGAGATAGTCGAATCAGAGAGGAACTTAGACAGTAAGAGTCGAAAGACAGAAGAAGTAGAACAGTGAACCCTGAGAGGGGGACTAAACATAGAGAACAATAAAGCAAGGTAGAAGAGACAGAGGGCCGAGCTGACCAGAGGTAGCATCGAGCACTAGAGAGCTGAAGATTCAAGCCATCCCATAGAGGAATCTGTCCAGACTGCACATCACATTTGGCTCTTTCCACTGTAGACCAGAAGGTCACAGAGCTGGTAGGAAGAAGAAGAGTCTGTGTACTCCAGTGGCTTGGGGGATCCAAGAAACCACCCTGCCAAGCAAACCTACTTTAGGAGAACTCACACTGAGTCCCTGTATTTTAATTCTCTGCTTAAGACACAGAAAACAAGGCCACCACTGAAAGCTGGACGGGAGATGTAGCCCTGGAGAATAGGGTGAACTCCTTATTAATTTCTTATGTCCTTGTGTTTGCTTACTATATTTTTCTATTGTCTATCCATTTAAATTGTCTGTGTATTGGAAATCTGATCGATCCGTTGCTTAAATAACATAGAGCACACACCAGCACATGAGTTTGTAATACCTTTGTTAATTAAATCTTTAACTGATGTCACTCATATGGTGAATATCAGATCATTTGTCCTTTTTCCATTCATCCCTTGCTTTATGTATCCAATTTGGTTGGATAATAGAAATAGCACAAAACAATGCTTTCATGTCCTCATCCTTTCTTGAGAGTGCATCTGCAACAACATTTTGCTTCCCTTTTTTGTAGATTATTTCAAAGTCATAACCCAACATATTTGTGACCCATTTTTCTGTTCTTCTAAAGATAATATTTGTTCTAAGAAGTATTTAAGACTATCATGATCCATTTTTACCTTGAAGTGTCTTCCCATTAGGTAAGGTCATCATTTCTTAAGTGCATGTAATATTGCCAACATTTCCTTCTCATAAATTGCTTGCTTCATATGTAGCTATAAAAATATCCAATCACCTACATAAAAACCAATTTCACTGTGATGTTGATCTGCCTGTTGTTTCATTCAATTCTGCACCAAAGTGGCATTATCCTTTAAAAGTTGGAGAACTTGTTGTTGATGCTCGATGTGATCTTTCACTACTTAAATATTTTTCTTCTTGATATGTCCTTCTACCTTGAGAATTTGAGGAGTGGTAATTTCTTCGAATGCATTACAAGATATGGTCGGATTCATTTCTTGATGCTCGATGTGATCTTTCACTTCTTGAACATTTTTCTTCTTGATATGTCCTTTTATCTTGATAGTTTGAGGAGTGGCAATTCCACCCAATGTATTACAAGATATGGTCAGATTCATTTCTTCTTTCTCGATGTGATCTTTCACTTCTTAAACATTTTTCTTCTTGATATGTCCTTCTATCTTGAGAGTTTGAGGAGTGGTAATTCTTGCCAATGCTTTATAAGATATGGTTAGATTCATTTCTTCTTTATCTGGGTTTGGTTCCTGGTGTATATCCTCTTATTTTGATGTTTCTTGATCCTTTTCTTCATCCTCTTCGTAATCTATGTAAAATAATTTCTTCCTAGCACATTTATGACCTTTAGTGTATTTTTTATCACAATTGTAACAAAGCCCTTTTGCTCTTTTTTCTTCCAATTGTTGTGGTGTCAACCTTGTAGGTTGTGGAAGGATAGGAGAAACAATACTTCCATATTTATAGTTGTGAGGGATAGGCTTCCTTGTTACCATAATTTTGCTTTGCACTTTTCTTGCCCTCTCCAATGAATCAAGTTCCCAATGACGAACCTCATGTTGAATGTTATCCTTTAAAGTCCCTATGGAGACATCAATCCTATACTTCTCTGGAATATCATTTTCCCTTATATTCAATTTTTGAAAGTCCTCAATGTTCTCCACCATTGAACACTTTTAATTAAGATTTATCAATAGGCTAAATAAGGTGTTGCTTTTTGTATCCTCATAATGTGTTATCATTTCCTCCGTGAAAATTGACCACGTAATAAGTGGTTTATGAGAACAAATCCCTTTATACCATAAAAATTGATCTGGTTCTAAATAATTAGATGCAATACTTACCTTTTGTAACAATGGTACACCATGTAGATCAAAATATTTCTCCATCTGTAGTATCCAATTTACCGGATCCTTTCCATCAAACTTCCTCATCTAACTTTTTCTTGATTTTAGGACCTCAATCTTGAAACGATTGTAACTCTATAATTTTAGATCTCCAAGTTTTTAAATTTCATTCTGTAGTAGCCCTCTGAGTCCTCTTTCTAGCCGCGAAAGTCTGATCAATATTGGATTTTGTAAGAAAGTGTTGTGTCAAATATCCCACGATGACCTGATTATAGACTCGTTCAGTAGAGTGAACTTGTACGAAGTGCCATGTGTCATTGTTTCAACCTTAGGACCTGAAACCGATACACGGAAAACTACAACCCATCCTATTTCTGCAACTTCTTACGAAATTTCAATTTGATGCTCAAAGAGAAAGTTATGACAATTTTCCCACGGTCACCTATTTAGGATGTAATTCGGGAGCCTACAGAAACCCTAAATGTATCAGATTATATCTCTGAAAATATAGTGAGACAAGATTTGAAATTCAGACCCAAGATTAACCAAGATTTTGATTCAAATGGGTTTCACTTTCCAAATCTAAACCTTCACAGAACAAATATTATAGTGAAAATTCCATGATGACATGTTTGAGATGAAATTCTGGAGCTTACAAAAACCCTAACTTGCTCAGATCATATCTTCGAAAATATAGTGAGACAAGATCTCAAATTCGGACGCGAGGTTCAGAACGATTTCTTCTCAAATGATTTTTTTTAGCTTCTGAAACTTTATAGTGAAAAATTTATAGCGAAAAGTACACGATGACCTGTTTGGAGAAGAGAAACCCTAGAATCCACAGATCTGATACCAAACGTTATGAGACCAGCTCACAAAAAGATAGAAAAAGATAGATCAATGCCTTAGAAATAAGCCTCTTCTAGGGAGAAACCTCCTTTACATTACACAAATGAACAATTCTTAGATGATACAAATGAGAAGACCTCCTTTCTATATATAGGAGTCTAAGGGGTCATAATATAATCAGAGCCGACATAACAATAATAATGTAAGGGCACAATAATAACAATAGTGGCTTCTACGGGGCAGAATAATAGCAATATGGGGACTACATGGGCAGAACAATATAATAAGAGGGTTGTACTAATAACAATAAGGGGTTACACTAGTAGTATAGGGACCTAACATATTATCCAAAATTGATTTTTTTTTTTTTTTTTAAACAAAGAGGATTTTTTATTTCATAATTTAAGGATATCTGAACGAAGAACAAGATTTTATTTGAAATATGGTGTTGATACAAGGCTGAGAAATATTTTATTTGCAAGTATGGTGTTAATTAAAGGCAGAAAAGGTTAAAATTTGATTTCGGAAACAAGTATGGTTTTGATTTTAAAATTTGAAGGCATAGTTATCCTTTTACAAGCAACTCAATAGGAAGCTTCATCTTCAGGGGTCAGAGCCACAGATACATCAATAGGTTAGTTAGCATACAGGGAAAGAATATCAAAGAAATAGAGGGGGCAAGTATGATGACATGCTTGAACATCAGCAAGGGGGACATGTTGGTCCTCAATTTTGGTAATTTTTGTTTATCATAAAACCACTTACTTACCATCATATTCCACCCTATTCCACTCACATATGCTTCATTTTACCCTTATTTTCCATATTCAGGTAATTAGATTAATTTTTTCAATTTTTAGAATTTTTTGTTAAAATTGGGTTTTAAAATTAATTTTAGACTCCATTGAAAAATCAAGTAATAGATCCATTAAAGTGATATGTGCAGGACACCTGGGCACGTGATAAACTCATATTTTGAAAGATTAGGAACCACAGATGGATGAACATCTATTGGTTCGGTCAAACTGAGAAAATACAGTCCTGGTCAACGATGGTCAAACTTGACCTATAACCCAGAAATTCCTATTAAAAAGGGGCAGTTTTAGGATTTTTTGGAATTCTTCCAGATTTATTGTAACTAATGGATGGCTTCAACGTGATGAAGTGGGATAACATTAATGATAGTTTTTTCAAACTTTTTATCCTATATGGTTATTATTATGCCTATTTATAAAGAGGCATTCAAAGTTGGAACATGTAGAAAAACTTGAAGATTATTATTTTGAGATAATTGAAGACAAAGTTTTTGTTTCATGATTTCTTTGTGTTTGCTGGAGTAAATGAGTTCTATAGCTGAGTGTTTTAGAAGTGTACCAGCAAGGTTGGAGGGCCCCCGTACCGAGCTTAATACACTTTGTTTTATGATGTTCATATTTGTGCATATGTTAGTTTAATTCTTCATTTTTATTATATTCATTTGTTGTAGATATTTGTAAATATCTTTAATGTGAATGTCTTTTATGGATGTGTTAGGTGAATATTGCTACCCTTTAGTGATTAGCTTGAATGTGGAAGGACAACCAGGTTTCTTAGAAAAGAGCCTCTTCTCCATGAGCTAGGGCTATGATTGAACAAGATTCACTTCTTTCAAAGCTTTTTTAGATTAAATTCTTATGCTTTCATTACATTTTCTTATGCTTACTTAGATATTGTTAATGTCATTAAACATAGTTACCGATCGAATGGGAACTATTACCTCAAAATGGGTACTCGAACCCAAAAATCCCAAAAAAAATGAAAAAACAACCCAAAAATAAAAATGTTGATTCTGCATCACCATTTTTTTCAAACTAAATTTTCAATATTTAAAAAAGAATAACAATAAAAAACAATAAAATCCATTTTGTTTGGTGCAAAAAACACCTTGAAATCGAAAAGTTTTGATGTAGAAATAACGTCTTTTTCTCAAGGTACATTTTCAACATTTTTTAATAATGATGTTAAAAATAAAATATCGTGTCTCTGAAAAACTTTAAATTTCCAATGATTTTCAAGCATGACATTAACGATAAGATATCACGTCTTTGAAAATCCTTAAAATTCCAATGATTTTTAAGCATGACATTAAATATAAAGTATCACTTCTTTGAGAAGCCTTAAAATTCCAATAATTTTCAAGCATGGTGCTAAGAAAAATTATTTATAATTGTTTTCAACTGTAAAATTAAAGATAAAATATCACGACTTAGAAAAACATTAAAATCTTGACAACTTTGCAACCATGGAATTAAAACCAAAGATTATGACTACAAAACAATCTTAAATTCTCAAAATATTTCAAGCATGAAATAAAAAACAATTAAAAAAAATAAAAATAAAAGCAATTAAAATAAAAAATAAAACATTAACCCTCCTCTACACCCCCACCGCCCTCCCTCGCCCCAATAATTAAAAAAAAAATAAAAAAAAAAAAAAAATTAGAAAAAAAAACAATTAAAAACAAATAAAAATAAAAACAATTAAAATAAAAAATAAAACATTAACCCTCCCCTACACCCCCTAGCTTGCCTCCCTCCCTCACCCACCTCCCGTCTCCCCTTCCCCATCCTCGTCCCTCCCTCTACCCAACCCCTCCCTCCCCCCAACCCTTCACCCCTCCCTCCCTACTAGCGTCGCCCCCTCCTCTCCCCACCCGGGCCCCTAGCTAGCAACCAAGAGGCCGTAGACCGATTCCAAGATTCGGCCTGCAGTCTCTTGGCCACTGGATGGGGGCCCAAGTAGGGAGGGGAGGACTGCACCCACTTCTCAAAATACTTAAGTCAAAGAACATGGTGGGCTCATTTCAGCGGTCACTCCTGCTACACAAATCTGCTCCATATTTGACTATGACTACAAAAGTTTCTTCTAGGGATGAGCAGCTGACTCTTTAGCTCTATTTTTATTTCATCTCGTCCTTTTCACAAGACTACATTTAATTCCCAATTTTTATCTATCCCTCCCCTCCCTACCCGAGCCCTCAGCGTGCGGCCTCTTGGCCACTAGCTGGGGCCCCCAACGGGGAGGGGTAGGAGGGTCCCAGGTAGGGTGCGGCGGGGGGGGGCAGGTGGGGAGGATTTGGGGCGGTAGGCAGGGGAGAGGGGACAGCCAAGGGTGAGGGAGGGAGGGGTAGGGAAGGGCCTAGGGTGAGGGAGGGAGGACAGGGTCATGGAGAAGGGGGCTGGGGAGCATTGGAGTGGAGGGTTCGGTTGGGGGGGGAGAGAGGATGGGGCCGAGGGTGGAGAGGGGAGGGGGTGAGGGTTAATTGTTTATTTTTATTTTTATTTTTATTTTTATTGATTTTTAATTTTAATTTTTAATTTGTTTTCAATTTTTTTTTTTTTTTTTTCTTTAATTTTTTTTTTTAATTAATTAATATGTTTTGAATTTTTTTTTCATATTAATTTTGTTTATGAATTTGTATAATTTAATTTTTTTTTAATTGTTTTGAATTTTTTTTTTATTTTTTTTATTTTATTTTTTCATGTTATTTCTTTATTTTTATAATTTTAATTTAAACAAATTAATTCTTAAATTTTTATTTTATTTTATTTTTTATTTTTCCCATCAACACGTTTCAACATCAAGATGAAAATCACTAACAAAAAAAATGTTCACACTTGATACATAAAAAAATTTAAATTGTGAAAATAAGCCCTCTAAAAAAATGTGTTGATGCTGGATCAACACTTTTCAAGATCAGCATGAAAATCACTAACATTTAAAAAAATTGTTCATACTTGATACATAAAAAAATTTAAAATGGCAAAAATATGCTCCAGAAAGAAAAAGGTGTATTCTGAATCACCATTTTTCAAAATTGACTGATTTTTTTCTACCTCAAAAAAATGGGTACTAGGTCATTTTCTCGTTTGATCGGTAACTATGTTATTATAGAAATATTGAGGAAGGACAACCAGGTCTCCTTGAAAAGAGCATGTTCCTTATTTTTCTAAAATAGTCTAATTTGATTGACCAATCATGTATGCTTTTATGAAATAGATTTAAATGTTTTTTCTTAGTTATGTAGAATGATTTATATTTGTAATATGCACTTCTGTTCTCATAACTACTTTCTATATTAGTTCTTATCCAAAAGTCCATAAATTGTGGTTTGCTTCTAAGATTACCAACCTGGATTGATAGTAAAATACATGCCTTAATTTATACCATAAGTTGCGCTGATAGAGAGCCTAGATGATTGTAGGGAAAAGAGATTCTTGTAGGGAAAGAAGAAGTCTACATTAGTGAGAATAGTTACAACTATGTAGGCAAAGTGTAGTGATATGAAAGGATGTTTATTGTTTGCAATGCATGTTTCTAGTGATAAAGGGTATTATTTTGAGGATAATGAAGTCCTAAAGAGGTACCCTATTTTGCAGCAATTTCAGGATGTGTTTCCTATAGAGATTTCATAGTTACCACCTAATAGTGAAGTGGACTTCTATATTGAGTTAATACCAAGGGCAACACCAGCATCTAAAGAACCTTACAGGATGATCACTCCAGGATTGGTGGAACTGAAGTTGTTGCTTGATGAAATTCTTGATAATTGTTACATAAGGCCAAGTGTATCTCCTTGGGGTGCACCAATTTTGTTTGTAAGGAAAATGGATAATACTCCAAGATTGTGAAGAGGGTTAATAAGTCAATATTTTACCGTGCAAGGACCATCACTGTATGTGCATACAACAATGATTTTTTAAGGACCGTCATCATATGCAACATTGTTGATAAACCATAAAGGTCTTTCATAGGCATGACCTTGACCAATAACCTTTTTTGTCGTATTTTTTATAGGTTTTATCAAATATTTTCTAAATTTTGCGCATCACCAAATTTGGAAAAATCACCAAATATACCTCCAATAATATCCATGCCATTTCTAAAACTCTTTCAACTGCTAGTGTCCTCTATCGACTTACTAACGTGCTTGTACAAAAACACTTTTCACCATATGACCTAGATCTATGACCAAGTCCCTATCAGGTCGTGGGATAAATGAGGTTAGAGTCCTATTAATTTTCATTTCTTTGTCATCTTCTTGACTACACCAATAAATTCTATTTTTTTCACTAATTTTCTTAAGACTTGAAAATTTAATAAAACACAAATCCTTAGCATAATTGTAACAACACCTAGTTGAATTTCCTTGTAAATGAAATAATACGAAGGATATGTAACATGTATTTGAAGATGGATGGTGGGAAAGAATTATAATGGGCATCACTTGTGCCTTACTAATGGCTATCAAAATTGTAAAAGGAAAAGAAGCAATACGTGACATTAAATTATGAGAAATAAAGGAAAATAGGTGAAAAGGAAGGTGAAGAGACACAAATATGATGCAAGTTAAATTAGAGAAAAAAATGAAATAAAATGAAGAATGTTGGGTTGTGTTATATTCTTTCCACGACTAGCCCACGTAATTAACCAGGTGGTTAGAAGGGGGACAGAGCTCCCCCTTCATTGTGCCAATTGCGTAGCGAGGGGAGTCATAGGGGGTTTGAGGGGTGCAGGTAACCCCACTCTATGGAGTCCGGGGTATTGGGTGCTTCAGCATGTATACATATATATTGTAACATTGAAAGGAACATAATGAAAAATCAAGCTAGTAGTCCCGGTTTTAGGATGCATGGGAAAATCTCTTTGTATATGTGTTTTATGTGTTATGCTCTTGCATTGTTTATTTTCTGTGTTTTAGAATTCGTATGCAGGTAATTTTTGTACGGGGTTAAAATCTACAAAGAAAAAGGAAAAGACAAGAGATCAATGATAAAAAGGAATCAAAGAAATAATTCACAACTTTTTTTTTAGTTCTAGGTTAGGCTATTTTAGATTTTGGCTCTCTTCTTCCATACTCTCACACTCTTGCACACTTAGAGCATTCATGGAGCATTTTGACACTCACTTGGATTTGGGGGACCTTGTAAGGACAAGCAATGGAATTGTGGGCAGTGGGAAAGAAGGTTGGATTAACAAATATATTAGGGGTACATTGCAGGTAACATGTTACATGTCTGATTCCCTTGCTGAGATTTGGATGCATGACACATGCATGTGGTGCTTTGATTATTTTGCTATCATTGCCATTGGGTTTTTCTAGATTTATAATGGTTTTAGAATTTCCTTGTCATTTCCTGGATGGCCATGGTATTGAGGGTTCCATATTTTATTTAAGCCTTGGATGGTCAATAGACTTGGATCCTGGTTGAGGTGGTCTCGGGAAAAGTCCTCAGGGACAAGGGTGGAGATGAGATTTCCCCTGGAACTCTCGAAAAATGGGTGGAGATAGGAAAATTCCTCTAGAGTTGGGGAATGAATTTGTAGGCATCTAAACATGTTTGGGTATTAATGATTTTTTGATTTGTTTAAGTGAGATCACTATGGGTGAGGGTTGAGATGGTTTTGCCTCTGGAGGCCCCAAATGCTCCTATTTTGGTTTAACCCATATGATCTTTCATTCATGCTTGTAATATGGCATGGGGGTGATTGGCTAGAGGAGATATTTCATTCAACCCAATCTATGGTTGGGTGGCGCGTGGAAGTCCTTGATTTGGTTGGCTTTTGCACATGTTAATATGAGATATTTTTCTAATGTGATAAATGAGCACTTGTACTGGTTATTATGTTTATTTTATGATTGATTTTTCATGGTTTCTATTCTGGTTATATGTTGGTTAGATGCATAGATATAGGATGTGCTCTTACTATGGACCTTGTTCATGATTTGATAAGTTACTAAATGAGTAATGTATACATGGGCTAACAAGTGTTGTTGTACCTAGGTAGATAGGCCATTGATCCTTACTGATGATTCTATGATGAAGTTGAGAAGGCCTAGATCAAACATGCATTCATGACATGTAGCTTCTATGTTTATCATATTTTTGACGAAATATCTATCATGTATTAGGGATGTTTTGGGTAAGATCTAGCCCTAGTATTGATTTAGACTTCTCATCATGAGAAACTTGATTCTAGAAGGTTTTGGGTAGTTCAACGTAGTGGTATGGAGGCTAGCGTAAAAAGTGGCACAAATATTGTGACCATTGGAACAGAACATGGAATTTTTGGTCATAACCATAGGTAGGAATACTTATGGTTGTTGTTGGAGCCTTCCAACTGCATGTATAGTGTGTCATCGATGCGGTTGCAGTTTCAAGCTTGTGAAAATTATTTCTAGCTCAGGAATTGATCAACATGGGTGGTTGTCAGGCTATTGAGTGATCTAGTGTCCCTAAGGGGTGGTAGTATGTGTTCTGGTTTGTAGGCCCCACTTCCATAATAGGAACTGGGTGGTTGATTCATCTCATAGTAAGCAAACCTTGTAAAAGAGTGTAAATGTGGGATGGGGTGGTTACAAAGTTGTGTCCGAGTAGTTCCAATCCTTGCAACCTTTCCTCTGATATCATTGTTACTGGGTGGTATCAGAGCAAGGTTGCAACACTAGACCTCGGGGTAAATGTAGAATGTTATGCATGCATGTTGGTTGTTTATATGTTTATCATACATGCATGTTAGCTACTTGTCTTTATGGTTAAGATATCAATGTATGAGTTGATACAGTTTCGATTTTGTATCTTGGTCATTTGGATTGGACTGTGTAGATGCAATAGCCTCCCCTAAGATACATTGAGGTATGATATTGATTATTCTTTTATTTAGCTAACAATGACATATTGTAGAAAATACAAGGGTAAGAGATGAAGATTATAATGGTGGAATAAACTTCACATGACTCCCCTTATAGTCCTGATGTTGAATTCGTCGAATGGGAAAGGTCATTTGAGCAGTAGGGAGAAAAATATTCTCCTCATCTAATAGATAAATTAAGGAGTGTGAGTGAAGAGATTAAAAGTTGCAAGGATGCAAATAACATGTTGATTGAGGCATATGAAAGACTTGCAAGGGACTAGGAAAAGAAATCAAAGTTAATGCAATGATTCTATAGAGCCCTTTAAAGTTGCAGAAGAAATGACAAATGGGGATCAACCATGGAGATAGGCGAGAGGAGAAGACTAATGGAGAATACGGTAGCAAGTCCCAATGAAGACAAAACTTGGAAAAAGATGATGCAGTCAAAGGAAACAAATATTTCGATAGACTCGAGAGGATGTCTAGCACTCATGGCTTTTATTCTAGCTCCAGTTCTGAGAGACATCATCACCATCACTACCGTTGTCTTTATAGGAGGATTGAGAAGGGATATTTTCCAAAGGAGTTTAAGAATGTCAAGCCTCCTACATTTTATGGAGAAATGAAGAAATGAGATGATGCAAAATCATGGCTCCTTGAGATGAAGAAATTCTTCTGATTTTGTGTTTATTTAAAGAACATGAAAGCCAAGATAGCTACCTCCAGTCTCAAAGGAAAAATAAACATCTGGTGGGAAGATGTAAAGCATGCAAGAGGCATTAGAGAAGAAGATATGATTTGGGATGAGTTTGATAGACTCTTTAAGAAGAAGTACTTATCGAGAAAGATACTATGATAAAAGAACTAAGGAATTCTATGAGTTTATGATGGGTTTTATGAGAAATGATGAGTACATTAGCATATTTCTAGAGCTATTGAGGTATGTTACTTAACTTATGGATGAGAAAGAAAATATTTAAAGGCTCAGCAATGGGTTTCTAGTAGCATTCAGAGATGATATTGAGTTTGATGAGACTTAGTCAATGGAGGAAACCATCATAAAGTTGAAGCATTGTTATGAGTAATCAAAGTGCAATACGTAGTTCAAATTTGATGGGAAAGGGAATGAAAAGACTAAAGTAAAATGACCTAAGAAGTGAGGAAGACCCGAGGATGTAGGTGAAAATGAAAATGTGGAACCTTACAAGAAGTTCAATGGAGTTGAAAAATGGCATGGGTCTCAGTCTAAGGAGTAGAATAAAGGTGATGGAAGGAAGCCTTTGAGTTGTTGTAATTGCGGTGGAAATAATCATAGGAGATATTTAACATCACATCACGATGGTAGGCCTCATATTTACAATGTTCAAGAGGCATGGACTATTGGGGATATTGGTGTGAGGAATCCTCAAATTTATGTAGGAGAGGATGATAGGCAAGCTGATCACTTGGCATCCATTATCACGATGGAAGGTAGGATTTGTATTCAAGTAGTTTCTATTTTGATTGATCCTAGATTGAGTTATAGCTATATCAGACCTGACCTGGTGGATAACTGTTTCTTGAATAAATAAGTGCATGCAAAATCTTGGTTGGTGTAGTTGGCTATAGGGACCAATGGAATAGTTCATCATTGGGTGAGAGCTTGTGTTTTTAAGATGAATGGTATGCCTATATCAGGACATTTAATGTTCTTCCTTTAGGTTCATATAGCATCCTTTTGGGCATGGATTGGCTATTCATCTACAGGACTAAGGCAAATTGTAATGAGAAGGCCATGAAGAGCATAGATGATGATGGGGAAAATAGATTCTTGTAGGGAAAGAAGAAGCCTACATCAGTGAGAATGGTTACAAATATGAAAGAAAAGTGTAGTGATATGAAAGGATGTTTATTTTTTGCAATACATGTTTCTAGTGATAAAGGGAAGTATTTTGAGGATGATGAAGTCTTGAAGAGGTACCCTTTTTTGCAGCAATTTCAGGATGTGTTTCCTATAGAGATTTCATAGTTACTACATAATAAAGAGATGGACTTCTCTATTGAGTTAATACCAAGAGAAAAACCATCATCTAAATCACCTTACAGGATGAGCACTCTAGAATTGGTGGAGCTGAAGTTGTAGCTTAAGTAAATGCTTGATAATTAGTACATAAGGCCAAGTGTATCTCCTTTGGGTGCACCATTGTTGTTTGTAAGGAAGAAGGATAGGACTCCTATATTGTTAATAGGGTTAATAAGACAATATTTTATAATGGAAGGACCGTCACTATATGCACACACAATGTTTTTTTCTATTTTTCTTCTTGCCTTCCTAACTATTGTCAATCCTCGCTACAAGAAGATACAACAATAAAGAGACTTGGGTAAATGCTTATGTTCCTAGGTAAATACTATGGTATTTTCCCATTTAATACTTAAACGAGTGTGGACATCTCCAGTTTTTTTCTTCTGATACATAGAATGTTTAGTGTAGGTGATATTTGTAAAAGCCCTCTGTTTCACAAATTTGGGAATGGTATTCAACTGTTGTTGTTGCAACTTACTTTTAGATCCTTATTCTCTAGGTGAAAGCAGTTGTACCCTTTCTCTTGTGGGGGTTTATTTATCCTTAAGGCTTAACTATTATTCGGTCCAAACTTGGCCTTCTTAGATTCCGAGGGTTTAGGGTTTCATAGTTTTGAGTATTAACTCCATCAAGCATGGGGTTGAATAATCATTATGCTACTAGATTATTGTAATTTATGTTTTAAGAATAAGGGAATTGTGACTTAAATCTTCAAGACTATTTTATATGAACTTATTTCCTTATAATAAGGTTTAAATGCACACTGGCTTTTGTAAATTTATCTTGTTGAGAAATGGCAACAGGAAATTCAAGTTTAACTTTGTCATTCAACTTAACTGTGAATTAAAATCAAATTCTACTCTCATAGCAACTTGTAAATAGTTAATTAAGTTTATTTAACTTAATTAGCTTAGGAATTTCAAGTTGGAAGTCTTTTTGAAGTCATGTATATGTTCTCCCTAAGTTTTAGGGATCCAAAATGAGTTTAAATGTGAGTTGTAATTAGATAACCCAGTTTACTAAGTTATGCTCAGTTAAATTAGTTCCAAAATGTTTGAGAAACTAATAGAGAGTTAACAGTCAGTTGGTGCGCTATTCCATCCACAAGTTTCACTCTAGTTAACTGAGGATTCACTCATCAAAAACTCTTGCATTTCAATTCTAAGAAAGACCTAGTTGAGACTAGAGTGCAGGGACAATTTACTATCAGTTGTATGACTTACTGAGTTGTCTAGATCATGAGAGCAATCAAGAAGTCAACCTAGACTATATTGTACAGTTTTGGAAGCACTAGATTCCCATTAATATGGGTTATTCAGCCATAGGAATTGCGTAAGGAAATAGGGGCTTGGAGGGCAGCAGAATTGGCTAAGTGTTCACTAAGAGCTTTCTTATGAGCTGAGAGAGTTGAGCATTCTTGTGCATAATTGTCCTAGTGAGAACAAGCTTTGTATCTTTAGTCACATTTCTGATATATGTAATATAGATAACGGGGTTTTGAGCAGTGGTTTTCCATAGATACATCTTGTGTTATGATTCGTGGATTTATCTTCCTCTTGTTCATATTGTTTCCATGAATCTATTGGTTTTCACTAGCTAAACGTAGAAGTAGGTTTTTCTCCTGTTCTTTAGTAAATTGCATGAGCTTGTGAATCTAAAGGAAATTCTACATGGTATCGGAGTTGAATATAATATACTAGAGGAGATTTCAAATTTTTTATTTTTGGGTTACAGGTGAAATTCGAATTTGCAATACATGCTTCAAGATTGGCAGATGGCATTCTATGGTTTTCTGCTCGAGTATGTCTTCATATCGAATTTTATAGCCTAGAGGGACAAAATGGAGGTTGTGCTAGAGGAAAATGGCTTGTAGGAATTCGTTGATCAAGAAATTGCTAAGCTAACAACATCAAATGCACATAATTTGGTCGAATGGAAGAAGTGTGTGGTGAAGACAACGTGGATAATCCTTGAGGGAGTTTGACACCACATTGTCTCAAGTCTCCATGGAAAGGAAACTTTGTATGCTATGTGGAAAGAATTGACGGACTTGTATCATAACAACAGTGACCAAAGGAAATTGAGATTGGAGGACAAACTTTGAAAAATCAAAATGGATAAAGGCGAGATTATTTCAAAATACTTGACCAGGTTCAATCAGTATCATGATGATCTTGGAAGTGTTAGAATCATAGTTTCTGAGGATGATATGGTGAGTCTTGCTCTTCTAGGACTCCCAAAGAGTTGGAATAGTTATCAGGACTCTATCAATGGTCGAGAGAAGCTACTAGATTGGGAATGACTATGGTCAGATTTGATGCAGGAGGAGATTAGGAGGAACACTGTGGATGGCTCTTCATCAACGACTGGTGATGAAGAGAATTGTGCCTTAGAGATTAAGGCGAAGAAGAGGAAAGGGAAATCCTCCCATTCGAAATCAGATTCTTATCATGTTGGTGATAAGAAATACATGATGAATGTTTAAGTGCTTGCATTGTCATGAGATGGGCCATTTTGTTACAAATTTTCCACTCAAGAAGTCCAAGAAGAAATCCTCAGAAGGATCAGTGGGTTAGGATTTGGCCTCTCAATTCAAATTGGAATTTTCCCTCATTGCATGCATGGTGTCATCAAAGATGGAAAGTGTCAGGTACTTAGAGAGTGGAGCTTCATTCCACATGACTAGGAACATGGAGTTATTCAGTGACTTGGAGGAGAAAAATCTCCTTATGCATATCGAGATGGGTGATGACGGGAAGTATGGTGTTACTGGATTGGTCCCGATTACTTTTTAGAGGGAGCATGGGGCTCCACTCACCTTGAATAATTTTATGTATGTGCTTGGGTTGAAGAATAACATGGCATCCATTGCGATGGTTGAGGATAGAGGCTATGATGTGATCTTATCGAAAGGAAAGGTGATCCTTCGAATAATAGCCATGGGTCAAGTAAAGAAGTTAGGGATTCTAGTGAAGAATATCTATAAGTTGGAGGTAGAGGAGTGTGTTGCTTTGAGAAAAAAAAAGTATAAACGATGTAGAGTCAAGACATTGGTGAGTTGTGGCACAGGCTATTGGGCCACTTGCATCATGGGGCTTTGAAGATATTGTAGAAAATCTCTACCAGTCTTCCCAAAGGTACACTTGAGATATTTGATACATGCAATGGGTGTACTTTGGGAAAATACACCAAGTCTTCCTTTCACGAAAGAGATAGTTGAGTAGAGGCTATTCTAGAGTGAGTCCACTCATATGTGTGTGGACCATTCTCGACAAAATCCACGACCAAACATAGGTATTATGGTATACTTATTGATGACTTTTCTCTAAATTGTTGGATATTTTTCATGCAGAAAAAGGATCAAAGCTTCACAAAGTTTTGTGAGTTTAAATCATTGATGGAGAAAGAGGCAAGAAGGTTAAAGCTCTATGGAGTGATAACGAGGGTGAATATGTCTCAAATGATTTTAATAACTTCTGTGTAGTAGAAGGGATTAAACGGGAGGTGACGCCACCCCATAACCCTTAGCAAAATGGGATGGCCGAGAGGAAGAATAGAAGCATAATAGAGGTAGCGAGGGTGATGTTGCATGATCAAGGCATACCACTACACTTGTGGGCTGAGGCATGCAAAACAACAACTTATGTTTAGAACCGCAGCCCACATCAGATACTTGAGATGAAGACACCAGATGGGGCTTACTCTGGTAAGAGGCCAGATGTTGGTAACTTCAGGATTTGTGGGTCATCGATATATTTCCATGTGACCAAAGATGCACGAAAGAAGCTTGACCCAACAACAAAGTTGGGGATATTTGTGGGGTACACTCATACACCTCACAATAATCGAGTTTTATTGCCGACCAACAGGATGACAATGATTTGCAGGGATGTCAGATTCGATGAGGAGAAGGCAATCGGAGTTTCCCTAAGAGGGAGCTTGAGATACATGCGGTTGATGAGCTTTTAGCTCCTAAGGTTGAGGAACCTCAGATTGACATGGAGCAACCACATGCTGAGGATCCAAGAGTGGAGATATCCACTCGGGAAGAGTCTTCGAGAGAGGGGAGAAGGCACACTAGAGAGGTTAAAATATTATTGGATGATACATGGGAGAATGTGGGGTCACCCACTTCTCAGCACAAGAAGAGGAGGTCACTTGAGAGGTTCACTGGATACATGGATCTTATGGGTGAATGTGTTGTGATAGATCCATATTCCTTTAAGGAAGCAGTGCAGCAGCCGGTTTGGGTTGATGCCATGGTGGAGGCGTATGAATCCATAGTTTGCAATAGTGTTTGGGATGTGGTCCCGAGACCGAAGGAAAAGTTATTGGCGAGCTCCCATTGGCTTTACAATGTAAAGCAAGATGCAGATGGTAGTGTGGAGAAGCATAAGTCTAGATTTGTGGCCCATGGCTTTTCACAAGTAGAGGGAATTTACTATGATGAGACCTTTGATCGTGTTGCAAGGCACTCATCAATCAAATATATATTGGCACTATTAGCATAGTTGAGTTGGAAGATACATCAGATGGATGTGAAGACAACCTTCCTTAACAACACGATTTAGGAGGATGTGAACATAAAGTAGCCAGAAGGTTTTCAAACCTTTGACCGTGAGTCACATGTGTGCCAGCTCAAAAGAGCGTTGTATTGGCTGAAGCAACCACCCCATGCTTGGTACACCAAGATAGATAGCTACTTGTCACACGGAATAAGTCGATCTTGCGGACAAGATAGACATTCCTAGAATCTAAAGAAGACCTAATGACAAGCAAACCAACCAAACACTATCTTTCTCTAAATATGCTTTGATTAACAATGGCAAACAAGTGTTTTTAGGGCCTACCTTAGGTCCAACGCAAGCTTGTGGATGCCCTCGGTCCTTCGATCCAAATGAGTTCCTTTGTCGCGAATCTGCAAACACAAACAAGGCAAACAAATTAAATAGCACCTGAAAAGCCAATTGCATAAAACATATTTAACATAAAAGTCAAGGAGTCCATGAAACAAATAACATGAGATACTTGTTGAGAAAAATGAGTTTGATTGTATTAATTCAAAAGAAGAAGAACTTTACAACCTTTGCCTTGACGCTGTACAAGCTCCTCCCAGGGTCCAGCAAGAAGTCTCCTCTACTTTGACAAGTTTCACTCACTCCCCAATGAAGCCCAAAAGGTATGTGATCTCTCCTCTTAAGCTCAACTAGGAAGTCTTGATTTCACCAGCATTTACCCTCAAAAATGTTCAGCTTCTAACCTCCTCAGCAACCAGCCCAATGCCTGTATTTATAGTGTAATGGAGGGAGGTTACTAGGTCCTCCTTCAAAGGGATAAAGCCCTCCTTCAAAGGGATAGCTCCTCTCATCAAGGGATTAGCTCCTTCTCTTTTGGGATGCATGAACCACCTCAGAGCGAACAATCCACGTCAAAATTCCTTCTAGAAACCTCTAGAATTAACCCAAAGTGAGTTTTTTAAGATAAAACTTGCGCCTTTTGACTTTCACAGGGGTCTGCACCTACACCATTAGGGACAGAGCGGGCAGGTCCACAGTTTTTGTACACAGAAGGTGCGGGACCGCAGGTGACCGTGAGAGAAAGTGCGGAACCAGAGTTACATTGATTTTTAATGTCTTTCTCTCATTTTCAAAGCTTGACTTGAAGAGCTGAGGTCTGAGACTTGCTTAGGAGGACAGTACCAGTGATGATAGACCCATACTGACTGCAAATAATAATGGTGACGATATTTTTGTGTAACAGATTGCCCCCTAAAGTGCGAAGTCTGTAGTAGATGAGGATTTCTTATCATTTAGGAAGAGTGAAGTACTTTATCATTTCGAGGATCATCTTGTGGAGAACCTGGTTGGAACCTGTAAAAACATTCAATGCAAGATATATATATGAGATCATATCATCGCTGAGATAGGCATTCCCATACTCAGATCAAAATTGACTAGAAAAACTAACTACTGCTCTGATATAGGAATGATCTTGTAAAACATCACAAGTAAAGACTCATGTGGACATAGTATGGACACAACCATCTGTTTATGAATAGTCCATTTTATAATGAATACAAAATTCCTCGCAGCCTGGATTGTGGAAACTAGATCCAGGGTCTTCATTTCTACTTCCCGAAACAGTACGATTCTATCCATGCGAATAAATGTGTTGATGTCGAACATGGTAGAAACCACTTGATTACCAGTCAATGATGTAAACTGTTAACAAGTGTGAGAGAAACCACCAGTGATGTCAATGGCTCTCCAAGTACCTAGTACAATCCATGAGATGTGAATAAATGTGTTGATGTCGAACATGTCATGGAATCCTTTGATCGAAAGTCAATGATGTAAATTGTCGTCAAAGGCGAGAAACCTGCCATTGAGGCATGCAGATCTCAAGGTATTGACGATTCCTAGATCATATTTCTAGATAATGAGCTGATGTCGATAGAAAGCGATCCGTCGTAGGCAAGCCCACAACACGAAATCATAGATCAAGTTTAAGAAATTTAGTTGCAAGGACTGACTCAGGGATGGTCAAGATGGATGACATATATTTTGCAGATGAATAGCTTATTGGCAGTGACCTCTTGAACACATAACGACAGGACAGATGGCTTGGTAACAATTGACCCAAATTTAATACCCAGAAACCGGCTGAAGACTTTCAATGTGGTTTGATCAACTGTTAGGAAAAGGATTTCCCAACCCAGGTGAATAAAAGTGTCGTGTTCAAGAGTGGTTACAAAGTATGACAAACAGGATCATTTTTCTCTCTTTTCCCCCACCATTTCTGGAAAGTACATCTTTATTTTTGACAAGCTTGAGGAGGATAACATTTGCTTGATTATAAGCTCATCCTTCGGATGAGTCCAACTTAGTTTAAATTCGAACCCTAAGAAGGAGTGGTTTGTTCGTGTTTGTAATCGAACAGGTCCTTTACTGTGAAATTTTAACGAGTACAATATAGGAGAAACTCGGCGTTTTTCAATTTTAGAGAGTCTGAAAAAACTTAAGAAGACTCCAGGGTTGACCTTTTTCGTAAATTTGTGTCTCCCAAGTCCGAAAAGGTATAAAATAATACTTGAGGGAACCGCTCGATCTTTTACGACCAAGGAGTACTTTTCGTCATTAGTGCCCTTGATCCGAAAAAGTAAAAAAGCGATCAACGACACGTTGTTTTATAACCGATATCGAATTTGAAACCACAAAAATCCGGCAATCTTTTCATGTTTTTACGGTCGGAAAAGAGCTGTAAGTGGACCGTCTTTTAATTTCGTTTTAACGAGTTTAAACGAAACACTCGACAATCTTTTCATGTTTTAGGAGTTAGAAAAGAGCTTAAAGGTGACTCTAAATGTTTTTTCGTCGAAAATGATAGATTTCTCCTGAATAATCCGTTATCCTGCACAAAAACACAAAGATTACTCATACCTGTTTGAAATAGATAAAAATGTCGCAAAAATACCTTTTCAAAGTGAAACATAAACAAATTTGCAATTTATTTACTCAAAAAACTTATAAAATGGGCCTTTGTCAATTCATTTTTACCGTTTGAGTTTGGGTGAGAAAATAGTGCTTTTGCTCAGAAAACTTCCCGTGAAGATTACGGAAAATCCAACCGTCGGAATCGAACGTCGTCTTCTCCAGGTAATCCACATCATCCCACTCTTCATTTTTAACCGTTTCATTTTTTGTTTTAGTCATTTATTTCATTTTTGGGAGGGTTTTTAGGCATAAAACCTGCGCACGGGGGCCTGCAGGTTTATCATTGCTGGCCTGCGGACCCCGAATTTTTCTCCATTTGGAAAACGCTCGGGGTCCGCACCTTCCATGTAGACAAAGTGCGGTCCCTCGCACTGTGTCTAACCTGGAGGGTGCGGTCCCCGTCGCAAGGGATTTTAACCAAAAAATTCTCAAAAATGGACCACACAAAATAATTTCTAGCAATTTAATTTATCTTTATACTTGATGCAGAGAGTACATCATGCTAGATTGGCGCGAACGAGAGCATGAGGACGTGGATGCTACCGCATGGAATCATCAGCCTTCACTCGATGCTTTGAGGGCGTGCGACTTGTATAAATTCTGGGCCATTCTTGGCATGAGCGCTCAGGTGGATTTCTTACAGTGGATGGTTGACAGATGGAGCGTACAGGACCAGTGCTTCTTCATTGGTGGCCACCAGCTCGAAATCGAGCTGGCGGACATATATTTCTTGACTGGTTTGCCTAAGAGAGGTGAATACTTGACTCTGTTTGGGGCTAGGGCAGGTGGCCAGTCTGTCGATAGCCTCAGGCTAGAGTACTGCAACAGCCAGGCTAGAGACAAAGGGATAGACATAAAGACCATATCCCGTCCTGAGCTCATGGTGATTGCGTTCACTGTCACCAGACTTTGCGGAGCTGCCGCATTACATATTGCCACTGGATCCCAGATGCGTATGGCAGTTGATTGCTTTCGAGGCACCATCTTCAACTAGTGCGATGTTGTGTTGGCCAATGTGAAAGGCCAACTAACCAGGGCCAAGAACGGGCGACTAAAGACCTTTGGCTATGGGGCTTTGGTCGTGAGTTTTGGCCTGGAGAGGGTTCCTATGCTGATCCCACAGCACCTTACTGTTGGAGTTGGGCTTCCTCGAGAGCCCAAACTGATGCGATGGGTCGCAGTTATGGCCCGTCACTCGGACGAGAGGACAGAGGTTGTTCTATTCAAACTTGAGTATTTCCAATGGCTGGAAAACCAAGTCTTTTCTATTTAGGACTTTCCTTATGCTGGGATAGATTTTCGTGGTGACCCAGACATGGTTCTTCTAGCAGGAGAGCAGTGGGATGAGTCAAGTAAAATCCTTTTCAACATTTTTCTATTTTAATTTTTTTTTTTTGTTATTTTTCCATCGTCTCAAAATTGATAGTAGAAAATTTCAAATGCAGATGTGGGTCCATAGCGACCAGCTGCTCTCCGACCTTACGAGAGGAAGCAACCAGTTGCACCCGCACCAGCCCCACAGGATGAATCAACAGAGGTTTTGGCCGAGTTCAAGGGTCATCTCGAGCGCTTGACAGGAGATATTCCTGAGACCACTATAGATGAAATTCCTCGTCGACTTCAGCGCTATGTGATTGGGGTCCCGGGACCTTTTAGGAGGTTCCTTTGCAAGCTGGCCCGTGCAGTGGTTTCTTATAGAGATCATCACCAGTGATAGGATGATCGTCTATTGTGGGCACATGTGACATTTTTGTTTTTTGTACTTATCATTTTTGCCGATCATAAGGTGTTTTTCAACCTATGATCGAGGACGATGTATTTTCTGACACACTCCTATATATATATATATATATATATATATATATATATCAGTATTACCAGCTTATCTTGTAAATCATGTTATCGAATGGTTTTAAATTTACATGTATGATTGTTGCAAATGTCTATTTAACATTCGAGAAGCAATTGCATTTGCTAATGTATTTAAAGATCTTGGAATATGCTGATATTCAATATAATCAAATTCACGTTCCAAGAGACACATTCTCAAAAATAATCTCAATAACACTGGATTTCTAATGGCATACACTCTATTAAGCTCTAATACAATGAGTTCAAAATCTAACCTCACTATCAAACTCTGAATCCCAAATGAAATAGATTCAGATAATAACTCAATCACTGCACTATACTCGGCAATGTTGTTCGTTGTTTGACCAAGGCTTACCCCATGCATAGATATTAACTCGTCAGAGGGCGAATACATAACCCAAGCTGCGGAAGAGATGTTCCGTGTATTACGACAAGCACCATCAGTGAAACCAACGTATGTTTGGAGAGGCATCGACATCTGCAATATCAAGAGTAAAACCAAGATAAGCAAGAATAATGACAAAAAACACTCTCTAAGCTAAGCACACTGTTTAAACTAAAACACACCAGCTAGAAAGAAAAACTAATCTAACTAAAAATCTCCATACCCATTCTTTTAAGCATAATACCTCTTCAAGTAAAGGCCATTTCTGGATTTACACAAAGAGTCCCCGTCAAAGTCTACCAATTCATAGGCCCCTTTGGCTAGCTTTCGCTTGACAACATAGGGACCATGCCACATAGGAACGAATTTTCCAGCACCTAATTTATCATTAGCTTGATCGTAAACTAAGACTAGATCTCCTTCCGAAAAATTTCGAGGGGTCACATTTCGATCATACTGAGCTTTCATTTGTTTTGCGTGAGTCTCGACTGCCAATGCAGCGTCACATCGATTCTCATCTAATTCAGCCAAGTATAAAAAACGCTTTTCCTCTTTGGAAGTGGCTGGAAGTAACTCGATGGCCATTTGCAGTGACGAGATTTCGCATTCAATGGGTAACACAGCTTCCAAACCATAGACTAGTTGGAAAGGAGTGAACCCTGTTGATGTTTTTACTAAAGTTCGGTACGCCCAAAGCGCTGAAAATAGCATGTTGTGCCAATTCGACCGATGAATCCCAATGATTCGTCGGATCATGATAACTAAAACTTTGTTGAGGGATTCAACCAAACCATTCGCTTGTGGATAATAAGGAGTTGAACTATCGTGATGTAAACCAAGCTGGCCAGTAAGTTCGTTCATCATAACGTTTCGAAAATGATGCCCGTGATCAGTGATTATTGCTTGCAGGACACCGAACCTAGCAATTATATGATTGAACACGAAAATTGTAGCTGTTTTGCCATCTGCCTCAAATGTAGGCATCGCCTCGGCCCACTTAGTAAAATAATCTACCGCAAGGATGATATACGCATGCCCCCCAGCCGACTGAGGGTTACATGTAATAAAATCGATACCCCATTTGGAAAAAGGACAAACGACAATTATAGGGTGGAGAGGAGCAGGTGGAGCGCGCATCTTACGATCAAAAATTTGGTAGTTGTGGCATTTTCGGACCGCTGTAATACAATCTTTAAATAAAGACGGCCAGAAGTAGCTAGCGAGCAATATCTTTTGGGCTGTGGCAAACCCAGACATATGACCGCCACACGCTCCAGAGTGACAGTCATTTAGAACCCTTTTAGCTTCCTCGTGAGTTAAGCAATGTCGAAAAACGGAATCCGCCCCACGGTGACAAAGAGTATCTCCTATAATCCTAAATCGTTGGGACTGGAAACGAATTTTTCGACGTTCTGACCTTGAAATTTCTGGCCAAAAGGATTGGGTCTGGAGATAAACGATGATATCCCTATACCACGGATCTAAAGTGTTGATTAGAAACAAGGATTCGTCCGCAATGGGCTCCTCCGCCACAGTTTCCGTGTCAGCACGCAGGAAGTCACACATTAACTCCGCAAAAACTAAAGATTTCTTAGACTTAGATTTCTCAAATTCCAAATCGAACTCCTGCAGGATAACGATCCATTTAGAGTACTTGCCCCCTAGCAATTGCTTGGTCAAAATGTAGATCATAGGGTTGCAATTCGAAATTACCATAGTTTTACGTAGTAGAATGTAGCGATGAAAACGTTGGACAGCTTGAATAGCTGCCAATGCCAATTTCTCCACATGTGAGTATTTTACCTCAGTTGGATTTAAAGTTCGACTAAGGTAATATATCACATGTTCAGTTCCGAATTCATCTTCCTAAACTAAGACCATTCCAATGGAGGAATGAGAGGCAGCGATATACAAGAAGTAATCCTGGTTGTAGTTGGGAGGATGCAACAACGGTGCATGGGTCAACGTGTGTTTGAGTGCATCAAAAGATTTTGGAGCTATCTCATCCCAATGGAATGGAGTATTTTGCTTCAACAACCGGGTAAAACCTTTTGTGACCTCGACATAGTTAGGAATGAATTGTCGTAAAAAGTTTGCTTTCCCCTTCAAACTTTGGAGTTGGCGAAGACTCGAAGGAGGAGGTAATTTGATGATAGCTTCGACCTTCGAGGGATCGACGCGAATGCCGGCTTTCAAAACTACAAACCCCAGCAATCGACCTATTTCTATACAGAAGACACATTTGTGTGGGTTCAACCGAATATGATAATGCCTACACCTCATAAAGATTGCTCGTAAATGGACGAGGTGATCAACTCGATGTAATGAATGAGCAGGCAAGTCATCGAGGTAGGGTTGCACAATGTGCTTGATCTCATGAAACGCATAAGACATCGCCCTTTGAAAAGTTGCTCCAGCATTCTTAAGCCCAAAAGGTAACTTGCAATAAGCAAATGTTCCCCATGGACAAATGAAGGCCATTTTTGGTTGATCGGCAGGTAGAATATTGATTTGATTATATCCGGAAAAATCGTCCATGAAGGAGAATATTTCGTTGCCGGCACAATCATCAATGATTTGATCGATATAGGGAGTTTGGTAACTGTCCTTTGGATAGGCTCGATTAATATCCCTATAGTCGATGCATATTCTTATTGTTCCCTGCTTTTTGTTAACCGGAACAATATTCGATACCCAATCCGTTAACGGGATCGAATAAATGAAACCTGCTTTCAACAATTTTTCAACTTCTACTTTAATTGCAGAAACTTTTCGTGGGTGAATCTAACGTAAATGTTGCCGGACGGGTTTAGCATCCGGGTAAGTCTTGATCTCATGAACAATAATCGCGGGATCAATTCCTGACATTTCCTCATAGGACCAGGAAAACACGTTGCGGAATTCTTGAAATAGGGCCTTATATAGTTGAATTTCGTCATCTGTACACGAGGCACCTATATGAATGTTCTCAACAATTCTGGGCTTAACCGAAATGTCAATAGGAATAGTTCGAGAGATGTTTCCCGAATTTAACTCTGAATCGGGATGTTTCATTGGATTCTGAGGTTCCTTGACATATTCAGTTGTAAAAATTGATGAGAAATCATTTTCAAAACGATCATCCTCAGGTAAAAACAAAGATCTGTGATGGAGATCTTCCCATGGTAAATCATCTACACATAGGATTTCATGAATTTGCTCATTAGAGTGAACAAATTTAGAAAACGTGGTTAAATCCAAGGTTGATGTGAAAAGTGATTCCTCACGCACCACATTCATTAAGTCATTTTCGGTTGAACATGGGTCAGCAAATGACTGCACGGCTTCATAGGCAATTTCATATGGACTCAAAGGCATGGCATTACCAAATGAGTCTATCTCAAATTCAGAAGGGACAATCCAAGGATCATCGTAAATAATGGTGTCTGATGTAATCATATGAATGGTTGCAAATGAAGATGATGCGTTGATTGGAGGAAAAGGAAAAGTTCCCAGTAAACCGACATCTTTAACTAGTCCTACTCCAACATCCTTATATGGGATAGTTGTTTTACCAACATGCTGAATACTCTCCGAAGAGGCTGGGTCAGATGAAAAGTAAGCCAGCTGGTCTATTGTTACGATCTTTCCATTATGTGGAAAATTTATTACTCGAAAGACCGATGAAACGACCGCTGTCATAGCGTAAGACCAAATTCGACCCAAGAGAAGTTTGTAATCTAGAGGGGCATCAACCACCTCCACATCTAGACTAACGGTTTTTCCTTCAACCCTTATAGGAAAATCCTGTAGAATGCCAAAAGGATGAAACCCACGGCCATCAAAGGCCTTTAGAATCGTTGAGGATTGATTTAGCGAAGGAGAACCAAGCGATCTCCAACACTGTATCAACATAATACACGTTGAGGCTCCCTCATCAATTACAGTCTGATGAATAGGCCTGTTTTTTACTATCACTGGAATCTGGAAAGCCATTTGATGAGGTAACACGGTGTACTATTTTATAGATCGAAAATCATTAGGTTCGAGTCCTGAACATCAACAGCTCCTATAGCCGACAAAAGTAATTTATGTTTTGCTGGACATGATTGCAGCACTTCCAAAGCCGACATTGCTAAGGGTGAAACAGCTAAATCCTCAACAAATGTTATAATTCTGAGCCGCTCTCGCATGTGGATTGAAAGCTGACTTTCGAAGTATACCCTTGGCGGGCGGTTTGATTACCAAGTCTGGATTAGGTTTCTCGATCTGTAGTGGATCGGAACCAAGAGCTGAGGTTGATGGATTAGAATGAGAAGATTCTGCTTCTTTACCATCAACAGGAATTTTACTACCATAATCTTACGATCGAGTCGCAATCCTAACATGGGACATCATCAGTATGGGTTTTTCATTAGCATTCGAGGATGAACCTATCATCTTACTGTCTTGAACCGGAAAAGGATCCTTCAAAACAACGGGAGTTTGGGAACCCTTGACAATCTTCGTAACCTCTGCACGATGAGGGCAATCTCTTGTAAAATGTTCATCGTCACAAATGAGACAAGGATAAAGAGGTTTGCGCTTTTCATCATTGGTTTCTGCCTTTTCAGGTTTCTCCTTTGAACTTTTGTCTGTTTTATTCTTCTTCTTTCCTTTCTTCTTCCCACCGGATTTTGATTTGGCTGTAGATGACTCTACAACGTGAATATCGGCTGAAATCTCTACAGAAGAGTCTCCTGTTGGGGAATCAGGCAAGGTTATGATAGGGGAAGAATTCTTGGAAGACTTCTTCTTACTTTTAGTGTTAACCATGCCAATCATACCATCGGCGGCATGAGATCCTGAAGGAGCTGCAGTGATTTGATTTTGCTTGGGAAGATCGGGGATTTTTTCGTTTAATGTACCTAACTGAGTATAGACCAAGTCAAGGTACTGTGCTTGAGCAATTACTTGTTGTTCAGTAACAACTCCGGCTTTAGCAACATCTTCAGTGATCTTTGGCAACAAAGATTTTACGAACCACTCAGCCAAGATCTGATCCGGAATAAATACCTTCACTAAACGTCGTCGACGTCTCCACTCATGAATATGATCTGAAATGTAAGTGGATGTCGATTGTTTTAGCGAAGTTAACAATTCCGTGCCATTGTCATATCGGACTGGCAACTGAAAATGAGTTCAAAACGAGGTAGCTAACTAACTAAAATTATAAAAAGTGCCTCGCGGTAAGACCAATTAGAGTGTGCTGGAAAAGTCTAAGACGGATTGAATCATCTGTAATGGAGTTAGACGCACACCAGAGGTGGTAAGTCATCACATGGTTCGACGGGTCCTCTCCTGATTTACCTTCGAACTTGGGAATGTCACTGGGCAAGTTATTCGGCATTGGCGGCCGAAACGGAAGATAATTAATGGGATCATTCATTAGGCGCGACAAGTCAGGTAGGTCCAAAGTTGCGATAAATGGTAACTGCCGATTAGGATCGCTAAAACTCTGGGTCATGAGACCAGCCCCAGGAGGAGGATATCCAGGATAACTAGGAATAGGAATAGTGTTCGGGATATTGTATCCTCCCGGAAAACCAGGATTAACCGGACCATACTGGGGTTGTTGAGGTTGTTGATAAGTGTACCCAGGGTACGGTTGATACTGATAGACTGGCTGCTGCACAGCAGGACCGAATTGATACTGTCCCTTGTACGGTTGATAAGTAAATTGTGGTTGACTTGTGACAACCGTACTTAAACTAGGTTGTCCTACAGGCATCTGAACCGAAGTTTGAATCGTAGATCCAGACGGTGGTAAAGATGTCTGAGGAGTAGATACAGGAACAGTAGAAACGGGAGTTGTCGATACTCCAGAAGTAGGTGGGGTAGATTGAACAGATGTTGCGGCAGTTGTAGCAGTCGTTTGAGGCAGAGTACGAGGTTTACTAGGGCCAGGTTGAGAAACTACCGAAGGTACAAAAGTTTGAATGTTAGAACGGATTGGTTGCTAGGGTGAACCAGAAACTAGGGGTTGTCTAGTTTGAGATGACAACTATACACTTGGCTGCAATACCGGTTGAGCTTGCGATGGATCCCACACTATATTCATTCCGGGGTACTGACCCATAACCGGTTGAGAATACTGAGGACCATAACCAGGTTGAGGGTAGGATTGATAATTGAAAGGTACATTTCCCATTCCTTGAACATACGTTTGACCGGAGGGTGGTTGGAAACCTTGGTTCGAGTATTGTCCTTGGGGTTGATACCCTTGAGGCACATACTGATACTAGGGCCGACTTTGAGGTATAAATTGATACTGGGGTTGACCATGGGGTACATATTGAGTCTGGGGTTGACCTTGACGAACGTACTGTCCCATAGGTATGTACTGTCCTTGAGTTTGCCCCCCAGATGCAAATTGTGTACCTTGAGGTTGCCCCCCAGGCATTAATTGAGGCTACCCCCCAGGCGGTAACTAGCCACCTTGAGGTTGAGGATTGGGAATAGAACCTGACATGATGAGAATGTCTTCTACGCTCAATAGCTTAGTACCATTGTTTCCAGTTAATAGCCCTTGCTCAATGGGTTGAGGAGATGCTCCCGAAAAAGTACCAGGAAGTGACTGATACCCGGAGGGAACAGAAGAACCGCCGTACAAAAAAGATTCGGGCGATTGAGTAAACATGGATGACTATCCTAACATATTTACAGGAGTATAAAAACCTCTAGGTGTTGGGTGATAAGGAGCACGAGGTGGTGAAAAACTTAACCCTGAGTTTTCTAAGAAATTAGTCAAAGAAAGATACCAAGAACTGCTCCTAGGTGGACTGTAAAAAATTGATTCACGCTCCCTTAGTTCAATAACAGGTTGATTTTCAGGGATAGGGATGCCTACTTCTTCTTCCGGAGCAATTTTTTCAATAGAAATAAGTCCAGAAGGAAGATCTTGGGTGATTACTCTTTCTACCGTAGGTGAACCAGGACCACTAGAAGTTGGAGAAACAAACCTCGATGTCGGAGTAGCAGCAAATTCACTTTCAGGCTCGGATATTTCAGGTTCCTCACCTATATCACTAGTAGATGAAAAGCTACCAGCAATTTCGGGAACAGACACTGACTGTGGATTATAATCTGCTACTAACGGTTGAAAATCAGGATGTACTATCAAAGAATATTCTCCTTCTTCAGGTGACCCAACTCTACTGTCTCTAGGAGTTACGAGGACTTTCAAGCCTTCAAGCTGGCTCGGTACTTCCTCAGGAGGTTGGCCCCGAAGTCTACGGGACTTCCTTAGTAACTCAGTCACGTTTACAAACTCAGGAGACTGGCCCCGAAGTCTATGGGACTGCCTTTGTAATTTAGCCACAGTTGAAAACTTTTAACTACTTCACACGCAAACAAACTAAAATCTCAATGAAAAGCACCTAAAGTCTCTAAAGAACGAAACAAATTTGAATCACACGCCTAAAGAATCTAGGAGATCAAACACACACAAAAAGTAACTTTCCGTACTGAAAACACTAGTTGGCGATGAAATCCAACGTCGCAAAGTTCAATACAGAAATGGCGGTTGGAACAGTTACCCCGGCAACCTGCTTAATGAATAGACTGGCACAAGTTTCTCCACTTAACCGTCTCAAGTGAAGAGAACCTGCCAGAAAATCCAAGTGAGTCTAGCCGACGTCTGCTCCAGGTACAGTGGGATCTTCCCACCACTGTCACCTCAGGAAGAGTCCTAAAGAATATGGCCACTGAGGTTACCAACTGAAACAAATATCCCTGGGGGAATAGTCTACGATCCGATACGAACGCAAGGGCAGAGTAGCAAGCTCAATCCCCTTGAAGGCTCCTTGACATAATCCAAGGTTTACCAACAAGTGACCCTAGGTTCCTCGACAATGGTTAATCCGAGGTTTACCGTTTTTAATACGTGAATATCTCGCGTCGTTCCCAATGAGGAAGGATTGATTCCCACACTAGTTCGGACATGATCTCGTGCTTCTCCTTTAAGAGGAGGTTTCCCAAAGCATAAATGCAACAATTGGATTTCTTCCCTACCACAAGATACAGCTACTTGTTTCTTTTTACTTTCTTGGAGAGTTAATTACTCTCCTACTCCAAGACACTAGCCTAAGCTAAGTTGGTGTATCAGAGCCCTAGAAGTAAAAATGTTACTAGGTGAATTTTACTTTAAGCGTTAATTTTAGTGGTTTTTGTTTAAGTCAAAAGGTGCGGAGATGAAACTCGTGGTATGAAGACTTGACTCAAAATCACTAAAAATGTATCTAAGATGATTTAAACAATCTTTTTCTCTTCGATGAACTTCTAAACTAAGAAAGAGTTTGAGAATGCAAATACTTTGTAAACACAAATCTTTCTCAATTCAACAAATTAAAAGAAGAGTTTTTGTCCTTTTCCAATGCACTCAAAACGATACAACTAGTTATTTCACAAAAATTTCCCTTTTAGTTTCAAAGCACTCAATCACTACAAAACAAACTTTTTGAAAAGAGATTTTTATATTTTTTAATAAAGCACTCAAAACTATGAAAATGACTAACTTTGAGATCTACAAATTATAAAAACCTATTTGAGGTCAAAGCCTACTAAAAGTCTTTTTTTAAGGATGTTTTACATAGCTAGATGTAAGCTAAGGACCAATTTATGCAGAATCACAAATAAGTCAAGAACAACCAATTTTGTTTTCTTTTTGAAAATGAAAATCCAAACTCTCAAACACAAGCTTTTCGAAGTTTTGTAAAGAGAAAACTCAAAGTGGATTCCTCAACAACGGGAGATTTCATAAATGGTTAGACTCATAAGAAGGCTATTAGACACTAAGGTGATCTGAAGTCCCTATAGCTTCTACGCTCAGAGCCACTACACAACCAAAATGAAAAAAAATCCCAACAAGCAAAACTCCTAGGAATTTCACTTAAAACCCTAACACTAACGAAATCAATCTAAGGAAAGCTTCTGACAAGTTATATGCAGGTCTTGGCAGTGGATAACAATTTCCAAACAAACACTAAGCTGATTAACAGAGGAAATCTTAGGGTTTTTCAAAATTTTGATAGGGTCCGCAGGCCCACAGTTGACACAGGTGTGGTCCCGCTCTGTGCTAAAATCCAAGCTGCGGGTAGGTACGCACTGTGTCAAACGGCTAGGGTACGGTCCTCTCCCAAAGCTATGAAAAACAAAAAATAACCCTGGATCTACAAACTCTACCCAATTTTACACACAACAAGCCAAAAACAGAAACAAAAACACAGTTTCTCAGGTCAAAGGAAAAACAAGGAAAACAATCAAGTCCCCAACGGAGTCGCCATTTTGTCACACGGAATAAGTAGATCTTGCGGACAAGATAGACCTTCCTAGAATCTAAAGAAGACCTAATGACAAGCAAACCAACCAGACACTATCTTTCTCTAAATATGCTTTGATTAACAATGGCAAACAAGTGTTTTTACGGCCTACCTTAGGTCCAACGCAAGCTTGTGGATGCCCTCGCTCCTTCGATCCAAATGAGTTCCTTTGTCGCGAATCTGCAAACACAAACAAGGCAAACAAATTAAATAGCACCTGAAAATCCAATTGCATAAAACATATTTAACATGAAAGTCAAGGAGTCCATGAAACAAATAACATGAGATACTTGTTGAGAAAAATGAGTTTGATTGTATTAATTCAAAAGAAGAAGAACTTTACAACCTTTGCCTTAACGTCGTACAAGCTCCTCCCAGGGTCCAACAAGAAGTCTCCTCTACTTTGACAAGTTTCACTCAATCCCCAATGAAGCCAAAAACGTATGTGATCTCTCCTCTTAAGCTCAACTAGGAAGTCTTGATTTCACCAACATTTACCCTCAAAAATGTTCAGCTTCTAACCTCCTCAACAACCAGCCCAATGCCTGTATTTATAGTGCAATGGAGGGAGGTTACTAGGTCCTCCTTCAAAGGGATAGCTCCGCTCATCAAGGGATTAGCTCCTTCTCTTTTGGGATGCATGAACCACCTCAGAGCGAACAATCCATGTCAAAATTCCTTCTAGAAACCTCTAGAATTAACCCAAAGTGAGTTTTTTAAGATAAAACTTGCGCCTTTTGACTTTCACAGGGGTCCGCACCTACATCGTTAGGGACAGAGTGGGCAGGTCTGCAATTTTTGTACACAGAAGGTGCGGGACCGCAGGTGACCGTGAGAGAAAGTGCGGAACCAGAGTTACATTGATTTTTAATGTCTTTCTCTCATTTTCAAAGCTTGACTTGAAGAGCTGAGGTCTGAGACTTGCTTAGGAGGACAGTACAAGTGATGATAGACCCATACTGACTACAAATAATCATGGTAACGATATTTTTGTGTAAAACTACTTCATCAGTTTGGGCTTCATGAAGAGTGATGTGGATGTGAACCTATACCACATAGTGGTGGAAGGTAAATTGTTCATCATTGTACTTTATGTTGATGATCTCATACTAACAGGTGATGATCAACTAATCAAGTATTGAAAGGAATACCATGCAAGAGAGTTTGAGATGAAGGAATTGAGGCTCCTGCATTACTTTCTTAGCATGGAAGTATGACAAGGTGATGGGAGTTGTTTGTGTCTCAAGGAAATTATGCCGATGGGACAATCAAGAAGTTTCACATGGAGAGATGCAAGCCTATGGAGACTCCTCTAGCAAGTAAATGGAGGAAATAGGATGCTACATCAGGCGAAGTAGTGGAAGCCATTGTTTACAGGAAGCTTGTGGGTTCACCCATGTACTTGGTGAACACAAAACCAGATATGTGCTATGCAATTAAGAAGCTTAGTCAAGCGATGGTTAGGCCTACCAAGTTGTATTGGAAGGCGAAAAACCATGTGTTGTGATACCTCAAGGGAACTTCTCAGTATGGATTATGGTATAGACTGATAGAGGGAGTGAAGCTTCAAGGCTTCACTGCTATAGATTTAGTCAGGAGCCCATCCGACCGAAAGAGCACATCAGGAGGGATCTTCAGTATTAGGTCAACGATGGTTTCATGGTAAAGTAAGAAATAGAGATCAGTTGCACTCAGTTCGGCAAAGATAGAGTACATGGCTATGAGTTAGGTAGAATGTGAGGCCATCTAGATGAGGAAGATCCTGGTTGGTTTGTTTGGTCAACAGATGGATCCAACTGTGATTTACTATAATAATCAAAGTTGTATCAAACTCTCTGAGAATCCAGTTTCTCATTATCAATCCAAGCATTTTGATATCTAATACCATCATCTCAGATATTGTGTATTGAGTTGGATTATGTTGTTTGAGTACATTCCCACAGAGAAGAAAGATGCTGACATTTTGACAAAGGCATTATCAAGATGTAAATTTTAGTTTCACAGAGACGGGATCGGGGTAACTAACAATCCAATTCTTGTTGAGAGGGAGTGTTGAGAAATGGCAACAAGAAATTCTAGTTTAAATTTCCTTGAATTTAAACTGTGAATTAAAATTGAATTCTATTCTCATAGAAACTTGTAGATAGTTAATTAATTTTATTTAACTTAATTAGCTTAGGAAGTTCGAGTTGGAAGTCTTTCTGAAGTAATGTATATTTTCTCCCTAATTTTTATGGGTCTAGGATGAGTTTAATTGTGAATTGTCATTAGAAAAATCATTTTACTGAGTTAAGTTGAGTTAAATTAGTTCCAAACTCTTTTAGGAACTAATAGAGAGTTAATGGTTAGTTGGTGCACTAGTGCATCCACAAGTGTCACTCTATTTAAATGAAGATTCCCTCATCAGAAACTCATGCATGTTGATTCTGAGAAAGACCTAGTTGAGACTAGAGTGCAAGAATAGTGTACTATCAATTGTATGATTTACTGAGTTGTATAGATCATGCATGGAATTGGGAAGTCAACCTAGATTGGATTGCGCAATTTTGGAAGCACTGGATTCCCATTAATATGGGCTATTCAACCATATGAATTGTTCAATGAAATAGGGTCCTGGAGAGCAGAAGAATTGGCTAAGTGTTGGCTAAGATGTTGCTTGTAAGCTGAGAGAGTTGAGGATACTTGTGTAGAATTGTTTTATTGAGAACAAGCTTTGTATCTTCAATCATATTTTTTATATATATAACACAGATAGTGAGCTTTTGAGTAGTAGATTTCCCAAAATACATCTTGTTTTATGTTCCATTGGTTTATCTTCTTCTTGGTCATATTGGTTTCATCTATCTATTGGCTTTTGCTGGTTGAAAGTAGAAGTAAATTCTTGTCTAGTGCTTTAGTACATTGCATGAGTTTGTGAATCTACAGGAAATTCTACATATATTTTGTTGAACTCTCAATTTTCAATGATGAAAGTTTGATTTTCCATGATTATGTTGTCGTGATAGAATTACATAGGGTTTAATTCCCTCTTATTTCTTTCTTAGAATCTTTATAGAATAATATGCGAGGCTTCCACTTCCTGTCAACACCACATTTACATGTATGCGTGAATTTTATGGTTATATTGCAGTAGTGTGAATTGGTATGATTTTCTTATGAAATGGTCTTCATTCCTACAAAGTAAAATGACTTCCCAGGGCTACTGATAACTTGGTTTCTCCCTTGGCTAGCCGTCGAGCTCTTTCTCTAGACAGAATATGAAATATTTCATTTTTTGGCATTTTCAATGTGTTGTTCAACTAATAGGCCTAATTCCTAAATATTCAGTTGATGGTTGTCGTAACACCTCTCTCTATCTGAGTTAAATTTTATATTGTCATGGGACTTCTCCACGGTTGTTGGTGACCAACTTGGCCCAGGACTAATGAAAGCTTATATATATATATATATATATATATATATATATATATATATATATATATATATATCTATATATATAGATATATATATATAGATATATATATATATATATATATATATATATATATATATCTATATATATAGATATATATATATAGATATATATATATATATATATATATATATATATATATATATATATATATATATATATATATATATATATATACATATATATATATACATATATATATATATATATATATACATACATATATATCTATATATATACATACATATATATATATATATATATAGATATATATATATATATATATACATATATATATATATATATATATATATATATATATATACATACATATATATCTATATATATACATACATATATATATATATATATATATATATATATATATATATATATATATATATATATATATATATATATATATATATATAATCATTAACATTCTCTTTTACAAACTCATTTTCCTCCCTCCTGTTGGGCATGGAATCCCCCCAAGGCATGTTTTGGGGCTTAAAGCCCAAGCTTTGACCAAGTCCTTTGTAAAAGCTCCACGAATTGTGGGCGTGGAGCGCGAAGTCATAATTGTTACAGGAAAATTTGGGCACATCAACTCCAACTTCCAGACCCATATTATTAGGATCTATCAACCCCTAATTTAGTTGTTCTCATTCCCTAATGAAGTTAACCTACATCATGTATGCCTCCCAAGAGTTTCATGACACCATTCATCCAAAAAGTGTCATTAGAGGGACCAGCGCAGATGGCCCTTCATCAGGCTATAATGCATTGCAGGAACTACATTGCTTGGGTGTTATGCATTGCACCTAGCCTTTGTTTCACCTGCGATGAGCGAGATTCGTTAAATTTTTTAAATGAATCCATTGGATTCCTCATCCAATGGATGCTTCTAGAAGTTTCCAGATGGATTGAGCTCGCTTTTGGATGAAGAAGAGGATGAATGAACCTTAATCCACTATCCCTTCCTCCATGGAACCACTTCCCAATTTTGGCAAAGCATTCATGAGGGCCATTAATGGCTTAACCTCCTCCATTCAGCTATAAATTGACCATGCATTCAAAGGCTAGTCTAGGTTGAAACTTCTTGAGCTAAGGAAATGTTGTTTGAATGAGATTAGTAGAGAAAGTAATGTTATCATGTCAAATTGTTGTTTCATCAGGAGAGAAGGGTTTGAAGCTGGAAGGATGACACTGAATCGGACATGCATATACATGGGTTGTAATCTTTCCTTCTATGAATAAAGATTTCTATGCTTTTTCCCATACATGTGTTATGTGATGTATATTGTACTTTCTATTCTATAATATGTTTAGTTAATAGATCGATATTTATGCTTTGATGGTTTTCTGTCTCAGCTTGTGTGTAGGTACCTTTCAAGCGAGTTAAGTACGGAAGGGAGCAATGAAGTGGTCAAAGGGAAGAGGGATCGATTGAGAGATACAGGTTGGTTCTTTTTCTCCTCTTTCTTTTATCTATTAGCTATACGAAAAGCAATTGAATTACTTTAACTATTGTTCTAGACTTGCTACTAGGTCTAGGGGTTAGTCGTTTGAAGAAACACTAAATTTACCCATAACAAAATGGTGACCATACTGGGGATCGATCCTATCCCTTATAGTAGCTTATCAATCTCTTAGAACACTTTGACAAACTTTACCCTCTACTATTCATCGAATTCAAGTTCAATTCACTGAAGATTGAGTCAGTTTTGAGTATTAAATTGTCATTCTGTAATTAGTGCACCTTTGTAACTGATACAGTGCACTGCATTACACCCTCTGCATTGAGACAGTGAGATGCATCGCACTGTCCCTCACTCTGGCCTACGTTGATCCCTTTAGGATCAATTCTCCAATCTAGGAGCAGAAACCTTAAGCCAATTTTCAGTTGTTTGAATTGTTTGTTGGTTTTAGATGAGGCCTTGTCTCTGAAAACAGTCTTTGCTTCCTTGTTTCGACCTGATTTAGACTATATTGTTAAATTTTTGTTTATGTATTTGTTTTATCATTTGCAGTCCATTGTCGAAAGCAGTTTTAGTCGATTGTTTTGTCAAAAAACAAAGTGTCATAAAATATTCCTTCATTAAATAATTGATTGGTCTATTTACGCAGCTGATTCATATTTTCATTTAAAGTGTCGAAAATATTCGTTTTCTTCAAGTTGAAAGTGTCATTTAGTCTTCCTTTACCTTTAAAAGAAATTGTCATAAATAGACATTTTTGTGAAAAAGAGATTTTTAATCATTGTGAATTAGTTTTTCTTAGTGCATAATTCACATTAAGGAGAACTAAAAAGAAAAAGAAATACATGTAATTGCATTTTAGATTTTGAATGTGTGTGATTAAAAGGAATGGTTAGGGAAGTGCATTAGTTTGTGCTCTTTGTTGTTTGATCCAAAAATTACTTGTTTGCTCTGTTGAAAACAAATGGAAAGAGTGCTTCTCATTCTAGTTGCATTCTTAGGAATTTTGGAAAACATCTCGTGGTGAAACCCAAAGGAAAATTTTAAGCAAGATCAACCTAAAATTAACCTCAATTAACCTAATAACGCATTGGAACTTAACGCAAACATCTAGAGGTGTCTAGGCTAGAGACGTGTTCCGGCATCTTAAAACCTAGTGGCTGTCATTTTCATTGAGGTTGGGTGATTCCTCCTCTCTGATTCGATAAGTACTAGTACAGACTTGAGCTCCCAGTACCGTCAAGTATATAGTGGGAGACCCCAATAGGTTTAAATATTTTATCCCTAGGAAGCCAAGCCTACCGCCTTACTGATCGCAATGCACCAAACACAGCATTCGGGAAGATTGACTGTCGTATGTTAAATCCTTGTTAATTTCTCTTTCATTTACCACCAAGGTGTATATTGCAGTTTTGCGGTTTGTTTGGTAAACCCTCTTGTCTAGAATCTCCAGAGCAATCACTTTCATTCCTTTTCGACTCCTTAAAAGAAAAGGTTCATCTGAGCACTTGTCCCTTCAGGCTCATTAAACATCGAAGGTGACTAGAGTCATATTTTGTATTTTCTCGACTCTCTGAAAATGAAAAAGAAAAGTTGTGTTCTAGTGTCATAAAAATTAATTGACCACGGATAACATCCTCCACACTTATTTCTTAGTTGATCTTAGGTTGAAACATATGGTGATAAATCCAGAGTCAACTAATCAAGGAATTCCTTTTGATGGAAATCCTAGTCCTTTTCCTCCATTTGGAAATATTGGTGGTCCATTTATGGCTACATTGTCCCTTCTAGGATTTACCATTAGCTTCCCAGTATGGTTGTTTTCAACCTCCTTGGTTCAAAATATCATGATTTCTCCGCAATCAAGTACACCTCCAACTGGAAAAAATCAACCTCTAGTTGATCCTAAAGTTGACGCTTTGCCTTCTTCCTCTTCACCTGGTGAAAGTATTGATACTAGTAACCAGGTGGCTAAGAAGAAGAAGAAAGGGAACAAGAAGAAGAAGAAGAAAATTCAGCAGAGGGGAAACCAAGCAACCATTGTTTTGAATGCAACATCAGATGAGAAACCATCCATCAAGCCTCACAAAGTTCAATATCCATGCAAACTTTGTGCGGGAGACTATATTCTTCAAAATTGTCCTGATATTCCTCATACCTTAGAAGAATGTTCTTCCCGTTCACATCATCCCGTGTCATCAACTTCTAGAGATCATGTTGGTGACTCACCATCAACTAGTGGTGGTAAAGATCATGGAAAGAAGGGAAAACTTAAGTTTCCCTGTAGGTTATGTGAAGGGAATCACCCCATTCACCTTTGTCCCTATCTGGATGAAGCCAAAAGAGTGTTGGATAACCATCCTGCTTCACCGCAACAACTTCCATTTGGTTAAAGGAAACTCTCCCTAAATCCTACACTATTTGATAAATTGACTAACCAAAATTAACCATCGGTCAAACCCACTCTCTCTAAAAGTGAATTCTATGAGTCTATATCCGACCATAATCAACAAGTCGAGGTAACAGTTGACCCGATTTCACCGTTAGCTAATCATACCTTTCCTGTGGAGAGTAAAAATAATACCACTCAGGTTCTTTTCGTTTCTTCAGATTCAAATGAACTTGGGGATAGTTCTCCTATTCCATCAAGGGGTTAATTCTCCTATTTCTATGGGACCTCCTCCAAGAATTCTAGTCACTTCTTTTGATTGGAATCGACTGGCAGGATTCCGCCTTCCTTCTTATGTGCCCTTCTAGATCATAGTAAAAGTTTGTAATACGATTGTGTCTAAAACTATTATAGATTAAGGTGCATCAATGAGCATCCTTTCCTCAACTGCTTGGCAAGCATTTGGTTCACCACCGCTCATGCCTATTACACAAAATCTGTTGGGTTTTAACACAGGAACCAGTCAACCATTAGGGATCCTCCCTCAGTTACCGATTACTTTGGGAGGAAAAACCATTTATCTGAATGTGATGGTAGTCCCAGGACCTTTAGATTATAACTTACTACTTGGGCGTGACTATGTTTATGGCATGGGAGCTATTGTTTCAACACTCTTTCGAGTGATTTGTTTCATGCATGAAGGCAGAATTTTCACCGTTGACCAACTTTCATTTCTCGGTCCAAATATGGTTCCTAGTCAACCATATTCCCTAAATGGTCCTTTTGTACCAATCGTATCATCCCCGCCATGGGTTAATTATGTGGCAACCTGTTCCATACCTACATCGACTGACAATCAATTCAGTGATGTTGTACATCATGTACTGGGGGCATTAGAAACATTTCTCTCCTTCATGACCCCTTATAGTTGTGATTGAAAGGTCTCTAAGGATAGTTCATTGTCTTGTGTCAACCTCATTAAAAAATGAAACAAGGATCTACGAGGACAGTTCCTAGTCTTGTGTCAACCTCGTTAAAAAATGAAACAAGGATCTTCGAGGATAGTTCGTGCTCTTGTGTCAACCTCATTAAAAAATGAAACAAGGGTCTTTGAGGATAGCTCTTTTACTGTGTCAACCTCATTAAAAAAATGAAACAGGTCTCCGAGGATTGTTCGTTGTCTTGTGTCAACCTTGTTAAAAAATGAAACAAGGGTCTATGAGGATAGTTCTTTTACTGTGTCAACCCCATTAAAAAAATGAAACAGACCCTATGAGGATAGTTATGGGTCTTGTGTCAACCTCATTAAAAAATGAAACAAGGGTCCGAGGATAGTTCGTTGTCTTGTTTCAACCTCTTTAAAAAATGAAACGGAGGATATGAGGACAATTCTTTTACAGTGTCAACCTCATTAAAAAATGAAACAGGCATAGGAGGATAGTTCCTTTTCTTGTGTTTACCTCATTAAAAAATGAAAAAAGGAATATGAGCATAGTTCCTTGTCTTGTGTCAAGCTCGTTAAAAAATGAAACAAGGAATCTGAGCACAATTCCTTGTCTTGTGTCAAGCTCATTTAAAAATGAAACAAGGTCCGTGGAGCAAAGTTCCAATTCGAGTGTTCGATTAGATCTCATAAAATCCCAGTTGAGTCTTTCACTTGATCTCGTAAGTGAACCTTCATTCCATCTTCCTACAGTAGGCAACTTAGGTAAATGTAATGAAGCTTGGGGGGCATGCACCTAATGGAAAAGTTAAGTTTCCCTGTAGGTTATGTGAAGGGAATCACCCCATTCATCTCTTTCTACTTGGATGAAGCCAAAAAGGTGTCGGATAACCATCCTACTTCACCGCAGTGACTTCCATATGGTTACAGGAGACCCTCCTTTTCATCATGTTGGGGGCATGTAAACCAATCCAAGCATAGTTTGTCGTTTCAAGATTGTGTAAACATGAAACTGAATCCAAGCCCAGTTCGTTATGGTTCAAGCTTCTCTAAAAATGAACCCATTTCTAGTTTAACCCTCATGATTTCCATTCTATCAGCCTTTTCGTCAAATGATCCTTGGTTGTTTTCATCCCATCGCCACCATCCCTTCAGCTGATCATACACTTTCACTTGGTCGTTTTACCCCTTTTGAGGAACAGTTGCAATGAGTGGTCTTATTAGCCATCCTCTTCACATAAATCAACACGTTTTGAGAAGTTCCAACATCACTAGAGCTAGTTGCTATCCTAGACACCACTTGTTTCTCAAAATGGAGTCGTCTTTAAGCTCTTTTCAGACTCTCTAAACATGAAAATATTGTCAAGCACTTGTCGCTTCTAGCTCATTAATTGATTAGAATCAATATCTACTCAGTATAGTTTTACCCCTTCTTCGAGCTGAGATAGATTAACTGCGAAAATGGTATTCATTGGTCAAACATGATTAATAGGCTCTCTTGTATTGTTTTATGCATTTTCAGGCTTGAGAGACAAATGTATGAAGAAGAACTTTTGGAGTTTCCTTTTAGTCCCTTTTCAGACTCTCTAAATGTCAAAAGGACTGAGTTATCTTTGTCATTAAACTCGTTAAAAACATCAAATAGTGACAAACTTGTCCATCTAGACAAGACCAAGTTTTACCTTCGCTAGACTCGTTAAAACATCAAATAGCAATGGATTCAGAATTATACAACAAGAATATGTTATCCTCCTCAAGCTTGATAAAAAATAAAGAGGTACTGGTTAGAAATGACTAAGGAAAATGGGAAAAAGTTGAGAACACTTTATGGTAGCAGGTCACTCTTGAACATGACACTTTCACCTCATCATTGTGACTATGTGGGTTGGGTCATTCAACTTGATGGTTATCACACTATTGGTATATCATACCATCCATCACTTTGTTTTGGTTCAATGCTACCAATTCACTTCAGTGTCGCTGATATGTTCAAGAGAAGTCATCCTGTTCAAAACATCATTCTTTACAATACAGTAAACCTTCACTTTTATGCCTGCCATTCCTGAACCTTGTGCCGTCAGTCAATGTTTCATCTCCAAAATAATTTACCTCGTTTTGTTTCATTGATGTGGGATACATCAAGGCCCTCCTATGACGAGTCGCTTCTCGTCGACATCAGTACATCATCTAAGAAGTTGACTTAGAAACACCCCTTCAGTACCTTGAGGCTTACATACATCAATGGCAAGTTTCTCGCTTCCGGCGATAGGTTGACATCAATGGCCTTCAACCGAAAGACTTTGTATGGTGTTCGACATCAAATCATTTATTCACACCATGCAAAATGTACTGCAGTACCTTGAGGGTCATTATCATTATCGGTGATTCCTCTCGTGTCTGTTAATGACTTACATCATTGGCTGGTAATCAGACGATGTCTCTCCATGTTCGACTTCAAATCATCTATTCACATGGTTAGACTTGTACTTGAGTGAAATATTGGACAATATTGAAGACCCCAGATCTAGTTTCACTCATGGGTCTACATCTGTAGATGACTATATTTGTACATATAATGAAATTTTATAAAGCTGAGCATGGGTACGCCTTCCCTCAGCTAATTAGGAGAAAAAACCAAAGTATCGTGATATTTTTATTGTAACTGATGCAGGTCACCTTCCGTTTCAAAAGCTTCTCTCCAAGTGGTAAAGCATCTCACTCGACATGTTTATTTTCGACTTCATGCTCTAGGGGGCAACTGTTACAGGAAAATTTGGGCACATCAACCCCGACTTCCAGAACCGTATTATTAGGGTCCATCAACCCCTAATTAAGTTGTTTTCATTCCCTAATGAAGTTAACCTACATCATGCTTACCTCCCAAGAGTTTCATGACACCACTCATCCAAAAAGTTCCCTTACAAAGATTATCGCAGATGGCCCTTTATTGGGATGTAATGCATTGCAGGAACTACACTGTCTAGGTGTTATGCATCGCACCTAGCCTTTGTTTCACCTACGATGAGCGAGATTCATCGAATTTTTGAAATGAATCCATTGGATTCCTAATCCAATGGATGCTTTTGGAAGTTTCTAGATGGATTGAGCTCGCTTTTGGATAAGGAAGAGGATGAATGAACCTTAATCCATAATCCCTTCCTCCATGGAACCACTTCCCAATTTTGGAAAAGCATTCATGAGGGCCATTAATGGCTTAACCTGCTCCATGTAGCTATAAATTGACCAAGCATTCAAAGGTTGGTCTATGTTGAAATTTCTTGAGCTAAAGAAATGTTGTTTGAATGAGATTAGTAGAGAAATTAATGTTATCATGTCAAATTGTTGTTTCATGGGGAGAGAAGGGTTTGAAGCTGGAAGGATGACACTGAATTAGACATGCATCTACATGGGTTGTAACCTTTCCTTCTATGAATAAAGAGTTCTACGCTTTTTCCCATTCATCTGTTATGTGATGTATATTGTACTTTCGATTCTATAATATGTTTAGTTAACAAATCGATATGTATGCTTTGATGATTTTCTGTCTCGGCTTGTGTGCAGGTACCTTTCAAGCGAGTTAAGTATGGAAGGGAGCGACGAAAGAAATCAAAGGGAAGAGGGATCGAGTGAGGGATATAGGTTGGTTCTTTTGTTCCTCTTTCTCTTATCTGTTAGCTATAGTAAAAACAATGGAATTACTTTAACTATTGTTCTAGAGTTTCTACTAAGTCTAGTGGTTAATCGTTTGAGGAAACACTAAATTTTCCCATAACAATAATAGAATCATAGGGTTGTCCGCCCTTGTTTCTTTAATATAATTTCATCTTTATAGACCTACCCATGGTCCGCGAACCATGGGATTGTATAAATAGAGCAAGGCTCTAAGTGTAGAAGATAGGATGACTAAGAATAGAAGCATGATGAGTCTAAGTGATTGAGTCGAAGTGTAAAGTGTGTCTTTGGGTCATAGAGTAGGAGAAGGCTCTGCAACTGAGTGTGGAAACGCCTAGTAGTCCGCAGCTGAGTATGCGGACCCCTACAGTTGAGTGCGCAGGGCAGGTTGAGTCTGTAACCATTGCAAGACTTAATAAAGAGAAGTTTACCATATTTCTGTGTATCTTTTCCTATTTTAATGTATGATTGGGTATAAATTGCAAGCTTACTATTTATTTGCTATGTGAACTCATATGAATGTGTTGTATAAATAAATATAACATAATACATCCATTTACGCAAAGATAATTAATTGGTATAAGAATATAAGTAAGATCTCAGGTGCGACTTAGGGGAATAGTGTAGAGTGCTACTCCAGTGGTGTGGAAGCCCCATAACCCTTGGTTAGGGTTGCACAAAGGAAATTATATCAGGGTGCGAAGGCCAGGGAAGTGTGCGAAGCAGCCTGCACGCAGCCAAATAGTTGGACTGAACCAAACCCTTAGACATCTCAAGGGTGCGAAAAGCTGGTTCCAGCACCCCCCCATAATACCTCGAGTGAGACCTCAGTCTGCACTCCACAGACTATTTCCGAAAGGGCCAGTAGTATAGGGATTTGTTTGTCTAATTAACTCCGAACCTGGGTCAGGCCCCATCAAGTCAACAAATGGTTCCGTTGCCGGGAACGAGATTTGCATAGAGATGTCTGATGTCATATCACTAGAATCCAACAAAGAAAGGAATTAAATATTGGTTGGATGGAAGATTCATGAGTTTGCGGCGCAGGAGAACAGGAGCTCATGACTATCGAAGGAAGAGTGGTTAGACTGCTACTTATATATAGATATCCATGAAATTTTCTTCACATATTTCCATACTAAGATATACGAGTGGATCGTGAAGCTAGAAGACAGCCAAGGAAGGTGTAAGCTCGAGAGACCTATTGTGGGGACTCAAGAATTGGTGTGCATATTGGAAGCATCAAAGGATAAGATCACATGCACTGTTGATCACTGGCTCAATCGAATCATAGGAGGATTCATCATCAAGTTCATTGTAGATACTTCCGTCATCTATAGCGAGGGAGAACGATGCTTCCTCAATGGGTCGTGATGTAAGCATGTTAAATCTTTGAACACTTGGATTAAAATGCTACTGTGTGAAAAGCAGGTTATGTGAATAAATTGATGTTTGGGGCTACGCGAAGTTGGAGAATCTACAAAAACAAAGGTAGTGCCAAACTAGAAATTAGCCCCTTGATTTCACCTCCACGAGGGGGCGAAGAAGAGCTCACGAAGGTCTCACCAAGAAGCGCAATCAATTTGATAAGACAGAGAATTTTGCACATACCACCCCCACCCACACCACCACTAGTTTCACCGTCTTCATCCCCATCTTCGCCCATACCACCTCCGCCACCACCATGAAGCAATATAGCGAGTGCGATAAAGTTGCCAGTGTTCAAGGGAGTAGGGAATGAAAATCTGGACTAGTTTTGGTTTGTGATAAAATCTGTATGGGAAGCATAGGGAGTCATGGATGACAATATAAAGAAAGTGACATTGGTCAGCGCTCTACAGGATTTTGCGCTAACCTGGTACATTTAGCGTTCCAATGACAATCCGAATGTGGGGGTCGCAGATATCCAAGCTACGCTAAACAAAGAATTTAGCAGGCCAAAGTCAGAGGCACAGTCGATCATTGGGTTCAAGGAAATCACAATGCTACCAGACGAGACCCCTTGCAAGTTGGATTAGAGACTGAAGTGCACAATTCACGAAGCTAACATGACATTGACAGATGGACAACACCGCGAATGGTTTGTAGCATCATTAACGCCACATCTAAGGAACGCGTTGTCACAACAGAGGCTAGCAACTCAGACCAAGGCCTTGGAGGTCGCAATGAGATTGAACAAGACCCTAATATACGACCCCAACTTGGGAGTTCAGCAGATTCACACGGAGTTGAAAATGTTGCGCCTTGAGATGCAGAGTTTGAAACAAGATAGGACAGCCCACCCAGCAGTGCACGATGAGGTATGGTGTGTAAAGTGCAGGCCAGGGACATGACAAGGACAACGGCCCGACGTTCGCGAATTACCTCACGGGAGGAGGGACAATGCCATTAAGACTGGAGGCACAAGCATGACCGAGCCGAACACTTGCATTATGGTGCATGATTTGTCTGATAGGAGGAAAGCATGCTACAAAGCCATTTATTGCAAAAGTACACACATAATTCACAGTAATTGTTTTTTAATTTCTATAGATCAGTGGGACATGATGAGCACACCTGTAGAGGTTATGAGCTGATGATGGATCAGACTCCTACCTATAGAGTCCAGGTCGAAACAGGGCCCCTTGACCAGAACACAGGGATGGAACGAAACGAATTTTAGGGGCGCGGATGAGGCCGAGGTGGAGGAGGACCAGGAAGGGGTCAAGGACAGCTTATATGTTACAATTGCAGAGGGCCGGGACATTATGCCCATGATTTCACAAATCCAACATGGCCATCATGTTTGTATTGTACATTGTTTATCACGAGACAAAGGATTGTCCCACGCTGATAGCGAGGTTGCACGATCAAGGAGCACTCCAACCTCCCCCGATTCAAAACCTACAAATGATGAGGTCTAAGCCATGGGAGGAAGACCCTAATGTGAATATTGTGCTCCAAAGTGGTCCGTGGAATTATGACAAGAGATGACAAAGGAAAGTAGCCTGAAGAAAGTACTTAGGTTCACAAGGCTCCAATCAAGGAACTAGAGTTTGATTTGGAGTGTGCTAAGGAAACCCTCACGGAAGCCAAGAAGAGCTTCGTTGATGCCTCCACTGCAGGAATTAAAGATAGACCAGTGCCGGAAATGGACCCATCAATGCTCATAACATTCCTGGAAACATGCATGAAGTTGCTGTGCGACAGGAAAGCTGTAAAGGGGTTGCAGGAACTCATAAATAGATGCGTTGGGACTACACCAGGAGAACTACACTTAGTTTGGAAGATCAGAAAGCACATGAAGTGAACGGGAATGGAGATGAGATTGACCGTGCAAATTGGGGAATATGATATGGACCAAGTGATTTTGGATCTAAGATTGGACGTGAACATCTTGCTGAAGTAGACATGGGAGCGCATGGGAAGGCCTACACTACAATGATCTCCTATCCAACTGTGAATGGAGAACCAGAAAAAGATCCTACCTATGGGGAGATTGCAGGGAATCACAATGGATATCAAAGGAGCAAGCATGCTAATAGATTTCTAATTGATAAGGATTGTTGATGACAACAATCCCTACCGCATGCTATTAGGAATAGATTGGGCCATGGACATGAATGGGGTGATAAATATGAAGAAGCGCAAGATTATTTTTGAGAAAAAGTCTTTGTGCATGGTTGTGCCATTAGACCCTATAGAAGGATCGCGCTACATGGAGACGGTGCACGACTACGACAATGACGATGAATTGGAATGCATCTATAAGATAACCACGCAAGAGCAAGACTAGGTGAATTTGACCACGGATGGATGAATCTCATGGGAGCGTGAAAGCTCTTGCACATCAGATTCAGATGAGGAGATAGACCCATGGAAGAACCAGTTACATGAGGTAACCACACTAAACTATAACATGATGACGAGATCGTTGCACTGTGTATCAACGGTGGTAAGGGAGCTGCCTACGTATGATGGGTTAAGTGAGGTGGATGACTGCCTGAGCAAATTTGAAGAGAAGTGCCAGAACATTAATGTTTCGAAGCTTTAAATGGGTACTGCGCGCTACGCCCGCAAGGTGGTGGGGTATGCACCAAAAAAGCTTTGAGGACTGGCATGAATGTAGGAGGATGATGTGCATGCGGTTTGGGAAGCCTTAGATGTGATTGACAGACAAGATTGCTGGAAAAAATGGTCTACGCACCCACCTATCTAGAGGGATGCAGGCATATGGTGCGAAACCTATGCAGAAGCACACAGTCTTCACGTTAGGAGATACGATCAGTAAGCAGGTATGGGCAAGGCAATGGCACGAATGACCCCTCCGGTTGAAACCACGGAGTATGGAAAGACCAAGTGCGTAGAAGGTTATCCACACAGAAGCCTTTAATAAAGTATGCGAAGCACTAAACAAGGTCCACAATGCGAAGCGAATTGACTAGGACCTGTGCATACTAGCAATTCTATAGGCTTATAGGACCGTGTACAAGAACCTAACGGTGCAGGCACCTCCGAGGCTGGAGTATGAAGCGAACACTATAATCCCCATAGAGAATGGAATGCCTAATCCGTGCATGGTAGCATCGGTAGACACGATGGTTCGTGGAACCTTGGAAGAAGAAATCCAAAAGGGCAAGTTTAGGCTCCAAGAACTTGGGAAAGAAACAGTGCGATTAAGGGCGAGAAGCGCTCTGGTAGAAGCAGAAGTTAAGAAGCTGGAGGATGAGATAAAGGAAGATTTTCTCGATAAGAAGACCAAGGTGATAAAATAGGGTGCGCACAATCACACTGACAAGTTTGAGGACTATCGTCGCGAATTGATCAGTCTGATGCCTTGGATTGGACTGCACATTACTAAGCAAATCAACCACGGTGGTACACTATAGATGATAAAGTGTGCGACACTGCCAGTAACAAAAAAAGGTGGTTATTTTCCAAGAAAAGTGATGGATAACTAGATGACACACTATACAGGTGGCACGACCACCTAACTAGCTATGGAAAGTACAATCTTAGCACTCCTCACAGTTGAAAGGAGGCGCGGAACTATAAACTACTCTGCCCGGGAGCTGCACAATGTTGGAGTTGCGCACAGAAGCAAAGAGTCACAGGGTCCGTGACCACACAGGGAGGGCTATGCTGCCATGCGGGTTGGCCAGAAAGTGACCGTTGAAGTCACTATTCACGATGTAATGCTCGACTTGAGACCAAATGGAGCGGGCGGCAGACATTTAAGGCATGATTTATGGGCAAGATTTGGGAAAATATGGTGCCAAGAGAGCATTAATGAACCGATTTTGGGGGGAGTGGTCGAATTCAAATTCAAAAGGCACTATAAATTACAAAGGGCTGCCCAGAAAACAACACTTGGTCATTTGCAAATTGAGTAGTTGTATACCCCGCATAGCCTAAGCAGAGCCCCGTTTGACCTATGCAGAGCATTGATTGAGCCCTTGAGTATGTGAGCGATAGATTTCTGGTTGGACATGACAGAAGCATATGAGGAAGTTATGGAATTCATAGAGATGACCGCCGAAGAGGTCACGCAGGCCCTAACTGTGGGAGATGCCCTTGAAGGCACTAGGATTATGGCAGAAATCCCTAAATCACCACACACACCAGGACCAAAGATAGACAAACATGTGATGGTTCTCATACGTATGTCCCTATGAAACCCGTTGCGCACCAGGCTGACGATGGAGGAGAATGGGAAAGCCGTTAACATAGAAACTAACGACGAGGAGGAAGACCTGGAGGACCTTATCATATGGGAAGATGAGGACGAAGGCATGGAGGAGGAAACTGAGCCTACACACCCTCCAACAAAGCTTCCTGCCTATATCCCCCCACGGAAGGGGAAGGCTAAAGTGCCCAAGGATCTTGACGAGAGCAAGAGCTCTCTCCAGACCCCGCTCCTCCCAGACAACATCATTTTTGAGGGCACGCACCTGGGATGGGTGCCTAGCTTAAAATTTTAAGATTGGGACCTCGTTGACCATGAGAAGTTCCCTCACCTAGAGACCGCACAGCTCATGAAGCCTAAGTAGAACACCGCGGCGGGGGTTACTGAATTAGAGCCGTGAAAGTGGTTGTGTGGAGTGGAAAAGGTAGGGCTACTAAACCTACTTTGGGTGCCGCATTTCCACCGTGCCCCAATAACAATTTTCGTCATCAGGAAGCTGCTCTGCCTAGTGCATGGTGGGTGTTTGTGGCTAGAGGAGCCCATCCCCATCACGGAACACTTGATTCACTACATCGCCCGGCTGCCATGTAAAGGAGAGGACCCCGCAGATATCTTGGAGGGGAAAAGTAGTGACTTGGCCATTGCAGAGGCCATGAAGAAGAAATATAAACTAGAAAAGAAGAAGAGGGGCTACACCATATCCTGCATCAACGACAAAGCAATGAGAGTCGCAACCCAAATACTAGCAGGCAAGGTTATGCGCAAGTGTCTTGTGGATGAGGGGGTCTAGTTTAAGTGGTATGAGTTCCTCTGCAAGGAATTCTTGGAGAGTTGCCACGAATCTCAGGAACAAGGCAAAACATTCCACTATGCATGGCTTCTGCTGTCCATGGTGCCTGTGGCAGGGGAATTGCCAAAGGACAGTCAATTCCCCACAATTGATAGGTCTCTACTAGAGGCCGCGAAGTACGCTTCTCTCTGGGCCACAAAGGATGCAAACCTGATCCGCAGCAATAAGATATTCTAGGTGTTCATGGAGATGAACCTCAGAATGGGGATCAACTGCAAGCTGTGGTTATCACCCACTACCTACAATAGCCCGCAAGGTTTTATAGAGTTTAAGGTGGACCTCCATAGCATATACATCAGAGCACGGAAGAACCTGGCCAAGCAATGGAGAGAGCTACCCTTTGTAGCCACGGATGATGTAATCTTTAATGTAGTAGAGACATGGCCGCTGGAGTGGCGTGCTCCAGACATCGCAGCAATGGAGAAGTTTGTGGCACAAATGAAGAAAGAGGAGGCCAAAATGTGCATGACACAATTGGATAAGAAGAGAAGGAAGGAGACAACTGCAACAGAAACGCAGGAGGCACAGGATGGTGCACAAAAAATAGCAAAATAGAAAAAGTCCGCAGCAGCAACAGCAGCGCAGGAGGCAGCCGCAAAGGCCAAAAGTCACCTTCGCATGGGCAGGAAGTAGAGGAAGAGGAGGGAGGTGCTGACCCACAAACCACATCAACACAGCTGAAGCTCCAACACCCGACCGGGTGGACAGGTCCATGCAAGAAGGTCAAGGCATCGAAGTTTTCTATTGACCTGATCACCCTTACCGAGGGTGATCTACACGAAATCGGTGAGACAGTGCATGACATCACCTCCAAGGCCCTCCAAAATTTTGTGTAGGAGAACCAAATTGTGTTAGGGGCCCTCAGAGCATAGCTGCAGGAATTACAGGTGTGCACTCCTCAGGCTGGTATCCTTTCGACCAGCCTCGTTGTTGGGACAATGGCAACATAGCAGATGCTGTGCGATTGAGTGACAAATACCATAGTGCTGCTGGAAGGGGCACTGGTGACAAAAAATGAGGTGGATAGGCCTACGATTAGTGCATTGAAGGGTATCGACATCAACATGGCTGCACTCCCACAGGAGACATTATATGTTCTACAGGATGGGATTACTGCAGAACTGCGGGCTAGGGAGAGCCGTGCACTTTAAGTACTAAGCGAGCAGAAGATCAACATGGAACAAGTGAGCTTACAGTGCGACGAAGTGGTGTCGCATAATCGACAGCTGGTACAGGTACTGGACAAAGCTTGTCAAAGTGTCCCTAAGTTGGACATCCCAACATATACACTAGTAGAGGCGTGCATCCATAGGCTAGCAGCAAGGGTGCGTGAGGCGTGGGAGGAAATGACAAAGGTTCAGATGGAGCTGAACCTTCAGATCACAAAGCTGCGGTTGAAGGTGTAGCCATCCACCCCTCCGAATGTAAGAGAACAGCGCGCCAACGCTATTACAGTGGGACTGGACGAGATCGGAAGTGCAGTGAGAGACTGCACTAGAATGTTGGAGGAGTCACTTGAGGTCCTCACGAATCTACAGGAGGACCCCAACATCTAGCGCTTAGAGACAAAGGCGCCTGAAATTCAAAAGAAATATGAAAGCGTCTAAGGAATTGCACAGATGGTGGCCCTCACTCAGAGGATCATGCAGATATAACAAGCCAAAGTGCTGAAAGAATAGGTGGACGCAGCATGACACAAATAAGTAGTCCTAAAGGCACTTGTTCAACCTTGGATCGATGAGGCCTTCACCATCAAAGTAGCAACGGAAGGAAATATCACAAAAATGTAGGGGACACAGGCGCAGATGCAAGGAAGCAGTTCTGACACCGCGGTCTCGGAATAATGCATCCAGGAGATCCAATAGGTAGCTGCTCAGTGCATTGCCGACCTTGCATCAGTTTGAGTAGAATTTGAGGGACTCCATGCGAAGATTTCCGTGCTGAAAGAGTGACTCGAGGGCGAGTCACAATGTTTCTGTTGGGGGCCTGTTGGGCATGGAATCACTCCAAGGCATGTTTTGGTGCTTAAAGCCCAAGCTTTGACCAAGTCCTTTGTAAAAGCTCCGTGAATTGTGGGCGCAGAGCACGAAGTCATAATAGAGTCATAGGGTTGTTCACCCTTGTTTTTGTAATATAATGTCAGCTTGATAGACCTACCCGTGGTCCGCGGACCAGGGGATTGTATAACTAGAGCGAGGCTCCAAGTGTAGAAGATAGAATGACTAATAATAGAAGCATGATGAGTCTAAATGATTGAGTCAAAGTGTAAAGTGTGTCTTTGGGCCCTAGAGCAGGAGAAGGCTCTGCAGCTGAGTGCACAGAGGCCTAGTATTCTGCAACTGAGTGCGCGGACTCTTGCAGCGAATTGCACAGGGAAAGTCGAGTCTGTAACCGTTGGAAGAATTAATAAAGAGAAGTTTACCATATTTCTGTGTATCTTTTCCTATTTTAATGTATGATTGGGTATAAATTGCAAGTGTACTATTTATTTGTTGCGCGAACTCATATGAATGTGTTGTATAAATAAATATAATGTAAGACATCCATTTATGCGAAGATAATTAACTGGTATAGGAAGATAAGTAAGATCTCGGGTGCAACTTAGGGGAATAGCGCAGAGCACTGCTCCAGCAGTGCGAAAGCCCCACAACCCCTAGTTAGGGCTGCACGAAGGCAAGTATATCAGGGCATGAAGGCCAGGGAAGTACGTGAAGCACTCTGCACATAGGGACAAATAGTTGGATCAAACCAGACCCCCATACATCTCAAGGGTGCGGAAAGCTGGTTCTACCACCCCCCCATACTACTTTGGGTGAGACCTCAGTCCACGCTTCGCGGACTGTTACTGAAAGGGATAGTAGTACAGGGATTTATTTTGCTATTAACTCCGAACTAGGGTTAGTCCCCATAAAGCCAACACCTCCCAAGACATAGGTATCTTTCATTACCCATTACTTTAGTTTTCTAACATTTATCATCGATTTTCAATTGGGTAAATAAGATTGTTGTAAGGTTTTCAATGTCATTTACTGTGCCTAGGAACTATTGCTCCTTACCCATAGTAAGCTACTAAAATCTTGCCAACGCTATGTAACTTGTTAGTTCCTTTAGCAATTTTCCCTTCGTCATAGTAAAAGAAATAAAAGAAGTAGGAACAGAAAAAGAAAGAATACGGTTAAACACAACCAATTCCCAAGGGTCCACAATCTGACTAAGTTCTCTTGAAGTTTTTTTAATTTTATATAGATATTTACCAAATATGTACATAATCATTCAACAAGAAAATAATTACATCAAACTGTACTTATCTTTTATGTGGGAAATAATTCACGGGGAAGGAGATGTCCCCCCCAACTGTTGTTACTAGTCTTTCTACTGTGTCTTTCGCCGAGCCATCTTCACACTTAGCGTGAATTGGAACAATGTTCAGTTATATCCCATGCATGCACTAATCTCTCTCTCTCTCTTCTCCTTTTTGCTCAAGCTCACTATTTGGACAAACCACAAAATTGTAGGGATAATAGTACTCCACCTAACCACTGAGAATGATAATTACGTCTAGTTCTCCCCCTCAGCTAGTTTAATTTCCAAACAGTTAATTTGATTAGTGATCATAACATTTACAACCCTAGATATTCTCTAATCCTTACGAGGTCGAGTCTTAGGGTTAAGCTGAGCACACAAGTCTCAGTTTTCGATTCCACTTGCAAACCAACTCAAGAATCCTTTCCTAGAAACATCCTTCCTACTTTCAACAATGCCTTGTTGTAGATTCACACTATTACAACTTCCTTATCCTCAATTGGACCTCCTCCATTTAGGTAGCAAGTCTTCAAGGCTGCCTCAGGCTTTTCTTCTCTCTCACCCTATTGGCTCCCTTGTCCCCACTAAGATTATTTATCCCTAGGGAGAGGCGTAACTATTTTCTAACTGTTTGGAGATGAAAATCTCTTTTAAAACTTCCTCCTATAATTTTATGGCTGACCATAAATTTCATTATTTATAAATTATAAATTCAGATAAATAAAATAACATTTATGTCTTACCATTCATCCTAGGCCTTTACCTAGCCCACAATTTTACCATGTCATTTGCAGTAAAACAAAAAATATTTGCAACTTTATAGTGGTGTGTAACATCTTCTTCCCCTCGAGCAAAACACTGGCCTCAATGTTTTTGAATCCCTCAAAATAGGCTCGAATATGCGTCATGCATATAATATTAATTTTCCGAGGTAATCTCTTCCAATTGAAGTGCTTCTGAGGCACTTAACTTGGGTAACCACTTGTTTCTATAGCATAATCTCTCTCTATAATCGAGAATGCAGAGAGGGCTAGGATTATCCGTCTCATTTGACCTACATCCATGATCACCATTGTCATTAGTTCCCATAAATCATTATTTAAGAACGTGTATACATAAATATAACCTTTCAATCTTCATCACAAACATGTCAGTTATAATCTATATACCCCGCAAGTGCTGTCAACATGCATCACAATTCAAAAAGTGTTGATAGCCTGCACTTAATAAGGGTTATCAATATCACCATAAAATTATCGTTGTAATTTATTTTTCTTACCCAATGGCTATCTCAATCAATAAATACCCCACCAGGTGATTTCGCTATAATTTTAATACCATGGAAGTATCAATTATGTTTGCATTATTTACTTAGTAATAATCATATATGAGAAACCATATTTTATTTTAGTGTAAAATTAATGCATTTTTGTACCAAACAATACTATTTTATCTTAATACAATTGTCATAGAGGCATTAGTCATGCATGAGTAGTGTTTAAAAATACCTTTTTTTTCTTGCTATATTCAAAATGGCCATATTATTGTCTACTTCTTCCAATTAAACTTAGGCATGCCCATCTTGGTCTCTTGGCTACTTCTTAGCGCCAATCAAGGATCCCATTATCATCATGTTGGTTGTATTACAGGTTGTTGATATAGCTTATATGAAACTTCGCTTCCACGTACACGCATGGGGTCTTTTCCCTTGTGCTCATATGTGTATAGACTATCTCACACATGCCATGTTACTATAACATTATTATTTCCTTATATATTGGAACACATCTTGTCATCCACTGCATTTAATCAAAGGGATTTAATGTATTTAAAATGTGTGTTTTGGTGGAATATTGATAGAAAATACTCCTATTCCAACATGTGATTAATTAGTTATCTTATTAAAATCTCATACAATAATCTTGTTAGTTATTGTCACAAGCAAGCTTTCCTTACCTTGCACCCAAGATGGCTTGGGACCAATGGTTTGGTCTATCAGCCTCACCATACTTTCATGATGTCAAACATGCTTCAAAAAACATTACCAAGTCCTAAGACAATTACTTCAACTTATGAATTACAAGTGTATCCTCTCCTTTGTTTGAGTGGATGTAATCCTGTTTGTGTTACTTATCTATTGGTGGTTTCATGCAAACACGAGGGCCTTATAATTCAATTGGTTTTCCTTTTTTCATTCTATCTTCTCTTTGGATCTTTAACAATTAGTATGTTAAGGCTAGAAGAATAAGGTAATTTAATGATCCTAAATAGGAATACAAGTGATATAAAGCAAATAATATGTGCAGCAAATTATAAAAATGAAATATACATTAAACGTTCACAGAAAAGTTGCAAATATGGAACTGTTGAGCCATTTTATTAATTTTCTGAAGTACAAATACAATGGATGACAAGATCGTGCCCCTGGGCTTGCCTCAAGAACAAGCTGGACTAAACCCAGGAGATGGAACAACTGAGGCGATGGGCATTCAGTTGTTGCACCACTTTGCATTGCACTGTCCCAACAAATGCTGGTCTGCAACTTTGACCTACTAGAATGTGCCCATAAATCACCTAGAAATTTAAATCCTTCTAGCCTTAGACTCCATGGAGAAAACCCAGAAGGGAATTTCTCTGGTTTTGACTTTGGGTTTTTGGCCTCCTTGGAGCCTCTCCCACCTACTACAGCCAAATTTGACTTGTAGGAAAAAACATGCAACTCCCTCTCAAAATATCCCTGGAATGTTGGGCTCACCTCTACTGACAAACTCCTTGCTCCCCTAATGACTCTTGGTCTACATGACTGCTCTCCCAGCACCACGAGTTTGCTGCTATAGTGGCCTCTATGCTGGTCCATCTTGCTGCTACTCCTGCAGTGTTGCCTTTTTCCATGTTGCCTCCTCAACTCCTGGCTCTCATAGAAAGCTATGAATCCTTTTTTCTGGTCTATTCCTATCTCTCCCAACACACTGTGAATTCCCCTTTCTGACTACCAAGTCCTCCTGCGTGTTCTCTGGCTGCCCAGGAATACGAAGTTTCTCCCTACACTGATGGTTGAAATGTGTGACTATACGAGAATCCCTGAAAACCCTGTGTAATAGATTCCCTAGGGAGGGCATGGATGGTCCCCTGAAGAAGAGGTTGAATCTTCCTTATGGAAGACTCCTGGCTAAACAGTCGATAGACTCACTAAACAACAGAGCGTACAAAATGAGTTTGTTTGTCAAAATAATCATAATGCCTCCACAATGAAAGTTTATATCTCTTTATAGCTCCTTGGGCCTCCCCTTAGCCTCATGTCGACCCCTAAATCCATTAGATCGACTTCCTTCCAACGTATCCTTGGCCAATTTTGAATTATGCATGTGATGGCCCCCACATTCCACTTACTGCAAAAAATAATTGGAATTGTCTATAGTTCCTAAGTTTCTGCGTGTGGGGTCCTTCTCCTAAACCAAAATTGCTACCAAAATTGTGTTGTTGCATCCCATAACTAATTCATTTCATAACAGACATGGCAGTCCTCCCCTCCCAAATGTTACTTACCATCAAGCAACCTCAAAGGTGTTGAGGTATAAAAGGTGTCTTTTTAACTCCTAATTATCTTCACATTAGTTTATCAATCCGGGCAAGATTTTCTATTTCAAGAGTGTACACAATTTGTGGCAGCTATCTACTCAAGAGTAATGTTCCTAAATCATGGTATAGTGCTATCAAATACAAGAGTAAACAGATGCTTTAAATAAAACTCACTTGAAATTAAAGGAAACTCAATGCTCTGAAACTAAATCATTTACTTGACAAAGTAACAACAATTATCAGTCAAGGATATGGTAGCAATAACTCATTCCTTGTTTAACTATAATCCCTTGATATATGAATATCTTTAGAATATAAAGGGAATATAATTAAAGGAAAGGATGATGAAATAAATGGCCAATTCATACGTTTTCCATAGCTCAACACACTCCCCTACTTACCCTTTTTCATGCCCTCATGAAAACCATGTAGTTTGAGTGCAAAGCAGTCAAAGAATAGGCTAGAGAAGGGATGTCATGAGGTGGTCTAAAACCATGATTTTTAGCCAAAATTTCAAAGATGTGCCCTGTCTATCCTTCAAGTAATTCGTATATGGCTTTATACCCTTCTGCAGGATACCAAACAATAGGACAACGAAATCGACAACCTAGCCAATATGGCCCTTCCCTCAAGATGAGGTTGCTATAAGTAACCAAGCGATTTGAAACTAATTTAAAGTTTTTATAGCTAAATGGTTCTATGTCCTGTACATTATTATTGGAAGTTTTCCATCTGAATTTAGCTGTTGCCAAAGAATTGTCTTAGATAGGGAGAAAATACTCTACCCCTTGCTGGACAATTTCTTTGTGGATGGGTCCCAAGGTCTAGATTACTACTTCCTTTTGCACTAGACTCTTATGTTTGGTTAGCAGTTGTAATGGGTTTTTCAGTTCACCCCTGACCCAAAGGTCCAACCCATTTTTTTGTCTTTGGAAAGTATTATGGGCTTTGAACCACTTCAACTAGTTAACAACAAATGAAATGAACGCTTCAAACTATACATCACCAACAAAAGGGTTGGGGTTCTTGTCCATTTCTTCTTCCAATATAAAATTATGAAAATAAAACTCACAGAGTAATCGTTGAACTTTTACTCCATGGTGTTTACAATAATTTATAAAATCCTTAATAGTTTTTAATTCTATGGGTTTCCCTGACCTAACATCCTTAATTTTTAACTGTAAATACCTTTCTAATAAAAATAAAGCATAGTTCTTGGCAGGGGACCTACATGCTAAAACATCTGTGTAAAGGGAACAAAGAGTATCCATTTGACACATGACTATTTCCAGTCTGTTCTTTATCTTTTCAGTTCTTTCTTCTGCCCTCCGACACTTCTCGAAGGCCTCACTTTCCGACGCGTTGATATTCCGCAATTACCTCTGTAATTCCTAGTACCTTTGTTGGGGAACAGTCTCTTCCTCAAGCTTCTCTATAGTCAGCTAAGCCTGTGCCAGCTTCTCTTGAAGACTTGTTATACCAGGATCACTACTTATTAAAACATCTCTGGCTTGGATGTCTGTCTAGGTGTCTGCACTGTTGGAGGGTATTGCCTCCGTTTGAATAGCCATATTGCAAAAATGTGCAGTCTCTATTTGGGCAGCCACTTCTATAATGGTTGCATGTTATTCCTTATCATTTTGAATGAGTATGGGCTCGGTTTGAGTCTCCGTAGCCCTTGTATCATGGAATTCAGTTTGAATGGCTGCATTCACCATTTTCGGGGTTCTACTTGTAAGTTTTCTCCTTTTTAGTATTCTTATCTCTTGTCCGAGTCTTTTCACTAAGCTCTGCAACTTTTGTTGTTCCTTTCGTAGCCTCTTAATTCTGCTTTTCTTCTTCTTGAGAGGAACAACTATTTCACTGACCGTTTCTTCTCTTACTGAGCTTGGTTGCTCAGTTGGGTTTTGTTCTCCAAGGGCTATGTCTTTGCCTTGACTAGTTTCCATTTCCTTTGTTTGGCCCACATCTTCTATGTTTACATCGACCTGACTAGGTTCTTCTAGAGAGGTAACCCTAGTTTGGTCTACCTTTTCCTAAGTGGTTTCTGCCCCTGCCTCTACTTCACCAACTATTTCTTCTGATATATTCCTATTATGGGAAGAGTCCTCTTCTGATTGTGTTGCTTCAACATTGAGGTTAAGCAGATCTTCGGGCTGAATATATTCACTCATATTGGCCAAAATTTGGACCAATTCCTCCTCACATAATGGGTCTTATGGTGGACTTATGCTGGGAGTTAGGGGAAGTTCTGCTTCATCCCTCTTTTCTTTACTAGTATTCTATGTTTCTTCCTCAAGTTCTGATTCTTGGTTGTTTCTTCCTTCCAGCTGTAAGGGTTGCTCATTTTCAGGGCTAGATAATTCTAAGGGTTGGCTACTACTACCCTGGATCAATTTTTCCCATGCTTGTTCTCAATCTAGAAGAGTGACTATGTTTTTGTGATCTGCTTGTTGTGCTTGTGGTTATTTTTCTTTTTGGAGCAGGTAAGGCTAATCCCCCGTCTATAACAAACACTAATTCTTCCCAACTGGTTTGCTGATGGACAATATTGTAGCTTACTATCAACTAAATTAGACAATGATGACTTACAACCGTATCTATATGTGAGGATTTCTTTATGCTTTGAGCAAGGTCATGCAACAAAAAATCCAAATATGTAGGCACATTTACAGAACATTTCTATTTTGAAACTACTAGTAATTTTAGGAGGCGTGGTCTTACCACATCCTTTCATCCATCACATGTAATGTAGCTCTGAACTACTCTAGCCAGCTCTATCCATGGTTCTCTTAGAGATGAAGGCTGGACTCCTTTACCCTTTACAATCAGGTTCTGTCCCTCATCCCGAAAGATGGCCATGGCATCTTGAAGCCTAAATTTTTTATGTGTCCATATGGGTCTGACTGCTGGTAGTATAGATACCTCAGCTATTACTGTATTTGTCACTGTTATTCATCTTTCTTTTACTATAGAATGATCATCCTACAAATTCTGCAAAAATTCAACAGCCACCGTTTCATGGGGTTGCTGCAGTCATGTAAAATATGCCACCCATCGAGCCCTTACTAAAATTTCTCGTGTGGCATCGGACACTGCTAGTGTCTGTGGCTTGCTGTGTACTGATCTTCCTCCCATTTTTTCTAAGTTCTACACACTGTTATTTTTACACAGTAATGAAGATAGCCAACAATGGAATAGCAAACTGTAAATATCGAATAATACCTTTTCCTTAACATAGATACCGTTAAAACTTGCTAATATGGGATATTATCCGGCCTGGTACAACCAAATAAAAGACTGACACATATGCAAAAGTGCTTTGGAAGTCACCCACGCCCCCGTGAAAAATGATAGGTTGCCTTCAACCGGTTAAATAGAGGAACGACGTACTGATGGCCATCGTACCGTGGTGAAAAAATGGCAAGGTGTACATATTTATGATAAGATCACAAAAATATTGAATTGCTGAAATCGATGCATTAGAATGGAAATTATGAATAAACATGAGATGCTATGGAGTGATGCGAAAAAGGGAAAAGGCCAGCTAACATAGGTAAGATGCTATGTGGTCATTATTCCACTCAAACCATTATGATTGACTTTTTAAACGATATTTCATGCATAAAAGGCTCAAAAGGAATTGGGAACATAGTTTCTTTTGAAATAAGATAAATAAATAAGAAAAGGGTTTATAATTACTATTGATGTTTGAAATATATGACTCCAATACCATCAGCAGAGCTCTGTTGCCCACAGGTGTTTATAACCTTGAAAAAGTTTCTTTTTCAGCCTTTAGAACCATCCTTTATGTATGCGTAGGAAAGTGCCTTGTGATGTCAGAATGGAGGCCATTGTGTTGGCTTGGTAACCAAATCGATCACAATGCCATCCACTAGGAAAGAGTGAAAGGTGGACAGACGGCTCGTGATAAGACCTCCTATTCCAAGGACTTTTATTTTTCTGATGTGTCCATTGGATCATATCCCTATTGTGGTGGCCATAGTGGGAATTCCACTTCACTGCTTCCTTATGATCATGGTCGGTTGGCTCATGATGAGACCCCCTATCCTCCATCTTCCAAATCATAGAATTGTTAGTGAATATATATATATATATATATATATATATATATATATATATATATATATATATAACACTTTTCTTTTATATAGCACTTCCTATTTATATATAGAGGATGGCTCAACACTCCTTAAGAGTAGGGATGGTGGAAGAAGTCTGAACATATCAATAGAAGAAAATATGCCCTTATTCTTATTTACTAATTAATAATCAAAGAGAATTATGAGAATTAGGGAAGAACCAACATGATAAAAGTAATCAATCAATTTGAGTTCTAGTGAAAATAAGGACAGCAAAGTAATATAGATAGTTGTGTCCTTCCCTTTTTCTAATCAATACAAAGCAATCTCATTAAAGATGATAATTTTTCTTTGATTTTCTTATTCTAGCAACCTCTAATTTTGTATCCTTGCATAAATTTGTATTCTTGCTTCCAAAGGATCATGAAGAGTGAAACATTATTCACAAAAAAATGCACTAAAAAAAAAGGTGTTGTTCCTTAAATGGAACGGCTACTGTTCCTTAAGAGGAACAACAAAAAGACATCTACACACAAAACTATTGTTCCTTAAGAGGAACGACAGAAAGATAAAAAATTGCACATGAAATAGTTGTTCCTTAAGAGGAACAACAAGTAAAACAGACGAAAATAAAAGTGTTGATCCTTCGGCAGAACAACATAAAAACAAACCGAAGCGAAACTGTTGTTCCTTAAAAGGAACAACAACAAGCAAAAAAATGACAAAACTGTTATTCCTTAGAAGGGACGACAGTTGTTCCTTAGGAATAACAACAACTGTTCCTTAATGGAACAACGTAAACACATGGATACCAGACTATTGTTCCTTAGATGGAACGGTTGTTGTTCCTTTTAAAGGGAACAACAATTGTTCCTTAAATGGAACAACATAAAAAAATGTAAACGGGACTGTTGTTCCTTAAATGGAATGATTGTTGTTCCTTAAGAGGAATAGCAACATACAAAAATGCAGAACTGTTGTTCCTTAAATGGAATGGTTGTTGTTCCTTAAATGGAACGGCTGCTATTCCTTAAGAGGAACAACATTTGTTCCTTAAGAGGAACAAAAATCATTCAAAAATGCAAAATTGTTGTTCCCTAAATGGAATGGCTGTTGTTCCTTAAGAGTAGCAGTAGCTGTTCTTTAAGAGGAACATCAAAAACATGAAAAATTGTTATTCCTTAAGAGGAACGGCTGTTGTTCCTTAAGAGGAACAGTAAAAATAAAAACATGAAAAACTGTTGTTCCTTAAGAGGAATGGTTGTTGTTCCTTAAGAGGAACAACAAAAATAAAAACACGCAAAATTTTTGTTCCTTAATAGGAACGATTATTGTCCCTTAAGAGGAACATCAACTGTTCCTTAAGTAGAACAACAAAAATACAAACAGGCGAGATTGTTTTTCCTTAAATGGAATGGCTGCTATTCCTTAAGAGGAACAACAGTTGTCCCTTAAATGGAACAACAAAAATAGACCACATGTGGCACTGTTGTTCCTTAAATGGAACGGTTGTTGTTCCTTAAGAGGGACAACAACTGTTCCTTAAGAGGAACAACAAAAAATGCAAACACGCAACATTGTTGTTCCTTAAATGGAACAGTTTTTGTTCCTTAAGAGGAACAATAGCTGTTCCTTAAGAGGAACAACAAAAATATAAACACGCGCAAAACTATTATTCCTTAAATGGAACAACTGATGTTCCTTAAGAGGAACAGAAAAAAGAAAACACACACAACAAATGTTGTTCCTTAAATGGAATGGCTGTTGTTCCTTAAAAGGAACAACAATTGTTCCTTAAATGGAACAACACTAAAATATGCACAAAAAGAGTTTATACAAAAATTAAAAAAAAAGAAAAGTTTATATACAAAATTCAAAAAAAAATTAGTTGTTTACTGGATTGATGCTGAGGATGGGTTAACCTCCTCAACAAGAATTTGCATGGTGGAATCTTCTCGTAACTATTGGTAAAAGGACTCCTTGGTAAGAAGTTTGTGATAAAGTCGCACTCAATGACCATTCGATTTGAAAGAATATCCAGATCCATAAATGGTTGTTAATGTAATGGTGCCATTATCATGCACTTTTTGTATCTCATAATGCCGAAGCCATCGGGTCTGGAGTTTTCTAGGGAAATCCTATAACCTTGAATCGTATAGGAGTGACCAGTCTCCTTCGTGGAAGATCTTCTTTGTAATAAGGGCATCATGCCATTTCGCCTTCTGTTGTTGAATTAATCTAGTGTGTTGAAGAGCCAAGAGCCTGATTTCATCTAATTCGTTGATTTGCTGTAATCTATTGGTATGAGCTTCATTTAAATTCAAACACACCTCCTACGATGTTCTTAATGTTTGAATCTAGAATTCGATTGGGAAGATGGGTTCCTTACCAAATACCAATTGATTTGGTGAATATCCTATGGTGTTTCTCTATGTTGTGTGGTATGACCACAAGGCTTCTGGCAATCTTGAAGCCCAGACATGTCTGTGTGATGCAACTGTTTTTGTAAGTATTGCTTTAATCAGCTTATTAGTACTTTCTACTTGGCCATTTTCCTATGGGTGGTATGGAGTTGTAATTTTGTGTCAGATATGGTAATTTCTCAATGTTGCGGTGATCTTGTTACCTACGAATTGCGGTCCTCCATCTGTAATTATGTCTCTCGGCAGGCCATATGGCACAAATAATTGGAAAAGAAAATGTATTACTGAATCCTCTGTAGCTCTCGGCAGCACCTCTGCTTCAACCCATTTAGTAACATATTCTGTTGCAACCAGTATGCCAGTTTTTTGATTGGATGATGGGTTAATAGGACCAACAAAATCTAGCACCCACCGGTCAAAAGGCTGTATTACTAATTGTAGGTTTAGAGGCATCTCATCAAATTGTCTAGGGCATCCCACCCTCTGGCAGCTATCACAGGCTTGAACAAACTTTTTGGCATCTTTAAAGATAGTAGGCCAGTAATAGCATGACTAAAGAATTTGTGACCGGTTCTGCGGTCTGCAAAATGTTCGCCACATGACCCATCATGGCATGCTTTTAGAATTTCAAACACTTCATCTTCCTGGACACATCTTCTAATGTGCATATCTGCTCGTGTATGGAATAAGTAGCCCCCAATCCAATAGAATCGGGTGCTGCGTTGCACTATTTGTTTTCATTCATTAGGCGTTAGGTGCTTGGGTAATTTTCCCACTACTAGGTAACATGCAACGTTGGCATACCATGGTGTTCTGATAGTAACAAAAAATAAATGTTCATCGGGAAATTGATCCTCAACTTCTTTTGCATCTGTTGGCTTTGGCATTCATGAGAGAAAATCAGCTACAGGGCTTTCTTTTCTAGGTCGATCCTTAATTGTGATGTCAAATTCTTGCAAGAGAATCAACCATATTTTCACTCTTCCATTTGTAACAAGTTTATTTGCTAAATACTTGATGGCAGAGTGATCTGTATATAAAACTATAGGATATCCAGTTATAGAATGTCTAAATTTATTTACAGCATGTTTACAGCTAAAAATTCTTTTTTAGTCACAGTATAGTTTAATTCAGCAGGAGATAGATTTTTGGTGATATAATATTGCATATGGCTTTTCATCTTCTTTCAGGGTCCTCATATTTTACAGGTACCTCTCTTCCTGATAGTAAGTAAGATAGGGTACTAACTGCATGGACAGTTGCATTAGTTGTTATTTTCCTCTTTGGCTTTTTCATACATAATTCTTTGATAGTTTTTGCATAGATTGGGATGTCTTGAATAGCTTGGAGGAGTGGAATTTTTATACACAAATTTTTTAGTTCTCCCAGAAGATCAAAATTAGGATGTTATATTGGGCGAGCTATGATCAGTCGTTCTGGGAATGGGGGAGAAGAGGTATTTGATTGTTCATGGGTTTTCTGTCTAAGCAGATTCTCTTCTTATAGTGTTTGTTCTATGGGTAACGGATTTTCAATTTGAACATTTTTATCTCCCTCTGATTCTATTATACACCCAGATCTTAATTGAAGGTCGTTGTACTCCCTTAACTCAATTTCTGGTTCTGGTGCTTCAATTATTTTCACAGATTGAACCGGTCTATTGTTGGAGTTCAGATTGGGTTGGGCTGGAAGCTGCGGTCTTAAGTTGGTCTAGGGGTTTTGTTACAATGTATAAGGTGCTGGCAGTGTGGGTTGAGGGAGAGGGATCATTCCAGCTAGTTGATTCATAGGTCTTTTCCAGTTCGACTGCCAGTTTTTACTTTGCAAGGTGGAGGGTGACCATTGTGTTGAATACGCATTATTTTTCCAAAATGGTGGATAGTAAGGAAAGCTTGGCCAATTGGTTTGATTTGTTTGATTCGGACATGGTGATATGGGGAATGGCTATGTGACCAGGTAGAGAAAGGTGGTTGATTCTGCCACATTCCATTATACTGCTGAGCATTATACTAAGGAGGTTGAAAAGAAGAGGATGGATCAACGGGCATACCTATTTGTCGTGGCTGCCACTAGCAGCACTGATTTAGTAGGTAAATCGATTCTATTTCTTCTTTTGCTTCTTTGTGGATTGCTTTTAGTCCTGGGAGTGATGGGCAGCTTTCCGTGGTGTGATGTTTCGTACAAATAGCACAGATTTTTACCATATCCAGCGGGCACTCTTTGTGGCTATGTTTCTTTCTACATCAAGGGAAGAATATCGCCAAATTTTGTTCTGTTTCTGCTTGCTTTTGTTTAGCTTGCATAATGTCCAACTACATTGTCAGAGTCCCTAGAATATCAAATTTTAAATCTTCTAATAGATTGCCAATTTCTATGTGGGTTATACCACCACTGGAGATCTTGTTATCCTGTGTGATCATGTCACGTTCTACTGGCTTCAGTCTTATGTTGCCTCTTGAACTCCTAATACACAAATCAATGATGTTAGCAAAATTTTCCTGATATATGTCACCTTTACCCATAATGTTTAATGCTTCAATCCATTTTTCATTCATCCCTTTAATTAGTGTAGTTTTTAACACATTGTCAGGCAAGGGTAAAGATGCATAAGGAGATCTCTGGAGATTGTATTGAAAGCGTTCTACATATTTCTCCAGTGTTTCACTGGGTCTTGTTGTCATTTGAAATATTTCATCCTTTAATTCTATGGATCTACAATAGTCCTGATATATCTTTAGAAAATAAGTTTTCATCTAATCCCAATCATTTATAATGCCCCCACCTAACCCCATAAACCATCATAAAGCTGCTCCTTTTAATGTGGAGGGAAATAATTTTAGTTTTTGGGGATCGGTGGTATAGTCATACCCCCGGCATAATACATCGAACTCAAACATAAATGCATTTGGATCCTCTGATGTTAGGCCATGGGATATAGGAATATTCTAGAGAGGAATGGCCTTCATAGGTGCATTAACTGTGGTGTCCACGATGGGATACTGTAATGTGGAGGTTTGAGGTGTTTGTTGGTTCTGGGTCATTTGATCAAATATGTGCCAATACCCTTCTGGGATCTCTAGAGAGTTATTCCTAGGATGACTAAAAGGAATCAGAATGAGCTTAACAACACTTCCCTCATCTGGAATGATGAGTGTTCCTTGCTGAACTATTATCTGGGGGGATCTTGGCTCCTCAGGTTCTTCCGCTTTCTTTTGTATAAACTTGATAGCACTCCCCTTATAAGGGCTATTGAGTGTTTGAACTATTTCGAGAGGGGATTTTGGCTCTTCTGTTTCCCTTGTTTCTCCTCCTCCTTCATGGAGATTACTAGAATTCCCTTCTTGTAAATAAATTGGGTGAGAATTCTCAACTTCTTGAAAATCTTGCTCAGTTTCTTTTGTTTTTCTATGCACCTCAGCAAAGGCTACAGATGGTGAGTCTGTGGCCTGAAGGGAGCCAGTAGGTTGTCTAGAAGCAACTTTCCTAGGGCCTACTGATAACTGAGACTCGACTTTCTTAATGATATCGTCTATGAAGGTTGATCGACCAAGGGTCACTGGTCCCTTAGCCTTGTCAGGTTTGGGTAGTGGTTTTGGATTATTTTCAAGTTTTTTCTTCTTAGTCATACACACAACTCAAATATTTATTTCTACCCTAAGTTCTTTAACAATCCTGCTGGAAAGTGAGCGGGGGAGCAGGTCTTTTACATGCTCCGTACGTAGGTTCTTACCTTCTGTTTTTAATTCCTTGCTCTTTCCTAAGAGGCACCCATCAAATGCACACTACCCTTTTAGAAATGGCTACACTCTCCCTAGTAGCAGTGCCAAAATGTTGAGGTATAAAAGGTGTCTTTTTAAATCCTAATTATCTTCACATTAGTTTATCAATCTGGGAAATATTTTCTATTTCAAGAGTGTACACAGTTTGTGGCGGCTATTTACTCAAGAGTAATGTTTCTAAATCGCAGTACAGTGCTATCAAATACAAGAGTAAACAGATGCTTTAAATAAAACTCACTTGCAATTAAAGGAAACTCAACTCTCTGAAGCTAAATCATTTACTTGATAAAGTAACAACGATTATCAGTCAAGGATACAGTAGCAATAACTCATTCCTTGTTTAACTGATGTAAAATAAATCAAGCATAAATAAGATCCTCAATCTGAGAGCTTTGACAATGATAACCAATGTCCTTTACAGTTGCTGATCTCACACACACCACACTAAATAACCAATGGAAAATGGAAATGGATTAAATCAATAATGTTACTGCAACTGATCGAAATGAGATAATTATGCTAACTGTAAGAATGCTAAAAAGAAAACCTAAATGAGTGCAAAAATTAAATGAACGACAACGCTATATAATAGAAATTAACAACAAAACTTATGTGACTACAATGAATAGCAAAGCTAAGTTACTAAAATGAACAGCAAAGCTCTGTTAGTAAAATGAATAGCACAACAAGATACTTGCAAAAAGTAGTGATCTTGTTATGAGGGAAATGAACAGAAACACAATTCAATTACAACATATAAAATAGATCAGTTCATTAAGTCTGGAAATACGAAACAGTAAAGTGATGCGACTACAATAAATAGAAATGAAACCAAACCATCACACGACAGAAATCGTAAAGGAATGATACAAGAACAACAAGTGAATCCACCAGGGTCGGGCCCTTAGCTGCTAGTGAACATTGCCAGATTACTTCAGTATGAAAGAAGGAACAACAACTATATTATATATTAATCATATGCAAAATAGTTACAGCCAGTTTGTGCTCTATTTCAACAACAAGAGTTAATGATCAAAGTAAAAATACAAAAGTAATTTCTGAATAATCTCCCCCTGTTGTTCACAATTATTGTCCCTTTTATAATGGCTAGGCAGATAAAATAGGAATAGCAGATAGAACAGTAATAGTGATCCCTTAGGATAAATAGATCCTGAGAGATCCACTTAGTCTTCCATCTTCAGTTAACTCTTTGTATTTTGCACTGATGCTGTGATCTTCTCTCTCCTTCTCCATAATTGTGCACTCCATCCTTGGCTTACTGCCTGTACGCTGCCTCCTGGTGAAGGAACAGTAGTTACTCCACTTTTTCTTTGTCCTTCTCTCAGGTAGGGAATGGTAGTTTTCCCATTTCATATTTTTCCTACATGAGAAAAGACAATAATTAGCTAAATTTTAATAGTAAATAGTTCCCTAGTTTTTACTATAATCCCTTGATATATGAATATCTTTAGAACATAAAGGGAATATAATTAAAAGAAAGGATGATGAAATAAATGGAAAATTCATACCTTTTCCATAGCTCAACAAAAGGAGGGTGCTCTAGTATGTTCTCACCCTCCCAGGTGGCATTCTCATCTAGTAAGTTCTTCCAGCATACCAAGAACTCCCTGATGATTTTTCTCCTCAATTTCCTCTCCCTGCTCTCCAATATGGCCTCTGCTTCCAGCACCAAATGGCCCTCATCATCCAATGGGGGTAGATCAGTTACTGCCGTCACCTGCTATCCCAACACCTTCTTCAGGAATGAGACATGAAACATGTTGTGGATCCTACTCCACGGAGTTAGTGCTAGCTCATAGGTCACCTCCCCAACCCGCCTTGTCACCTGGTAGGGCCCATAGAAATGTGGTTGTATCTTCTCGGCCCCCTTCCATTTCAACATAGACTGTTTATACAGCTGCAATTGGAGGTACACTAAGTCCCCCTTCTCAAAGTGCCTCTCTATCCTGTGCCGAACTACATACAATTTTTGCTAATTTTGGTTTGTCACTAGATTATCGTTGAGAGATTTAAGGATATATTAGCTCTCTTGGATCCAGTCTTTGCCATTTGGGGTTTGGCTGTCTCCGAAAATAATATCAACAAAAGTTAGAGAAAAATAACCATAAAGGGCACGGAAAGGAGTCATACCAATAGAAATGTGGTGCACAGTGTTGTAGTAGAAGTCGCTCAAGTGCAACCACCGAAACCACATCCTCTGCTGACCTATCACATAGTTCCTCAGGTACCCCTCCAACCACTGGTTGACCCTCTCTGTTTGGTCATCCGTCTGAGGATGGTAAATGGTGCTAGAAGTAATCTTTGTCGCAACCATATTGAAAAGCTCTTGCCAAAAGCCAGCCATGAATCTACTGTCTTTGTTGCTAACAATGTTCCTGGGAAGTCCATGTAGTCTGAAAACATCACAGAATAACAACTCAACTATCTGCGTTGCTGTGAATCTAGTGGGGATGGCGAAGAAGTGGGAAAATTTGGTCATCCTGTAAACCACCACATATATGCAGCCCTTCCCCTGTACTGTGGAGATCCCTGTGATGAAATCCATCAAGATACTTTCCCCTTTCCCCTCTGGAATGGGAAGTGGTTGTAATAGAACTGCAGAGTGAGTCAACTCCCCCTTGTTCTGCTGGCATGCCTCACACTCCCTTACGTGCTGTAGCACATCCTCCTTTAGTCCTTTCCACATGAACCTCTCCCGAACAACCATGTAAGTCTTCCAGAACCCCTGGTGTTCAGACAGTGGTGAATTGTGAGCTACCTGGAGTACCCTCTCTCTCAACTACAAGTTGGGCACTACGTAAATGAACCCCTTGTAATATATGGCCTAATCCATCACATGGTAACGCTCATCTGCATGTGTCCCCTCTAGCACCTTGTAGGCCCTTTTGTCCTTAGAGTACTCAAGCAACAACTAAGCCTTCCAGTCTTGGCAGATCCTCATAAGAGGTAACCCAGTCGGTCTCCTAGATAGAGCATCAACCACCACATTGTGCTTGCCCCACACATACTCAATATCAAAGTCGTAGGCTTCCACCTTCCTGACCCATCTCTGCTGCCTGTTGTTGAGGCCCTACTGCCCCATGAAATGTTGAAGACTGTTGTGATCAGTCTTCAATCTGAATCGGTTTCCCACCAAGTACTGGCAGAACTTGGGTAATGCATGCATGATGGCCAGCATCTCCATATCATATAAGGAATATGACAGCTCATGCGGTAGGAGCTTCCGACTCTCGAAAGATATGGGGTTCCCCTTCTATGATAAAACAACTCCAACTACCACCCCTGATGCATCACAGTCCACCGTGAATGGCTAGGAAAAATCTGGGAGTGCCAATACAGGGAAACTACTCATCACCTCCTTCAGGCGATCAAAAGCATCTTGTGCTCCCTTAGTCCATGCGAAGGCTCCTTTTGTGGTCAACTCGGTCCAGGGTGCTACCAGCTGTGAGAACTCTTTGAAAAAATTCCTGTAGTAAGTGCAAATGCCCAAGAAGCCTCTTAGCGTAGTCATGTCTCAGGGTACTAGCCAATCATGGATGGCCCTGATCTTCTCCTCATGAACCTTCACCCTATTTGCTCCAATGATATGCCTGAGGAAAGCATCTCTGTCAAACCAAACTTGCATTTGGAGAGCTTGGCATAGAATTGTTGTTCCTCCAGAATGTGCAGTACCTTCTCCAAGCGTTGGAGGTGCTCCTCCCATGTCCGGTTATAGATCAGAATGTCGTCAAAGAACACTAGCACGAACCTCCTCGGCTACCCCTGAAAGATGTGGTTCATGCAAGAGTGAAATGTGGTGGGAGCATTGGTCAGCCTGAACGGCATGACCAAAAACTCAAAGTGCCCATAGAGGCACCAGAATGTTGTATTCAGGATGTCCTCTAGGGCATGGAATCCCCCCAGAGCATGGTTTGGGCCTCAAAGCCCAAGTTTTGAGTAATATTGTTGTAAAGACTCCACAAATTACGGGCGCAGAGTGTGAATTTTATGTTAGAGTCATAGGGTTGCCTGCCCTAAGTTTGAATGTAGTGAGGCTCTAAGGTGTAAAGTAACGAATGAAGGGATGGAATCTGATAAATAGAATAAGATAGCGAGCATAGAGCAAGAGTCTAAGTATCTTGGGTCGTAGTAGTAGGAAGGGACTCTGCAACTGAGTCCGTAGAGGCCTAGTAGAGTTCGCAGCCGAGTGCGTGGACCCCTGTATCTGAATGCGTAGGGCAGAGTCGAGTCTGTAACCAAGGAAGAAGAATAATAAAGAGAATTTTTATCTGAATTTCGTGTATCTATTCTTGTTTTATTACCTGTTTGATATCATTTGCAATTATACTATTTATTTACTATGCGCATTTGTATGAATGTTGAATATTGCTAAGTATAACATAAAGCATATAGATAAGCTAAGCTAATCAAATAATATCAGGTTACTCGTAAGGATTCGGGTAATAACATTGTCCGGCCCCCCGGTAGGGTTGCGTGAAGACAACATCACATGTTGCAAGGTACTGATAAGTGTGCGTAGCGACGTGTGCGCAGGGTCAAACTGCAAACCACTTGGAACCCATCAGACATCCCTAGGGTGTGGAAACCTGGTTCTAGGACCCTCCCATACTACTTTAGCTAAGACCTCAGTCCGCGCTCCACGAACTATTGATAAAAGGGTCAGTAGTACCAAGATTTGTTTGGCTAAATCATCTCTGAACCTGGGTCAGGCCCCCACAAGCCAACAAATGGTTCCATTGCCAGGACCAAGATCTGCATAAGGGATGTCTGATGTCATGTCACTGGAATCCGATGAAGAAAGAACTTCAAGGGTGGTTGGACAGAAAAATTCACAAGTTCGCGGTGTAGGAAAATAGGAATCCACGATTATCGAAGGAACAGCGGTTGGAGCGCTACTTAAATACGGAAATCAATGAAATTTTCTTTGCATCCTTCCCCTCTGAGTTGTATGAGTGGATCACAAAGCTAGCGGATAGTTAGGGAAGGTGTAGGTTCGACAAACCAATTGTGTGGAATCTAGAATTAGTGTGTAGACTAGAAGCATCAAAAGATAAGATCGTGCGCGTTGTCGACCATTGGCTCAATCGAATTATAGGGGGGTTTGTCACCGAGTTTTCGGTAGACACAATAGTCAGATACAACAAGGCAGAATGACACTTCCTCAAAGGACTGCGAGGTAAGTACATTAAGTCTTTGAACACTTGAATTAAAATGTTATTGTGTGAAAAGTGGGTTATGCGAATAAATTGATGTTTGGGGCTATGCGAAGTGGGAGGATCTATAGAAACAAAGGTAGCACAGAGATATAAAATAGCTGCTTGATTTCGCCTCGTCGGGAAAGCGAGGAAGAGCTCGCAAAAGTTTCTCTGAGAAGCATGGTCAGTTTGATAAGGCAGTAAATTCCGCGCCTACCACCTCCACCTACACCAACACCAATCTCACCTTCTTCACCTCCATCTCCGCCCACACCACCTCCGCCACCACCACAGTTCAATATGGCGAGCGCGATAAAATTGTCGGTATTCAGGGGAGTAGGGAACGAAGATCTGGACCAATTTTGGTTCGTGGTAAGGGCCATATGGGAAGCATAAGGAGTCATGGATGACAATATAAAGAAGGCAATGTTGGTGAGTGCATTTCAGGATTGCGCATTGACATGGTACATTAAGCATTCTAATGACCATCCGAAAGCAAGGATCGCAGATATATAGGCTGCGCTGAACAGGGAATTTAGCAGGCCAAAGTCAGAGACACAATCGATTATCAAGTTTAAGGAGATCGCAATGCTTCCAGGTGAGACCCCATGGGATCTGGATCAAAGACTAAAGAGTATGATTTGAAAAGCCAACATGACCTTGACAGATGGGCAACAATGCACATGGTTTGTAGCGTCACTAACACCACATCTAAGGACGGCGTTGTCGCAGTAAAAGTTATCCACCCAGGCTGCAGCTTTGGAGATTGCAATGAGACTACATGAGACCCGGATACAATATCCTGGCTTGGGAGTCCAACAAATCCACGTGCAACTACAAAATTTGTGTCTAGAAATGCAGAGTTTGAAACACGACAGGACAACTTGGCCAGAGGTGTGCGAGGAGGTATGGTGCATAAAATGCAAAGGCTAGGGGCATGACAAGGACCATTGTCCAGTCTTCGTGAATTACTTGGAAGGAGGAGGGTTGATTCCATTAAGCCCAGATGCAAAAGCAGGACTGAGTGTGGTGCTTGCATTATGGTGCGCGAATTTTCAAATAGGAGGAAAACACATTACTGATAATTGTCATTTATTGCAGAAGTATACACAGGTGTCCCAGTAATTTCATGATGAGCGCACCTGCAGAAGTTACGAGCTGATGATGGATCAGACTCCTACCTACAGAGTGCAAACCGAAACGTGAGACCTCGACTTGAATGCAGGAATGGAGCGTGCTAGATTTTAGAGGTGCAGACGAGGTCAAGGTGGAATGGGACTAGGAAGGGGTCACAGACAACTAATTTGTTACAATTGCAGAGGGCGAGGGCACTATACCCGTGATTGTACGAATCTGACGAGAGCATCATGTTTATACTATACTCAGTTTGATCATGAGACAGAGGACTACCCTACACTGATAATGAGGCTGCGCGATAAAGGGATACTCTAGCCTCCCCCAACTCAAAATTTGCAAATGATGAGGTCTGAGCCGTGCGAAGAAGACCCGAATGTAAACATAGTGCTCAGAAGCAGTATCATGACAGGAGATGACAAAGGTAAGCAGCCTCAAGAAAGTGCGTGGGTTCAGAAGGCTCCTACAAAGGAACCTGAATTTGATTTGGAGCGCACAAAGGAGACATTCATGGAAGCTAAGAAGAGCTTTAGAGAGGCCTCCACTTTAGGTAGTAAAGGTAAACTAGAGCCGGAAATGGAACCTTCAATGATCACTACCTTTCTGGAGACATGCATGAAATTGATGCACAACAGCAAGGCTATGAAAGGACTATAGGAACTTATCACTGGGTGCATTGGGTTAGGAGAACCTCGCATAGTTCGGAAGCTCGGGAAACATAGATTGGAGACAGGAATGGAAATGTGATTGACTGCACAAATCAAGGAATATGAAATGGATCAAGTAATTTTGGATCTAGGATCGGACACAAATGTGCTACGAAAACGGACATGGGAATGCATGGGTAGGCCCTTGTTGTAATGGTCCACTAATTCAATTACGAATGGCAAACATGTAGAAGATCCTACTGATGGGAAGATCGCAGGGATAATAGTAGACATCGAAGGTGCGAGCGCGCTTGCAGATTTCGAGGTGATAGAGATTGTCGATGACACAATCCCTATCCCGTGCTAATACGAATAGGCTGGGCCACCGATATGAATGGAGTAATAAATCTAAAGAAGTGCAAAATGATTTTTGAGAGAAAGTCACTACGCGTAGTGGTGCCTTTAGACCCTGCGGAAGGAGCACACTACATAGAGCCAGTGTGCGACAACGAGAGTGACAACAAGCTATACTGTATCTACAAGGTGACTACTTGGGAATAGGATTGGGTGAATCCTACAGCGAATGGACAAATTTCGTGGGAGTGTGAAAGCTCCTGCACATCAAATTCGGATGAGGAAATAGAATGATTGCAGAACTGGTTACATGAGGTAACCACGCTCAATTGCAACATGATGGTAAGATCTCTACATTGTGTGACAATGGAGTTAAGAGATATACTTTTGTATGATGGGTTGATGATGGTGGATGAATTCCTAAGCAAATTTGAGAGTGAAGTACCAGAACAGCAGCTGTTTGATGCTCTGAAATGGGCACTACGCCCTATGCCCACAATGTGGTGGGGTACACATCAGAGAAGTATTGAGAGCTGGAACGAATGCTGAAGGGGGATGCTTATGTGATTTGGAAAACCTCAGCTATGGATGAGAGCTAGTTATGAGGAAAAAAATAGCTTGTGCGCCCACCTTTCCAGATGGGTACAGGTGTATGTTACGCAGCCCGCATGAACGCACGCCACGATCATGATAGGAAACAAGAACAACAAGCAGAAGTAGGCAAGACAAGTGTGCGAACGAGGAAGCATGATAAAACCTAGCACACCAAAAATCATACACAGGCAAGCCTTTGACAAGGTGTGTGAAGTGCTGAACTGGGTCCACCATGTGAGATTCACCGACTGGGAACTATGCGTACCAGTGGTTGTATGGGCTTATAGGACCATGCGCAAAATTATGACCGCACAAGCGCTTCCAAAGCTAAAGTATGAAGTAGGGGTTGCAGTCCCTATGGAGCATGCGAAGACAAGTCTGCGCATAACAACACCTGTGGATATGATGGTCCGCAGACCTGAACGAAGAAGTCACAAAGTTGCGTGAAACAGAACATATAAGACTTGAGGAAGAAATCTGATGGGAAACTTTAAACTTCGCGAACTTGAAAAAGACCTGGTACAACTAAGGGAGAAAAGTGCTTTAATGGACGCAGAGGTCAAGAAGCTGGAAAACGAAATAAAGGAAGCATTTCTCGTTGAAAAACTAAGGATGGCAAGGCAAGGTGCGTACAGTCATACTGACAAATTGGAAAGCTATCATCGTGAATTGGTTAGTCTGTTGCCATGGCTCAGACTACATCTCACCGAACGTGGTGACCACGGTAGCGCGGTACAAATTGTAGAGTGCGTGATGCCGATCACTACAATGGAAGATGGGGATTCTCCGTGAACCATGGTGGAGGACGAGATGAAGCCTTGCATGGGTGGTGCGCCCACCTGACTAGCCATAGGAAGGATAGTCTTAGTGCTCCAGGCAGTTGAAAGGAAGCGCGGGACTATAAAGTATTCTGCCTAGGGGCTGCGCGATATGAGAGATGTGCACAGGAGCAGGACATCACAGGGTTTGCGACTGCGCATGCAGGGCTGCACTGCCATACGGCTTGGCTAGGAAGTGACCATTGGTGTCACTATTCATGATGGGATGTCTGATTTGACGCCAAGTGAAGTGGGCAACGTGCATTTAAGACGAGAGTTATGGGCAAGATTTGGGAAAATATGCCGCCAAGAAAGCATTGATGCCCCAAAGTTGGGGGGAACAGTCGAATTTGAATTCAAAAAGAACTATAAAACTAAAAGGGCTGGCTAGCAAACAACACTTATTCATTTGAGAATTGAGCCCTTGAGCAGAGCACAGAGTGTTGATAGCCAAGCGATAATTAAACCCCTAAGTACACAAGAGATAAAACACTGTGTAGGGATGATGACGGCCACTAAGGACTGGTTGGGAATTGAAGAAGGAACTACTGGTGAGCCATGCAAACCCCCATGGTATAGGATGTTCTGGAAGGTGCTGGGGTTGTGACAGAAATCCCCAAATCACCACGGACGCCGAGGCTGAAGAAGGATAAGTAGGCAATGGGACCAGTACGCATGTCCCTGAGGAATCCGCGACACAACAAGTTATCAATGGAAGAAAAAGGGAAGGTAGTCATGATTGAAATAGATGAGCATGAAGAAGATTTGCAAGCCCTGATTGACACTGCAAAAGAAGAAGAAGACGTGGAGGAGGACATCCAACCATTGTGCTCTGCAGCAAAAAGGCCCGTGTATGTCCCTCCGTGGAAAGGGAAAGACAAAGTACCAAAGGATCTGGATGCAACAAACAGTTCACTCCAGACCCCACTCCTCCCCAATGGCATTATATTTGAGGTCTCGCACCTAGGCCATGTGCCCACCATGAAATTTGAATACTTGGACCTCACAGACAGTGAGAAGTTCCCATACTTAGAGACAGAAAATCTGATGAAGCAAAATACAGAGGAGGCGGTGATAACATTAGAGCCATGAAAATGGTTGCGCGGTGTGGAAAAGGTCGGGTTGTTGCATTTGTTATAGATACCACATTACCACCACATGCCCATCACCATTTTTGTCATCAGGAAGCTACTCTGCCTAGTGCATGATGGGTATTTATGGCTAGAGGAGCCTATTCCCATCACTGCAGGCCTTATACAACAAATTCCTTGACTTCCTTGTAAGGGAAAGGACCCCGCGATGATAGCTGGGAAAGGTAACGATTTGGCTCTCACAGAGGCCATGAAGGCAAAGTATAAGCTGGAGAAGAAAAAGAGGGGCTACGCTATCACCAGCATCAAGGACAAAGGCGTGCACGTAGCTACCCATCTTCTAGTCGGCAAAGTGATGAGGAAGTGTCTAGCCGATGAGTTATCGACGTTAGTGATCGCGCTAGCTGAGCAGTGCATGGAGGGGGTCTAGTTCAACTGGGCCGAATTCCTTTGCGAGGAATTTTTGTTGAACTGTCGCAAAGCCCAAGAGCAAGGTAAGACCTTCCACTACACGTGGTTGCTCTTATCCATCTTGCTGGTAGTGGGAGTACTACCGAATGATAGTCAGTTCCCGAACATTGACTGAGACTAAGCAGAGGCCGCAAAGTATGTTTCGCTCTGGGCCACCACTGACGCGAAATGGATTCGTGATACAAAAATATTCTGGGTGCTCATGGAGGCGAGCATCTGAATGTGGATCAATAGGAGGCTACGCCTATCACCTACGGTGCACAATAGTCTGCAGAGTTTTGCAGACTTCAAGGCAAATATGCATAACGTATACATGAGGGTGCAAAAGGACCTGGCAAAGCAATGGAGAAAGCTACCATTTGTAGCCCCTGACAATGAAATCTTCACTGTATTGGAGACATGGCCTCCTGAGTGGCGCGCCCCAGATTTGATGGAACTGGAGAAAGTGGAAACACAGAAAAATAAGGATGATGCCAAACTGCATGTCACCCAATTGGGCGCGAGAAGGTGGAACAAAAAAGTGAGGGTTGAGGTCAGGGCAGTTCGCGAAGTGACATAGGAATCCGCAGAGTAGAAGAAGGCCATAGAAGCAATAGCAGCAGTGTAGACAACAGAGGCAGCAATGGTACAGGTAGAGGAGGGCCAAGCAATGTCCTCAGGACAGGAGGTAGAGGACACAGAAATAGCAGAAGGGAGTGCAGACCCAGGGACCACATCCACATAGCTCAAACGACCGTGCATCGTAGAGAGATCAGGCCCAAGGAAGAAGGTCAAGGCCTTGAAGCTGGCCATTGACCCGATCACCTTAACTAAAGGTGATCTCCATGACATCGGTGAGATGGTTTGCGATGTCACCAGTGAAGCGCTCCAAGAATTTATGACAGAGCACTAAAGTGTGTTGGGGCCCTTAGGGTGCTGCTGCATGAGTTACAAGTGTGACCCCCTTAGGAAGGTACCCTGTCTACCCACGTCGCAGCAGGAACTTCAGCAGCAGAGCAGATGCTGCGTGTGACGATGGCCAACACGATAGTGTTACCAGAGGGAGACTTAGTATCATCAGATGTGATGGACCAAATGTTGGTTAGCATGATGAAAAGCCTTGGCCTTAATCTAGGTGTCCTTCCCTGGGAAATGCTCTATCAGCTACAGGATGGAATAACAACAAAGGTGTGCACTAAGGATAACCCTGCAATCTAGGTTCTTAGTGAACAGAAGATCAATATGGATTAGCTTAGCCTTCAGCGTGACATGTTGGTGTCACAAAACCAAAGGTTGGTGTATATGGTAGATGAGGCTTGCTGACGTATCCCAGAGCTGGATATCCCTGCAGATCTACCAGTAGAAGTGCGGATTCATAGGTTGGCAAGTGGAGTCCGCGATGCGAGAGAAGAGACAACAAAGGTTCATCTGGAGTTGAACCTTCAGATTGTCAAGCTGCAGTTGAAGGCGTAGCCTTCCACTCCCCTAGAGATCAGAGAACAGTGTGCCAACGCTATTACAGCAGGGTTGGAAGAGATTGGAGGTGCAGTGCGTTACTATACCAACATGTTGGAATAGGCGCTTGAGGTCCTCACGACGTTGTAGGAGGAGCCCAACATCTAGTGGCTGGAGACAGAGGCACGCAAACTCTAGCAGCAATACGACAGCATTAGAGGGACTACACAGATAGTAGTCCTTACTCAGCGGCTTGCAAGGATGCAAAAATATAAGGCATTAAAGGAGCAGGTGGATGCGACGCACCATAAGGAAGCAGTTCTCAAAGTGTGTGTCGAGCCATGGATTGAAGAAGCCTTCATAATCATGGAAAATATTGAAGGAAAGATCACGCAAATTCACAGGATGCATGCACAGATGCAGCGTAGCACGCTGCAAAAAGAGGTCTGAGAAGGGAGAATGCAGTAGGTTCAACAAGCAACAACTCAGTGCACTGCAGACGTCAACACTGTACAGGAACAGTTGGAGGGACTCCTTGCCAAGATCGTCGCGCTGACACAGTGACTCGAGGGTGAGTCATGATGTTTGTGTTTGGGGCCTATTAGGCATGGAATCCCCCCACAGGATGGTTTGGGGCTCAAAGCCCAAGTTTTGAGTAATATCATTGTAAATACTCCGCGAATTGCCGGCACTGAGTGTGAATTGTATGTTAGAGTCATAGGGTTGTCCTCCCTAAGTTTTGAATGTAGTGTCGCCCTACCCATGGTCTGCGGACCATGGGATTGCATAAATAGAGTGAGCCTCTAAGTTGTAAAGTAACAAACGAAGGGATGGAATATGGTAGATAGAATAAGATAGCGAGCATAGAGCAAGAGTCTAAGTATCTTGGGTCATAGTAGTAGGAAGAGGCTTTGCATCTGAGTACGCAGAGGCCTAGTAGAGTCCGCAGTTGAGTGCGCGAACCCCTGCAACTGAGTGCGCAGGGCAGAGTCGAGTTTGTAAGCAAGGAAGAAGAATAATAAAGAGAATTTTTTTTCTGAATTTGATGTATCTGTTCTTGTGTTATTACCTATTTCATATGATTTGCAATTATACTTTTCATTTACTGCGCGCATTTGTATGAATGGTGAATATTGCTAAGTATAACAGAAAGCATACAGATAAGCTAAGTTAATCAACTAATATCGGGTTACTAGTAAGGATTTGGGTAATAACACTGTTTGGCCCCCGAGTAGGGCTGTGCGAAGACAACATCATAGGCTGCGAGGTACTGATAAGTGTGCGTAGCGACGTGTGCATAGGGTCAGACCGCGGACCACTTGGAACCCATCAGGCGTCGACAGGGTGTGGAAACCTAGTTCTATCAGCCTCCCATACTACTTCGGGTGAGACATTAGTCTGCACTCCGTGGACTGTTACCGAAAGGGCCAGTAGTACCGTGATTTTTTTGGCTAAATCATCTCTGAACTTGGGTCAGGCCCCCATAAGCCAACATGTCCTCATCCCAAAATCTAATCTAGTGGTACCCCAAACACAGATTGATCTTAGAGAAGTACTTGGCTCCTCTAAGCTCATCCATTAGCTCATCAATATGGGGAATAGGGTACTCATTCTTGAGGTTCTTCCTATTAAGGGCTCTGTAGTCTATGCACATCCTGAGGGTCCCATCCTTCTTCTTGACCAACACAACGGAAGAAGCAAAAGGACTAGAACTAGGCTTGATGTGTCCCAAAGCAAGCAGCTCCTGAATAGTTTTCTTGATGTCGTCCTTATAGGCTTTGGGGTGCCTGTAAGGAGTGGAGATGACTGCTTGTATGTCAAGTTCTAGCTCAATGGTGTGCTCAAACCCCCTATCTGGTGGGTACCCTGGTGGAATGTCCCCGAACACTGTTGTGTACCTATCCATAAGAGCTTGTATGCTTGCCAGCGGTAACTGTGCCTATCCCCCAGCCTCTGAGATCCTCAAATCGACTCCCCATGCGATGTCCCGATGTCAAATATTTGCCTCCATCCTATAGGCCGAAAGTGTTTGAGGCAGATAAGACTCCATGCCTCTCAAAACCACCAGCTTGCCGTCTGGCCCCATGAACTTGATCTCAGGTTTCCTCTAATCAGTCATAACTCTCCCAAGGGAATATAGCCACCGGAAACCCATCACCACATTAGTATCTGGCACATTGACAACAAAGAAGTGGTCCGTCATCGAGTAGTTCCCCATAACTACTGTCAAGGAAGGCATGTATCAGGTATACTAGATAGTACGGTCACCCGACACTAGGACGAAGAATCCCTAAAACTCTGTCATGGCGACGCCCCTCGTCTAGACTAGCTATGTATCTATGAAGTTGTGGGTATCCCCACTGTCCACTATCACTAACACCCTTTGTCCCTGTACCGTACCTCTGATCCGGAGTGTCAAAAACTTAGGAATCCATCATAGAGAAGCAAATAATCCTCCTGATGAGGCAAGAGATGCCCCTCCCTCTGGAGGTGGTGGTGGTGGTGGCCCTCTGTCACCCGACCTCTCTACGTCTTCACCACCACAATCCTGCTCCACCTCGTGCTCCTGGTCACTGTTAGAAAAGACCTCAATGTAGTCTGCTCTACCCGTTGTGCACCTATGGCCTGGTGCCCATGGCTTCCTACATGTGAAGCATAACTTCCTCCTCCTAATGTCCTTCTGTGTCTCCTCATCTAGCTACCCCCTCCCCTATGAGGTCCTCAGTAGCGGGCGTCTAGTCTCATGCCCTCTCTATGGGAAAGGGGTTCGTGCAGGAAATGGCGCTCTAGTCTTGGGGATGGCCCCCTGTAAATCTCTATCGCACACCACTGCCTCCTATAGCGTAGAGGGTCTGGGTGACTTCAGCAGTCCATGCAAGGGCTTAAGAAAACCTTCAATGAAGGTGTATACCCTCCTGGCCTCAGACAGATCCAAGACCATCATTGACACATGCAGAAAATTAGAAACATAATGCTCCGGGTTGCCTATCTGGTGGAGTTGTGTCGGCTCCCCGAAGGATGCCTCTGGATCCCTCTAATCAAACTTCTCCACCACCCTCCTGGTGAATTCCTCATATGAAACTATCTGGGCATGCCCCAATGTAGTTGGGTCGTGAAACCACCAGTCATGGGCTTCCCCCTCCAGGTGCAATGCTACCATCTTAATGGCCTCCTGTTCTATCATCTGGTTGAGCTAAAATTATGTGTCCATATTTTCAACCCAAGCCCTAGTTGTGTGCTTGGCAATGCCATCAAATGTAGGGAAATACATCCTCCCTATGGTTCTCTATAGCTCATAGTTTTGGGTCCCCTATCCTCCATACCCTTTGTTCCTCTCACTCTGCTTGAGCTTGTAGTAATCTTTGAAGGAGAGGGCTTCTTTGAAATCTTCATCCGTCACCTGCCACTCTCTGACCCCCATCTGGGGAGTTTCTTCCTCCCGTGTTGGTTCAATTTGTGTCATTGGCATGAGGGAGGGTAGTGTGGCCCCTGTGGGCACACTCACTGAAGGGTGTTGCACTTCTGGTGAGGGATGATCGAAGGGCTGAGAAGCCCTGGAGGTCTCTCCACACAAAAACCCTCTAGGTGTGGCTCTGTCTCAACTCTGTGATTTGATCTCCTCCAGCATGTCTTTTTTTCCTTTGTTCATGTCACTCAGAGCCCTCAAGAGGCTATCGAAAGCCATCTCTTCCCAACTCTTCGGCTCTATCATTTCCTCCTCTCCATCCACTATTTTCCCTCTTTCCTCCTTGTCTGGTGTAATTTCCAACACTCTTTCTCTACTCCTATACCTCTGGCATTGGTAAGTGATGTTCTCCTGGTCTTCCCCTCTCATGGGATACCAACCCCACAACTGAGCCAAGAATTAGGCTCTGATACCACTGTAATGATCTTAAATAAGAATACAAGTGCTATAAAGAAAATAATATGTGCAACAAATTATAAAAATGAAATACACATTAAACATTCATAGAAAAGCTGTAAATATGGAACTACTGAGCTATTTTATTAATTTTCTGGAGGCCAAATACAATGGATGATAAGATGGTGCCCCTGGGGTTGTCTCAAGGACAAGATGGACTAAACCTAGGTGATGGAATAGTTGAGATAATGGTCGTTCAGTTGCTGCACCACTTTGCACTGCGTTGTCCCAGCAACTGCTGATCTACAACTTTGACCTGCTGGAATGTGCCCAGAAACTGCCGAGACATTTATATCCTTCCATACTTAGACTCATCGGACAAAACACAAAAAACACCAGAAGGGAATTTCTCTGGTTTTGACTTTTTGTTTTCGGCCTCCATGGAGCCTCTCCCCAGCTGCTACAACCAAATTCGACTTGCAAGAAATAACCTGCAACTCCCTCTCAAAATACCCCTGGAACATTGGGCTCACGTATACTAACTAACTCCTTGCTCTCCGTATGACTCTTGGTCTGGCTTACTGCTCTCCTAGCACCACGAGTTTGCTGCTACAATGGCCTCTGCACTGGTCCAGCTTGCTACTACTCCAGCAGTGTTGCCTTCTTCCACGCTGCCTCCTCAACTCCCGGCTCTCCCAGCAAGCTGTGAATCCATTTTGCTAGTCTATTCCCGTCTCTCCCAGCACGCTATGAATTCCTCTTGCTAATTACCAACTCCTCCTGTGTGTTCTCTGGCTGCCCAGGAATGCGCAATTTCTCCTTGCGTTGATGACTAAAATGTGTGACTGTACCCGAATCCCTAAAAACCGCTGTGTAAAAACCTCCCTAGGGCAGGCACAAATGGTCCCCCGAAGAATAGGTTGAATATTCCTTCTTGAAGACTCGTGGCTAAACATCTGGTAGACTCGCTGAACAACAGAGTGTACAAAATGAGTTTGTTTGTCAAAATAATCAGAATGCCTCCAAAATGAGAGCTTATCTCTCTTTACAGCTCCTTGGGCCCCCCTTAGCCTCATGTGGGCTGCTCAATCCACTATCATGAATTCCCTCCAATGTATCGTTGGTCAATTTCAAACTATGCATGTGATGGCCCCCACATTCCACTTGGTGCCAAAAATAATTCGAACTACCTATAGTTCCTAAGTTTCTACGTGTAGGGTCCTTCTCCTAAACCAAAATTGCTGCCAAAATTGTGTTGCTGCATCCCATCACTAATTCATTTGAGAAGGGATGTGACGGGTAATATGATAATAACTCACTATTATAATTCAAAGGTATACATTTGAGTAGCATGAGCATACTTAAATCAATAAATATAATTAGGAATTTTCATTGCCAAATATTCCCATCTTTCTTTCCAATGCGCCTCATTAAGAATTTCCTCAACCCCCCCACCACATTTTTTTTTATCGTTGGCATTCGTTTCCCTCTCTACCCCTCAACTTATTAATTGAGGTTCCTATGGGTCACCTTTCCTCTTGCATCTCCGCATATTTCTGATCACACTTGATCTATACCCACTATTGATTTCTCAATCCACATTCAGAAAATAGATTTCTCTGAGTACTCACTATACATATTCATCATCAAGTTCACCTATGTGCTTATATAAAAATTTGTTTCTATGTTGTCTTTTCACATTTTGATATCCCTAGAAAGCATTATAATTTCAAAGAGGAAATTATGAGTTTCCCCTATGTAGTTTATGACTGTATTATTGAGCTTTATATGCCAATATATTTTTTTTGTTGTCCGCTAGACTACTCATTGATAGAATCTCTCTTCCATCCATTTTCATTTTTCCTGTTGCACCTTTTGGGATCAAATCCTGAGTTACTATAGTTAGCAAGGCTTTTCAGTCAAATTCCCTTGTTGTGTTATTTCCATCGAACTTGACTTTTCATAATTGCAAAGCTATTATGAAATGGACCATTTGGAAACCATCCATGATTTAGTGTTACAAATGTATAACTCGCAATAATCTTGAGCTCTCTTCATCTATTAAGTACAAGAAATTTGAAATCTATTTGGTCTCCTTTTATAATTTAGGTGAACTACATTCCCTTCTAATAAATGTTCATATTGATTCTACCTTTTCTTCCTTTACACTTGCTCAATTTGGTGTAAGGCTAATATCCTTATAGGTATCAACAACATCATTTCAAAATGTCTTCATATTTACTTGGTGTCTTAGAGCACCTAGGTTATTGTTATCATGTCATTTTCAACCTAGAAGTCTCAATATGTTGCTTCACCTTCCTTATTTCCAAAGCCAATCCCCTTTCCCTTCACAAGTTACTATGTAAGTGCATACTGTAAATATGGTTTATAATTTCATGTGTTAACTCAATGACATCATAATTTAATAATAAAGTGATTACAAACTTACATCATTTTTCTAGTTTTAAACAACCTTTTTTTTATTATTTTTTCTTCTTCTTTTTTTCTGATGTCCGATAATTTTGCTACAATTTCCAATTACTCACTCTCTCCCCCTCTCTTTTAAACTTTTTGAATCATGTTCCATGCAATTATTCTCGACCCATTATAGTATAACTTGTTTGGGATGAATTCCCTACCAATATTATAGTAGCTTCTCAACGCATATCACACATGAGTTGCTCTCCATTCTCTTCTATTTGAGCAAATTATTGGTTAAAGTGCCAAGAAATTACATGGGGCTCTCTTTTGTTTTTAACATCCTAATAAGAATCCTTATGATTCATAATAGTTCACATAACACATACCAAGCATCTATCCTTGTTTATCTCAATTCTTCTGATGCCAGCATAACAATGTTTGTTGGTTCTTTCAGAACCATGAGAGTGTAATCCACTAATTATTAAGTGTATGTGTAATTTGAGATGAGCTTATTCTCCAGCTTGTCTCGTTAAATTTTCTACACACAATATCTTTTGACATAAATCTATCCCTTCATTCATAGATGACCTTTTCATATCCTTCGTACTTGTCGATAGTTTACTTATATACTATTGTTTTCTCACAGCTTGTTAACCTTTTTACATGCACTACTCATTATTCATTTGATTTGTGGGTTATTTACCTACATAGATCACTTCAGGAATTTTCTATTATAATTTTTTTTTATTCCTAAATTATCTTCATATTTTAATAAGGGTGCCACCCATTTTCCATATTCCTTCCATGAAATTGGCTCTTCGTAGTGGTACTATGTACTCCTATAGCCAATTGTTTCCTTCCCTAGACTAGGTGGATACACCGATTGAGATATACATATAAAATTGACAATAATAATAGTGATCCCTATTTAAGCACTACAAAACTTTGTGTGTTTCACTTAAATTAGTGCCTAGACTTTGGTTAAATCAACCTTACTATTTTGGATTCATATTTATTCAGAGGAAATAATTTTAATTTTCTATATTAGTGGTGTTGTTGCTACAACAATCCAGGCATTCACAATATCTTTCTAATGATCTCTATGCAAATCTATAAGAGGGCATAACCTGCTCCATCACTCTTTTCCTTGACTATGAGTATAGTAGTTAGAGTAGTTTTCTTTTTATGGTTTTATTAATTATCGACTTTGTTAAAAGGCTACTCTATTGATGTTTTCTGCTAGCAACTATGTTATAGGAGATAATTCTTGATCACTAAAGTGTGCCCATATCTACTCTCCCACAACAGGTGCTTTTGTCCTTGCTATTATTGTTATTTCTTAATTCCATGTAACATCAATAATTATTTATTAAACTTTTTCAACCCTAGTTTGGCCCTAGACCTCAGAGTTGAACCTATAGCTCTTATACCACTTGTAATATCTCCCTAATTTTTTTATTATGTAATTACTTATACGAATTTATTATCATAACTACCAGTGCAATTACTCTAGGCATACATTGTTATCATATCTATCAGCTCAATTCATCAATTACACTAGTTACATGACTGGTTGTAGACTTATGTTTGTACCCATATTACATCATACACTTCCACTTATTAGTACTTCAGGCTTATATAATAGTCTATATTAAATTTTTTTAAAGTTAACACCATTTGTATTTGACAAATCAACCTTATTACATTTATCAAGTTTTATCAACAAATTGTAATGTCATAGTTTAGCTTGGAGGTCGCGCATATACACATTTGATGATTGGGAGGTCAAACTTTCTCGATGCATGAAAATTTATTGCTAAGTGGCGTCTGGGTCCTATGGGTGGATGAAATCCCTATTCTACAACACACTGGACTCAATTCATGGATCAACGACTTAGAATGTTTGAGCGGTTTAGAGTTAACTCTCGACCTCTCTGGCAATGTCATTGTTTCCATTTTCACGGTCTACAAAGAAAACACAGTCTTTGTAACTCCAGCGGTGAAATCATGGTTTAGGGAGGGATTTCTTTCCCATTTCCATGATAATAACTCAGTAAATTTACCTCCATACGTAATATTCCAAGGTTTTCTTGTTGAGTCACAGTTTCTTTTCCTTTCATTATCATTCTGTAAATGTCTAGTTCTGGTAATGTTTTACTTTTGAGTTTCCTGGAGTAACAAAGGTTTTGTAGGTCTTAAGCACCTCAGCCACTCATGATTCCACTCCAATCTCGAACATGGTTTGAGTTCCAACATACAATAGGTATACAATACATCATTTATGGTAGGCTACGATTTACGATGTAACAATGCTCCTTTTCGATTTTTCTTCTTGCCTTCCTAACTATTGTTAGCCTTGGGTGCAAGAAGATACAACTATGAGGAGACCTAGGAAAATTATTATGTTTCCAGGTAAATACTACGGTATTTTCCCATTTAATAATTAAACGAGCATGAAAGTCCCCATTTTTCTCTTCTGATACATAGAATGTTGTGTGGAGGTGATATTTGTAAAAGCCCTCCATTTCACAAATTTGGGAATGTTATTCAACTGTTGTTTTCATGGCTAATTTTGGCTCTTTATTCTCCAAGCAAAAACAACTATACTCTTTCTCTTATCGGGGTTTCTTGCTCCCTAGGGCTTGACTATTATATGGCTCAAACATTGACTGCTTAGGTTTTGAGGGTTTAGGATTTCATATTTTCAGTATTAAATCCATCAAGCATGGGGGTGAATAATTATTGTAATTTATTTTTTAAGAAGGAGGGAATTGTTGCTTAAATCTTCGAGACTAGTTTCTATGCACTTATTGATATATAATAAGGTTTTGATGCACACCAGATTCTATAAATTTTTCTTCGGTGGAACTGTTAATTATCAGTGATGAAATATTTGATTTACCATGATTATGTTGTCTCAACATAATTTTTTTTTCTAAGTTTAATCTATTAATATGATACAAAAAAGGATTACAGTGAGGCTCGACCACAGAGGATCCTAGCATAATTCATCACACAGTCAAAATAACTATTTTTGACTGCCCCAACAGAGGGGAAACTAGTCCAAAAAAGTATGAGTCCAAAAATAGCCCACACAGGGGTAACCAATTTTACCACAGCATAACAAAAACATTTGAACCAAATCATAATCCTAACCAGAAGACACATAAGACTGAACAGTAACTGAACCATCAACATGACAAAACGTCCACCTGGCTAACTCGACACTTGGCACTCAGTCGTCTGGGGCTGGTTCCTCCACAATCGGACACGCGTACTTGTCCGGGTCGTCATCCTCGTCTGACGTGCCACGTCCATGTGCCAGTTGGCCTCCCTCAGTGTTGCATGCTCCAACACGTGGTCCTAATGTGTCTCCTCGGTGACTACCAGAAGCCTGCGTGTAACTGAGCTTGCCCTTCTCAACATGCTTACTGCCAGCAACTGCTTGGCCATGCAAGGTGGCCTGAACTTCATCAGCTTCCCAATCACCAGTGTTGTCCCATCTCCTGCTGCTCAGTCCTACTCTGGTCGCCTCCTCAGCGTGATCAGCCAGAGGAGCTGGCGGCTCAATTTCTTCTGTGAAGGTAATTGAGACGGTGGCGACGATTACTGGGCAATTCAGTAAACTGCGAAAATGGAATTGTGTGGTGTGAGGAGTAGGGTGCGGAGGAAGGGGAAAGGTAGCAGTGTGGAGTGTTGCATCTCCACGACCTGTGCCATGGAGCCATGCTTTGCCTCTGCCACTTCGGGTCTCTGGGTATCACCCCATGAAACTAATCGGGTTGGGGTTATCAGTTGAGGAGGCAGGGGAAACCGAATCGGGGCTAGGCAATGCAGGTGAGTGCGAGCTTTTGCCTCTTATGCCTCCTCTTCTACTACGCAGACGATGGCGGACCATGATGGCGATCGAAATAGGGGGAGAAGCAGCAAGGATTGTGGATGAATTGACAGAGGAGCGGTGCAGGGAAATTACAGAGGAGTTGTGGTCATGAGCAAGATTGCAGAGGTTGGTGTGGGAATGGTGGAATCCATTACCCAGATCGATACAACTTAATAGCCAGCATCTGCTACCAGTGACGGTGTGCACATTAGGCTCTCCCGCCTACGGAGGACAGGCACAGTGAATCAGGGGGGAGGAATAATAGAGAAATTCGCAGGCTCCATGGTTATGTGGGAATTGGCTCTGCCTCGGCCTGTGCAGTCATTTAATGGCTCCTGCAAGGTGCCATGAATGCCATTCAGAGTGGCATGGGGGAAGTTGCAGGGGGCCATGTGGCCAACCCGTCCGCCGCCTTGCCGTCTTGTCATTTTAATGCCTGGGATGAACACCTGCATCCGGGTTGTTGTCTCAACAGAATTACATATGATTTAATTCCCTTTATTTCTTTCTTAGCATGTTTATAGGATAATGCTTGAGGATTTCGCTTCCTATGAGCACCACATTTGCATGTATGCATAAATTTTATTGTTCTATTGCAGCAGTGTGAATTGGTATGATTTTCTTATGAAATGTTCTTGATTCCTACAACGTCAAAGGATTACCCAGGGCTACCGATAACCCAGCTTGGCCCTAGGCTAGCCTCTCACATATTTCTTTTAATATGGACAGATATACAATCCTTTTCTTTGTGTTAAAATTGGAATCAACATTATAACTATTTACACATAATTTGGAAAAGTTCATTTTTCTAGTATTTTCCATTTGTTGTTCGATTAATAGGTCTAATTCCTAAATATTCAGTAGATGGTTGTCATAACCCCTCTCTCTGTCTGAGTTTAATTTTAAATTGTTATGGGACTACTCCAGGCATATTGGTGACCAACTTAGCCGAGGACTAACCCAAAATTATATATATATATATATATATATATATATATATAGATATATATATATATATATATATATATATAGATAATCATTAGCATTCACTTTTACACAATCATCTTCCTCCCTCCCAAGACATAGGTATCTGTTGTTGCCCATTACTTTAGGTGTCTAGCATTTCTTATCCATTTTAAATCGAGTGAAGAAGACCATTCTAAGGCTGTCAACCTCATTGACTAGGCCTAGGAACTAGTACTCGTTATGCATAATAAATTGCTAAAATATTTCGAGGACTCTGTAACTTGTTAGTTCCTTTACAAATTTTCCCTTCATCATAGAGAAAGAAATAAAAGAACCAGGAACATAAAGTAGAAGAACAGAAACAAAAAACCAGAGAATAGGGTTGAACAGACCCAATTCCCAAGGGTCCACAATCTGACCCAGTTCTCATGATTTTTTTTTTAATTTAGATAGAAATTTACCAAATATGCACAGACTCGTTCATCAAGAAAATAATTACATCAAACTATACTTATCTTTTATTTAGGAAATAAGTCACAAGGAAATAGATGCTCCTCCCAGCCGTTCAAGCCAGTCTTGTTATTGTGTCTTTCCTTGAGCCATCTTCATGCCCAGTATGTATTAGAACAATGTTTAGCTCTATTTCATGCTTGTAGTCCTCTCTCTCTCTTCTCTTGTTGCCTTAGGTTCACTATCTGGTATAGCAACAAAATCACAAGGATAAGAGTGCTCCACCCAACCAATGAGAATGGAAATTACATCCAATTCTCCCCATGAACCAGATTCATCTCCAGATAGTTAATTTTATTAGTGATCATAACATTTCAAGCCCTAGACATTCTTTGATCTTTAGCAGGTCTACTCTCAAGGCTAAATTGAGTACACAGGTCTCAAGTTTAGATTCCACCCGCCAACGAGCTCAAGAATCATTTTCTAGTAGTGTCATGCCTACTATCAACAACGTCATGTTTCAAATTGACAAGCTTACAACTTTGTTGTCCTTTCTTGTGCCTCCTCCAACCACATAACAAGTCCTCAATGTCGCCTCGGTCTTTTCTTCCCTATCACCATTGTGACTCCCTTGTCCCCACTCAGATTATTTATCTATAGGGAGAGGAATAATTGTTTTCTGTGTGTGTGGAGATGAAACTCTCTTCTAGCACTTCCTCCCATAATTTTGTGGTTGAAAATAACTTGCATTATATTTAAATTATAAATTCATATAAATACAATAACATTTATGTTTTACCATTCATCCTAGGCCTTTCCCTGGTCCTTACCAAGTCCTTTGTCGTAAAACAAAAAATATTTACATCTTTACCCAACGGTGTTACAATGTGTGATTTATTCCAATGTTAATATGGAGTTTCTATAAAATATTAAAAAAAATAATAATAATGAAAAAATATTCAATATGTATGTTGAGTAAAAAAAATTAACATCAAATATATAGGGAGAAAGTGCCACAGATATTCCATTAATATGCTCTTTTTCATTTAAGGTATGAAGGAGATTTATAATTCCTTCAATGTTTATCACTGAATTGACATACAACATTTAAAAAATATTATATTATATATATGGGGCATGTATTAACATCTCAAGATAGAAAATCTAAATCATAACTAAAATATTTCATTGTGAATTATGTATATATTATATAGAAAAAAAAAAAACAAATAACAAAACAAAACTTATAGCTACAATATTTTATTAGTATTTTGCTCAAAACCAAGACAAATTTATTTTTATCTCTAAATCTAGTGACACTGCCCAAGAATCTAATCTATAGCCACCTAAACCTCTCCTCAAGTTTTTCACTAGCAAAAAGGTTTATATCTTAAAATATTTGGTCCCTCTTAATATTTCATAGATCCATAATTCTATTTTATTATAATAATATAAATGTTTTTATGTGTGTGATTTTTTATAATTTTTTTAAATATTGTTGATTTTGTTGTATTAATTTCAAGCATGGAAAACTACACCCACCAACTGAAATGATTTTTTTCATTAATTTACTATCATATTCATGTATTTGATTTTATTTATGCTATAATTTAGAGTCTGAATTGTAAATTAAACTATTTTAATGTTTTTATATGTATTGAAAGAAATATTTCACTCCCCTATGACAACTTTTACATATATTCTTGATTTACTTATTTGATGACGGATGTGCTCCAGTCAAAGACATAGGATAGCTTTTATTATTTTACTATCATATTTAATTTTCAATAAAAATTAGTGTTGATTTTGATTTTATTTATGCTGCAGTTTGCGAATTCAATTATAAATCAAATTTATTTTAATATATTTATATATAATAATAAAAACGTTTTTATAAAAAATCATTTATTTATGAAAATTATAATATAATTATATATATCTATATATATATATATATATATATATATATATATAAAATAATATATGAATATATAGTAAATTTAATACATATAAAAACTATATATAATATAGTTGGTAGGTGTAGTTTTTCATGCTTGAAATTAACACAACAAAATAAACAATATTTAAAACAAAATTATAAAAAATCACACGCATAAAAAATAGAATTATGGATCTATGGAATATTAAGAGGGACCAAATATTTTAAGATACAAAAGTATCTCTCTATATCAAAAGTATCTCTCTATTTTAACTAACTCATAGAAGAAAATTAATATAGCAAAGATTAGAACGAATTCTCATGAGCTCCATAGTGAAACACGTCGTTGGGCAGCTCCTAAAACGCCATGGATGGAAAGGATCTGCCATATATGTGAGAATAGGAACAACGCCATGGATGGAAAGGATCTGCCATATATGTGAGAATAGGAACATCGAGGATGAAAACCACTTCCTCTTAAAGTGCCCCGCGTACAACCACATTAGATCTCACTTTCACAATCTTTGTTACAATACTTACCTTCCTAGCCTTTTACAATGTCTAAATTATAGTGAGCTAGGAAGGCTTCTCTCCAAGCTTTTTGAGCATAGGAATAAAGTCTTAAATCAAATTAAATAATTTGCTTTTAGGTCAGATAGACCAACGTTTGGTCTCAGGAGATATTAACCACCACCATCGTCATCATCACAAATTATTTTATATATATATAAAATATAATATTTATATAAAAATGTTATTACTATATAAGTACACACTAATTTTAAAATAAGAATTATAATTCTATACCATAATGATGAAATCATTATAAACACTGTATATCTAAAATTTTAACAAAATGGCTCAAACAGTAAAGAAATATGGTTAGATACAAGCAATGAAAAAATAGCTACCACTTTCTCTCAAACTTTTATGGCCTGCTTATATTTAATTAAGAAAATTAATTTCACATGCGATAATTTTAAATTTTAATATTATTTGTTATTTAGATGTAGTTATATATAATTTAATTTAAGTAATATTTTATATTTATATTAAATATTAAATGAAATATAATTTAATTGATTTGTGTGGGGTTTAATTTTGATTATATTTTAATTTTAAATTTTATGAAGAAAATATAAGAATAAGAATTATTTACTTAAAATAAATAGTTAGAAAAATTAATAAGCAGATATTATATAATTTTTTCATTCAACATTAAATCACTTCCAACTAAATATATGAGAGAGAAAGATAGAATACTCGGTAAAAATATGAATTGGCATTTTACAGTTTCAAAAATGGAATTAGCGTTTTACTGTTTTGAATCTGTATTGAAGCGATAAACGAAATTGCTGCCCTAATCGCTGTTGGTTTTGGAATGGGATCCGTGACAGCTAATTCTATTTGTTGAATGGATTTTGGAATGAGATCCGTGACAACTAATTCTATTTGTTGAATGGAATCTGCATTTATGCTAGTTCGAATGGGATCTCCCAACCGCCATTCTTGTTTCAAAAATCTGTATGCCTATTGCAGGCGACCTGTTTTCCCTATAATAATCATAATCATCTCATCCGGTAGCTAGAATATCAGATGTCCATTATCCTATAGAGCGTAATACAGTACCGACTGCCTCTCGAAATTGAATGTACCAGCAATGATCTAGACACAATTTCATAACTACCCATCAATTCTTCGTCACTACCCATCAAGTCTTCGACGTTCAGACTTTGCGAATAATTTTCAAACAAGGTCAATAAAGAGGTGCAGGTTACATTATTATTACCGTTGGTTTACTTCTTCACTCACCACAATGGCCCCTTCCGCTCCACTTTTGCGCCTCCACTCCACTCCACTGACTTTTCCGTGATATTGGAATTTTTCCACTGAGACTCACGAAACCCTGAAATTTTTATCTACTTTGAAACGGTGGCAATTTCGACATGTGTGACGATCCTCTTGTAGTTTTCAATATTTGAAAATATTCTAACCTTTTATGGTCATATAATTTTGATTACATAGAATTTAGAAAAAACGTGATTTTTAAAAGTAAAGGAGTGGTCCATTCTTTCTCTAAGCCACACTCATGAAACCTCACACATCCTTTAACGGTGTTGTAGTTTTCAATATTTGAAAATATTGTAACCATTTATGGTCATATAATTTTGATTACATAGAATTTAGAAAGAAAACTGATTTTTAAAACTAAAGGAGTCGCTCATTCTTTCTCTGAGCCACACTCGTGAAACCTTCAGAAATGGACGTTGAAAATGCATGCTAAGTAAACTTTCAAAGCAAGGTTGATCGTTAGGTAACATAAAAATCAATGTATTTCTATGAGTTAAATGTTTCATAAATGTTGATAGGTATTAATTATGATAAGTATTAAAATATTTATTTTATAATATATATTATGTGTGTTAAAATAAAGATTAATTAAATTATAACATTGTCTTGATGGCATTATTATGAAATCATTAAATGGATTGTTTGAACTTGGTGAGCCCTCTTGCCACCCTTCTTTTGTGCACGCCACCACACCAACAAAAATTACGGGACCTTGTTGAGAAATCGAAACGGTGGAGGCTTTATTTATCTTATTATGACATTATCTTGTGATGTTTTTCAATATTATTATTTGTTCTTTTGAATTATCTTTTCTTGTCATCAAGACTAATGCCAAGCAACAAATAGAAGGGAACACAAGATGTAGGCACACTGCCAAGGAAAAACACCACTCTAGGGGAAAACCCAGTCATAATTCTCCCTTCAGTAGATTCAAGATGAGACGACCAAGACCCTTACTACTTAGACTCGAGAGTACCTCCATCAAGTCATCCTTGTGTATTCTTCCTCTCACATTGTTTGAATACCAAGATCCATGTCACTGTGTTAGCACCGAATTCTTGCCACCAGGATTGCAGCGAGACATTATCAATGCAATACGACTGAGATCTTATCATTTTAATGGCACCAAGATCTTATAAGTATAATAGCATTGAGACCACATCACTGTAATAACTCTGAGACTTCATTTCTGTAGTGGAAATAAGACCTTCTCATTGTGATGACACCAAAACCTTCTCACTGTAGTGGAACAAAACCCTTATCACTGTAGTTAGACTGAGACAATGATTGTACCGAGACTGTATTATGTGATAACACCAAAATTGGGGCTGCAGTGAACCTCAATCTGCATTTACAAAAATGATATGAAATTATCTTATTGTGATTGCACCGAGGGTAGACCTGTGATATCTAAACTTATTTCAAAGATGATCTGAGCTTGTTCTTCTATGCTTAATGCAAGGTTTTTAGGCTTATATATAGTTGTTTCTTATTGAATTACGCCAACATGACTTCATGAACAATTCTGTCTTGATTTAAGGTTATGCTGACATGATTTCACTTGAACGTAGTTTACTTGATGATGATATATTTGAAGCTGACATAAGGAGACATTATGGAGGAGTCTTTGACCAATCAACAAGTTGATTTTGACCCAAATAAACTATCCTAAAGGCTACAATGGAGGCTTGACCTATGACAATTGGCCCAAGCATGAAATTCATGCTTTAATAAGTCATTTCAATAATAATAAAAAATATTTTTCTTTTCTTTTGATAAATATATTACATTTTGACTCAAGTAAAATTTGAAAAATCTATCTATTGGTCTCTCTAAAATTTAGGCACCGCAATGCAACAAACTAGATTTCTAACTAGGGAAATCTATCTGGGTGGGACTAAGATGGACTCAAGCTTTCAGCCTCTCTGGGTACCATTAGGATTACTTACTAACCATCAACCTAGGGATCAAGGTGTGTATCCGAGGTCAGAGCTCCATCACCAACACCACCCTTCCAACTTCGGGACCTACAAATGAACCTAAAGTGCTAGCTCAAGGAAAATAAATTTGTCTCGGTCAAACTGATCGATAACCAACATGCTATAGAAACCTTCGAGAGATTTACCTATACAAACACAACCCCAATCAGTAATATACTTTGATATGTACATAATCAAATACAAACCTCTATGGTCTTTCAGCCAACTTGAATTTGTTTCGGAACATAATAGGACTATCAATCAAATCTTTGAGAGAAGATTCCTCAAGCATGTACTTTCCTTTCCTACTTCACATGCAACAACATATCCTTCAAAATTTATTATCCAATCAAAAATATGCTATGCCCTCCCCCTCAATCAGGGAGATTTATTCTATCCAGGCTCCCTCTTAATCTCAGGGAGATCTCTTCTATTTGGGCTCCCTCTTAACCCAGGGAGATCAACTTCTTCTTATTTTAGAATCTTTCATTTCTTCCGTCGTTCTTATCAGAGTCATTCATATATCATGCTTATCACATCAACTTTACTTACAATCATGTTCACCATCCCGAAGATGATATACCTACATAACATAGATAGCAAGTACAACAAAATCTATAGAAACATGAAATTAGCCATATCAAAATTTTATAATAACCGAAGCATTAGACTTTACAAACATAATCAGCAAGAGACTATACTTCAAATTCTTTCCTAGGTTTAGTTAAACCCAAAATCACATCAGCAACTCAAAATATTAAACTCATCTAGGGTTTCAATATTCTTTCAATGATATGACAAGTTCTTTCATATAGAAAATCCTAGAAACAAGTCAAACAAGGAATGTGTCTAACAACTATCATTCATATGTTAGACTCCTTACTATGATTTCACACATATCTTAGATTTCATACATGAGATTTAACAATCAAAACTGATCACAGCTTAATCAACAATATAACTAGCTTCTACTAGAGTTTGATATACACCCTAGATTTTTCATTTACACAATCTCAACAATCATTATATAGATTCATAAATTGTAGATTGTCATATCACCCATACTATACAATAACTACTACTAGGGTTTAGCTACAAAACCCTAGTTTTCCCAAACAACATCATCCTAGAATATTAAACTCATACAAGGGCTTATATTAAAGCCTTAGACTTATGACCATCAATAATTATGTGAGCACACATATCTAGGAAATCATGATCATGCATAAGCATATCATATGTCAAATAACATTAATGCATTAGGCATATACCAACCTAGACTCGGCTAGGGATATAACCAAATATACACTTATATTCCTAGGGTGTCACTCCTAGGACATTAAATACATATCAAGGGTTTTTCTTATAGACCCAAAAGAACCATACATATCTAGGGTTTCATAGCTAAGCAGACCCTACTATACCAAAACTTTAAAGGTTCGGGATTTCAGAAAACATCATTTAAACCCTAACAAGTTAGGTTTTTCATGATCATACCAAAACCCCAAACATGACATCATTAATATATTAAACATAATAGCAATTTATTTAGACTTCATTGATAACCCTAAGTAGATTAGGGTTTCATTCATTGTCAAAATACACTTAGGTTAGGGTTTTCTAGAGAATCTGTCTAGGGTTATATAAGAACAATCAAGGATGTGAAGAGGGTATATTTATCAAGTGATGAATCACCCTAAACGAGAACCTTTATGAATCAAGACGACTAGACATAATGATGTTAGTAATGTAACACAAATTTCAAAATACGATGAATGTAACTTTAAGGAAATTTTATAAGGTGTATAGTTTAAGACATACCTCAAGATGTTCCTTAACAGACCTTGCAAGGATTCCATGGAGTGTCTTCCTTTTACTAACTCATGGTCTTTTGTACCTGTAATACATACCTACAAGAAAATCATGTTAAACCACGAACATGGTTTAATTTTTCAAGTTAGAAAACCATGGAGGATGGAATCCTATGAAAGGTTATTCCTTGTTTCAATTAAGGACTTTTGCTTTATTGGTAAACCCTAGAAGATCAGGATTAAGGTTCTATTTATCTAGAGAGTACAATATGTATCCTAGACTAGCTATAAGCATGGATTATATGAACCATTTGAGATTAGAGATATTAAAAATATAAAAGCTTATGAATATACTTACTTTGTGTTTACATACCTCTTAATAGACTTGTTGCATGTGCATCTTATTAAGTGACAATAATTACTTGATTTTCTTGAGCTAGTTCCTTGTGCTCGGACTATCAATTCAGATCCTCAAGGCTTGTATTTCTTTCTCCATAGGACAAACTTCAGATTCCTCATAGAAGTCTTTTGGACATTAAACTGTTCTTCAAGTGTAGGAGGATTGCTACTGTTCTTGTAGCATGTCCATAGCCTTCTTCACACTTCGGTCTTGAGATCCTAATTATACTTTGAGGAAACATTATTATTTTACAATCCTGTGATATCCTTTCCTTGCACATCACAGGATTACAAAAGGATTACACATCAGTCAGTTTTATTTTGGTGGTGACAACATAGACATACCATGGTCCTTGGTGGCAGCAAAGATATGACTTGGTCCTTTATTACTGTGATTGATCCGAATTCCTGTACAATAATTGATGCAAAGTCTTTCAATACTATCAAGTTTCAGTCCTTGATGTCATGGTAGCATACAGTCAACAATGTAGTTTGGTTATATTTCAGTTTTTGAGGCAGCCTTCTAATTTGTCATCATGCTTTATGTAATTCATAAACACTTCAATCCTACTATATAGACTTCGGTCTTTTGGAGAACCTTGATGTAATTCGAGTTATAGTTCTCATTTACTTGTTGTCTATACTAAGATCTAAATTCTTCTTTGAGAATTTTATCGAGCTTTGTTCCCATACTATGAATTTGATTTTCAGTTAAACTCCTTCTATAATAATGATTAAGACATGTCTTACTCACATACACCGAAATGCATCATTGAACTTCTGGTTGAGATTAGTATAGAACTTGTTTTTGAAGTCGTCAATGCCTTCCCACAAACTTCTGACTTGATCTTAAACATAACCTTTTACTGGAAATAATTCAATGATGGATAAGTTAACTGCCTTTTGATCATGACTTTAGCTCAGATACCATGTTGAGAAATCCAAAGGGTGGCAGTTAAATGATTTCTAATTTTATGACCTTATGTTGTGATGTTTTTCATTATTATTATTTGTTCTTTTGAATTAGCTTTTATTATCATCAACACTAATGCCAAGCGACAAATAGAAGAGAACACAAGATGTACGCACACTGCCAAGGAAAATCCCCACTCTAGGGGAAAACCAAATCATAATTATTCCTTCAGTAGATTCAAGATGAGATGATGAAGACCCTTACAACTTAGACTTGAGACTACCTCCATCAAGTCATCCTTGTTTTTTCTTCCTTTCACTGTGTTCGCATACCAAGATCCATGTCACTCTGTTAGCACTGAATTCTTGCCACTGAGTTTATAGCGAGACATCAGCACTATAATACCACCAAGACCTTATCAATATAATGGCACTAAGATCTTATTATTGTAATAACATTGATACCTTATCACAGTAATAACTCTGAGACTTCATTTCTGTAGTGGCACTGAGACCTTCACATTGTGATGACACCGAAACCTTCTCACTGTAGTGGCACAGGACCCTTATCACTATAGTTACTCCGAGACAGTGATTCTACCAATACTATGTTATGTGATAACACCAAAATTGGACTAGCATTGAACTTCAATCTACATTTACCAAAACAATTTGAAATTATCTTACTATGATTACGCGAAGAGTACACATGTGATATATGAACTTATTTAAGAGATGATCAGAGCTTATTCTTTTGTGTGTAATGCGAGGTTATTAGGCTTGTATATAGAGTTATTTCTTGTTGAATTAGGCTAACATGAATTCATGAATAGTTGTGCCTTTATTTAAGGTTAGGCTAACATGATATCACTTGGACCTAGCCGATTTGATGATAATCTATTTGAATATGACAGAAGGAGAATTGATGGAGGAGTCTTTGACCAATCAACAAATTGAATTTGACCTAAATAAATAATTCTAAAGCCTAAAATTGGGGCTTGACCTATGAAAATTGACCCAAATATGAAACACATGCTTTAACAAGTCAATTCAATAATAATAAAAATTATTTTTACTTTTATTTTGACAAATATATTACATTTTGACTCAAGTAAAATTTATGAAGACCGAACTTAGTTACATTATTCAATAGACGTTGCCTCCGAAGGGAGGTAGTAGAGTCCCCTGGGCACATTTTATGTCTCATCACTTACGTGAATTGGGCTTACTCCTCCATTCTATTCTTCCTAAGTCACTTATTAGCACTCTATTCACTGGTTCAATGCGTCCTCCTAATGTTGCCTCTATTCATTATGCATGTTGATTACTATTTAGTTTCTTGAGCATGGTTCCCTTCACTTTCCTCCATTGGCTTCCCTCCTCCCCTTGTGACTTTTCTAGATGATCAAGGAATAGTCATAAGCTTGCCGCCAATGTAGCCCACCAATCATGATATTATGGGAAAATTCTTTCATATATGACTGTTGTAGCTTACCTCCTAGATTTATCTAGGTCTCTTAGATATCTTGTTTCCTTTGGTAGCCATAATTAGCCAACAAGTTTGTTGTGGATGTACAGTTGGTGGTTTTTTTACTTTAGATGAATTTATAGCATAATTTCATTTTGAATCCTCATCCCACAACTACCATGAACCAACACCTTCGGACATTCAGGAGAGAATTTGTCTTATGGAAGTGTAAACTCGACAAGAAAGACATGTCACCTTGGACTCAATAGTCACGGTCACATAGCCTTTCAGATACCTAATCTAGACAAATTCATAGGCCATCAAACTAATTATTTTCATACAATGGACTTGTATTGACATGTTAAGTTGCTACTAGGAAATATTATTTCATATGGAAGACAAACTCAATTCAATCTCATCAACAAAATGGATGAGCTGAGAGGTCTTATACTTGACGTGGAAGGAAGGCTTGGAGACTCAAGATGGGATCACTACCTATATCTCTAATTCCACCACCATGCAAGTTGGAGGAAGAACCCATCAATCTCACCATTTCATTTTATAGTTTTAGTTCTTGTTCATCATGCTTGCCTGCCTAGGGTGTTGATAATTTATTTTTAGAGTATATATCTAATTTTTGTTAGTTTTTTCCTTAGAATTTGCAATCTCTAAAGATTTCCCATTTTGGTTCTTTTAATTGGTTTCCCCAAGGGTGGAGCAAGGATATCTTTATGAATTTTCAAGTTTTAGGTTATCATTTAAAAATAATTCTGGTAACCACACACTTCTTATTATGTTTTCCAAGGTTTCATGCCAAAGGTAGCAAGACTAGTATATCTAATGTATTTAACAATTTCAATGAAAAATCATCTTTAAAAAACCAACTAAATTATAACATTTTTTTATTATTATTATTATTATTATTATTATTATTATTATTATTATTATTATTATTATTAAAAATAATTAATATATACATTAAACATATATACGTTTAAGAAAACGAGTAACAAGATTCATAACCATGGAGATTAATTATTGGTGTAGCCTCATTCATATTTGACTCTAGTAACTTCCCTTCCAGCTCTATTGAGGTATCTACAATGTCTTACCGCCTTCAACAACTATGAATTTTTAGTGAGCTCGTTTCCAAAGTTGAGGTGGAAGTCGTTGTTCTTTAGGAGGATCTAGAGCACAATTTTGTTCCAAATCCTTAACCGACAACTATGATAAGTACACACACCTTTAGACACTCAAGAAAAAATGTGTCTTTTGTAGGAAGAAATTTGGAAAGAAATACAGGTTAGTTTGGACTCAAGAGTCAAGGCAAACATAACCCCTTATGTCTGAGATACAAGCAACTTCAGAGGTTGTCAAAACCATTATCTTCATATAGTGGAGTTTTACTAACATGTTAGGCTTCTATTGGAAGACATCCTTGTAGACGTGAGAAAAACTCAACTCAGCCTCATGCATAAACTACATGATCTTAGGTATCGTATTATAAGTGTAGAATTAGTGCTTACTAGGCTCAAGATCAGATTTCCACCTAACTCTCCAATTCCACTGGCATGTAATGTTTAGGAATATCTCATCACCCTTTTCATCTCACTATGTTCCTGAGGCTCAAGGTACCTACTTTTTATACACTGAGTTATTTCTCCTCATGCTTGCCCATTTGGGATGCTGATAATTTATATTTAGGGTATATTTCTAGTTTCTTTTACTTCTTTCCTAATTTTTTAACACCTATAAAGGCTTCTCATCCCATTTCTTTTCTTTATTTTCCCCAATAGGAATCAGACACTATCTCTATACATTCTAAATTTTTGCATTATGAGTTGAAGATAAGTTTGGTAGCCATAAACTCTAAATATATTATTTTGAGACTGGTTTCGAAGGTGGCATGGCAAAGGAATAACACTTGTCTATCTAATTTAATATTTGATATTGTCCATGAAAAAATAGCTTACCAAATAAAAACAAAATTATAACATTTTATTATTATTATTAATATTAATAATTATAAAAAGACTTAATATATATTTCAAACATATATACATTTGAAATAACATTGAACAAGATTCTTAGCCATGAACATTCACTCCAAATTTACTAGGATACCTTTAATTTGTAAATAGGCTTTGCTATAATATAATGGGCCAATACCATGGCTTATAAATCCCACAAGCCCAAAAAACAATAAATCATTTCATATGAAACTTTTTCATATGGAATTTTTTTTAGTAATCACTTTAATTAAAATGGAAAAAACTTCATAACTACTTTGAAGATAAATATCATCCTTTGATTTCCATGGAGGTTAAATCTCTCCCATCCACCTAATAAATATTTATAATTATTAAAATTATGGATGCCCTATTGAGTTAGCTTGCCATATAAACAAGTGTTGTAGGATAATATAGTCCCTGCCACTGAACATAGAAATTATGTTTTTGGAAAAATTGCATAAATAATTATAACCTACATTGGTCAATGCTAAATTAATAGTGATCAATAGACAAATTGAATCCTTGGAAGGAACTAGGGAATTGAGATGTGAAGTGGATAAATTAATTGATTAATTTGGCACAAGGACTTGCATAAATGTTTCATTGGTCAATATAAGTTATTCATTTTTGAAATTAGTTGTTTTAAGGAAAAAATGGTTTTTTGATATTCTTTGATCACTCAAGGAATAAATTGGAACTCTAAAATTGTGTGCAAGAACCAAATAATAAATTCAAATTATGTAATGAATTTTTCAATACTAGGTTTCCTCAAGTATCAATATATAATACAAAGTATAGAAGTACCAATAATGCAAACTACAAACTACTACACTAAGATATGCCTAACATAAAATATTAGCTTTGTTGGGTTTTTAGGTGAATCCCACATGAGTATTGACTCTATTGGGTATCAAACTCCCAATGAAAATTTCCATTAACATTATGACTATAATTTTAATCTATCTTCCCCCGGGGGTGAGCTCGACCTGTAAGCCCATGTAAATCAAAGTGTTATAATCAAACTGATTCGAGTATAAGTCCCCTTGCCTAATGCGTGCATGTGGAAGGGGCAACATAGGCACCTAGGGGTTACAGTGGTAGAAGTTGGAATTGTGCTTGTGTCACACGAATAGGAAACCAACCCAATTGTTGATTACCTTAGCCATAAAAATAAATAATAATCTATCTCATTGTTAATGTTTTTGTAAATTATTAATATATGTACATAGATAAGCATTCACATTGCTATCAAAATTACCCACAACCATTATTACTATGATTAAACTATTAACTTGAAATGAAACCGATAACACAATGAAATGGAATTTAAGCATTAGTATTATCATTAAGCTATTAACTTGCAATGAAAAAAACAACACATATCAAATGAATTTTAGATTGTGTACATCTTTCATATACTTGAATTCGTTAGATTCCAAGAATTTATAGATAGCCAATAATTTGTTTTAGTCCAAAAAGTTACAGATAGCGAAGAATTTGTTGCATTCAAGGATTTACATCATAGGTCACAAGTTTGCGAGCTTCACATATCTTATTCACTTCAAAAATTCCACCATGTGCTTAATCAAAATTGAACAAAACCAAATCCCCCTTATGAGATTTCATAAGAAAGTAGAAAAAATATAAACCTCAAACCCACAAGTAAATTCTCATAACAAAATATAATAATCATCTTTAGTAATATAAATGTCCATAAGATTTTGAATTGATGCTAAATTAAATCGGAAAAAGTTACATAAGATAAAAAAAACACTCAACAATTCATTATAAAAATTCTAATAAACTAGCTCACCTAAACTAAATAAAGTTTCCGTGGAAATAAATTTACAAAATAAATGTGTATATTCTACAAATTCACATTGAAAATTATCATTATTTCGAGAACCCATACCATGTTTAGAAATTCCTTCTTATAGCATAAATTTGATATCACTTGTTTTCATCTCACGCAAGGTTAACAAATACAACACATTCAATATTTGTGATTGTCTCTTATATCTCATCCAAAAATTCAATTATCAAATATCGTCCTCCATTTTTTATATATAAATATTTATCGCCCCAAAATAGCATCGATGTTGTCATTCGGCTTGACAAAATACCTATGTTTTGTAATAAGATTGCAGTGGTACACGGCTTTAGTCATTGAAAGCAAATCAAGTGATTTCCTATATATTAGCCACATGTTCGCCTTGAAGACTGTGTCATGGTCCAAAACCACATCGTAGCGTTAAATGAGACAGTTGCATCAGTCACCCCATGTTGAGATTTTCTGTTTTATTAAATTTGGGAAAAATCTCATGTATGTGACAACAATAGGAGTAGTTGCTATATTAGCTCCAGTATTTTTTGAGGAGGAGTTAATGCATCCTATATTTGTTGTGATGGAATTTATGATTCAGTTTTATGCTCCAGCTATATAGAAATGTAATCCCGTAGAGGATTGTGAGTGTGTGTAGAGAAAGTAAAGAAAATAGGGAGAGCTGAGAGTATGCGTGAAGAATTAGATTTGTTGTAATCTCCTTTGAATAATAAGATTTCCGATGCCTCTGTTCTGGTGGACGTAGCCCAGATTGGTTGGGTGAACCATGTTAAATCTCTGTGTTAAGGTTTTGTGAGGTTTTTGCATGTGCTCTGTATGTTTATTTTTATTTCAGCTGCGCTTTGTTTAATCTAACAAGTGGTATCTGAGCGGCACAGCGGAGCGTGGAGGGCCCATAACCTACAAGTCTCTGGTTGTGGAGCTGGTGCATGTGATAGATCGGCTGAAGGTGGAGTTTTTGGCGACTGGCACAGTTTTAGCAGAGACAATCGCACCAATTTCTGGCAGTGAACGAATTGGCGTGTTTTATTTTTGAACAGAAGCACCAATTGGTGCGGATCCGAATCTGATACTCGCACCAGAGCTCCAATATCCCGATTGGTGCGGAATCGACGAGATTAAGAGCACTAATTTTTCGTCACTTATACGGATTTTTCTCTGGCACGGAGCATCTGCTGTCAAACGAGCGCCAGGCAGTGGATTGTGTTTTAGGCGTGGGTCTTCCACTGTCAAGAAGCGCCCGACAATTTTTTTCTCTCTGGTAAAGCTGCAATTTTTTGTTTTTTCTTTTCAAATTGCGTTTACATGGTACGATAGAGGCATTTTTATTTGGAATTGGAGATTTTTTGATTCAAAATGGAAAAAAGTCAAAGTTCTCGTTTTGAGATCGAGAAGTTCAATGGCAAAAATAACTTCGAGATCTGGAAAGTGAAGATGCATGATCTTCTTGTGCAACAAGGCGTGGCGAAGGCGCTGTTGGGAAAATCCAAACAGCCTTATCCCATGACAGATGATGAATGCAATGAATTGGATGGAAGAGCTCTGAGTGGTATTCGAGTGTGTTTGGCGGATGATGTTTTGTTTAACATCGTGTCAGAGAAAACTGCTGCTGGTTTGTGGACAAAGCTTGAGAAGTTGTACATGACAAAATCCTTGACCAAAAGGATTCTTCTGAAGCGACAATTGTACAGTTTGTGCATGAAGGAAGGTACAGCTATTACTGATCATTTGAATGTCTTTAATACTCTCATGGTGCAATTAGAAAGTATAGAAGTAAAATTTGAATTAGAAGATAAAGCTATAACTTTATTGTGCTCATTGATCGAGTCATGGGATCATTTTATTACTTCTATAAGTCTAAGTATATCAGAAACCCTTGAATTTGATGATATTGTTGGAGCTTTGTTGTCCGAAGAGACAAGGAAGAGGTCAAATGCCAACACCTCTACATCAAAAGGAATGATGGCTAGAGGTCATTCGAGAGAAAGACACTCTGGTAAGCACAGCGACTCACATTCAAAATCGAAAGGGAAGAGAAAGGTAAAGTGCTGGTTTTGTGGCAAATCGGGACATTCGAAGAAGGACTGTTGGAAGAGACAGCAAGCATCCAAAGAGGACTCTTCAACAGCGAAGCAAGAAGCAAACACGACAAATAGAGGTTCAGCATCCAAGACAGGTATGAGTGATGAAGTGTTATCCGTTGATTTGTCTAGTCATGATCAACATTGGCTGTTAGGTTCTAGTGGATCAAATCACATGTGTATTCATAGGGAATGGTTTAAAACTTATAAACCAATCAATGATGGAGTAGTTTACATGGGAAATGATGTCACATGCAACATTGTGGGAATTGGAACTGTTCAGCTTAAAATGTTTGATGGGACAAATAAAATTTTAATTGATGTACAACATGTACCTGAACTAAGGAAAAATCTCATTTCATTAGGAGTACTGGACGCAAATGGATATAAAACCTTTATTCAAGGTGGAGTAATGAAAATTTATAAAGTAATTTTACTAGTAATGAAAGCAAAGAAGGTTGGAAATCTTTTTCAGTTAGAAGGAAGAACAAAGTCAGATTATGTTTCTATTGTGTCTGAAAATGACAGTAATTCTATTCGTTTATGGCATCAATGGTTGGGCCATATGAGCGAAAGAGGATTAAAGATTTCATCTGATCGTAAGTTACTTCCTAGTCTAAAGTCTGTTAAGTTAGATTTCTACAAACATTGTCTGTTTGGGAAACAAAGCAAGCAGAAGTTTCAAACTGGAAAACATACTAGTAAGGGAATCCGTGATTATATCCATTCTGATGTTTGGGGTCCATCTCCTGTAACTTCATATGGAGGTTTGTCATATTTTGTATCTTTTACTGATGATTTCTCTAGGAAAGTGTGGGTCTACATGTTAAAGAAGAAGTCTGATGTGCTTACAGTTTTCAAACAGTTTAGAGCATTAGTTGAAAACATCACTGGAAGAACTATTAAATGTTTAAGAACTGACAATGGTGGTGAGTTTACTTCAAAGGAATTTGATAATTATTGCAAGGAATCTGGGATCGAAAGACATAAAACCATTGTGTATACTCCTCAGCAAAATGGAGTTGCTGAACGCATCAACAGGACTCTGTTAGAGAGAGCAAGAAGTATGCTGAGTAACGCCAATTTGCAGAAGGAATTGTGGACAGAAGCAGTTGCTACAGCTTGCTATCTGTTAAATCGATCACCATCGACTGCAATAGGATGCAAAATTTCTCAAGAGGTATGGAAAGGTCATCCTTGTGATTATTCTAAACTGAAAGTTTTTGGTTGTGATGCATATGCTCTAGTTCCAAAACATCAGCGTTCTAAATTAGATCCTAAATCAAAACGATATATCTTTGTTGGATATGGTGATGGGACTAAGGGATATAGATTGTGGGATCCTACTACTCACAAGATCATCATTAACAGAGATGTTAAATTTAATGAATCCTCACTTGAAAGTTCAGATGTAGATGATAAAGTGAAACAGGATAATGTATCTAAGCTTCAACACATTCAACTTGAAACCAGTCCAAATATTGATCATGATCAAGATGAACATGGTTCAGATGTAAGTCATGAACAAGTTTCAGATGCAGGTCATGAACAAGTTTCATATGTAGATCATGAACATGATTCAAATGCTGATCATGAAGAAGTTCCTACAGACAACAATCAGCAAATTGTGGAAGTACTAGAAACATCTTTAAGGAGGTCCACAAGAATTAAACGTCCTCCTAGAAGGTATGATGATTATGTTACTTCAGTTGCTTTAACCGCTAACGGTGATGAACCTTTGTGTTATCAGGAAGCTATAGAAGGTTCTAAAAGTGAGAAGTGGAAGGAAGCTATGAAGGACGAGATGATGGCATTACACAAGAATGACACATGGGATCTGGTAGAACTTCCTAAAGACAGAAAAACTGTGGGATGTAAATGGGTGTACAAATTGAAAAGGAGCGTTGATGGTTCAAAGGATAGGTAGAAAGTAATGCTCGTCACGAAAGGTTTTTCTCAGAAAGCAGGCATTGATTTTCATGAGATATTTTCACCAGTTGTAAAAAAAAATTCAATTCGAATGGTATTAGCATTAGTGTCTTTGCTTGATTTAGAATTACAACAACTAGATGTTAAAACTGCGTTTTGACATGGAGATTTAGATGAGGAAATTTACATGGAACAACCGGAAGAATTTGTTCAAGATCGCAACAAGAAATTTGTTTGCATGCTCAAGAAATCATTGTATGGTCTGAAGCAATCGCCTCGACAATGGTACAAGAAGTTTGATTCTTTCATGTTGAGTCAAAATTATATAAGAAGTGAATATGATCATTGTGTTTACTTTAAGAAATTAAGTAATGGCATGTTCATTATCTTAGTGTTGTATGTTGACGATATGATTTTAGCAAGAAAAAGCATAACAGAGATCAACAGGTTAAAGGCTCAGATGGCTAGGACTTTTGATATGAAATATCTAGGAGTAGCAAGACAAATTTTGGGCATGGAGATTTTCAGAGACAGGAGCAATGGTAAGTTGTGGCTATCACAACAGAAGTATATTGAGAAAATACTCTTGAGGTTTGGTATGAACAATGTGAAGCCTGTTTCAATCCCTTTAGCTTCCCATTTTAAGCTTTCTTCAAGTTTATGTCCTAGTACAAATGAAGAAAAGGAATATATGTCTCAAATTCCATATGCCAATGTAGTAGGTTGTTTAATGTATGCGATGGTTTGTACTCGACCAAATATTTCACATGCAGTTGGGATTGTCAGCAGGTATATGGAAAATCCAGGAAAAGAACACCGGTCAGTAGTGAAATGGGTGCTTCAGTATTTGAGAGGCACAAGTGATTATTGTATCACTTATAACAGAAGTAGTGAATTTGTCTGCGGTTATGTTGATTCTGATTTTGCAGGTGATTTGGATAAGATAAGGTCAAATTCAGGATATTTCTTTACTCTTGCAAGTGGAGCTATTAGCTGGATGTCAAAGCTACAGAATATTGTTGCTTTATCCACTGTTGAAGAAGAATACATAGCTGCTTCGCATGCAAAGAAGCGGTTTGGTTGAAAGGTTTGATTGGTGAGTTTGGTAGATTACAGGACAACATCAAGTTATTTTTTGACAGTCAAAGTGCAATTCATTTGGCTAAGAATCTGGCCTATCATAGTAAATCAAAGCATATACCTATCAAGTACCATTTTGTAAGACAAGTTATCACTGAAAGGGGTGTTTCTCTTGAAAAGGTGCATACGAAGGAAAACTGTGCAGACATGTTCATGAAACCAGTTTTGTTAGAGAAGCTGCGTTGGTGTCTGGCTTATCTTGGCTTGCATAAAAGATAACAATAATAAATGAATAGGGCATCAGGCTAATTGTTGTCAAGGTGGAGATTGTTGAGATTTTCTGTTTTATTAAATTTGGGAAAAATCTCATGTATGTGACAACAATAGGAGTAGTTGCTATATTAGCTCCAGTATTTTTTTAGGAGGAGTTAATGCATCCTATATTTGTTGTGAGGGAATTTATGATTCAGTTTTATGCTCTAGCTATATAGAAATGTAATCCCATAGAGGATTGTGAGTGTGTGTAGAGAAAGTAGAGAAAATAGGGAGAGCTGAGAGTATGTGTGAAGAATTAGATTTGTTTTAATCTCCTTTGAATAATAATATTGCCAATGCCTCTGTTTTGGTGGACGTAGCCCAGATTGGTTGGCTGAACCACGTTAAATCTCTGTGTTATGGTTTTGTGAGGTTTTTGCATGTGCTATGTAAGTTTATTTTTATTTCAGTTGCGCTTTGTTTAATATAACACCGCAAGATCTCAATTGTTTATGAGATTGGACTTAAGGAATCCCTTGCACCTTTGTAGTTGTAGTCCCTACCCAAAAAATGATAATATAAAATTTGTTTGTTTCCTTTCCATACGTGTTTGCCGAATTTGAAGTGGATTAAACATAATTAGATATAGATATAGTTAATCACTGTGTTAACTGAATTTCTTTAAACGAGGAAAATATATTTATTGCTCATCTGCCAATCCTATTATGACTTCTAATGTTTGATATTTCTCGAAAAAAATAAAAAATAAAAAATATTAAAATGAAGAATATAAAGCTGATTATTAAATTATTTTATATTTTAAAATTAAAAATCACTGAATGAATATGCAATGCCCAAATTAGTTTAGTAGTTATTAAAATAAGTAAAACATGCCGCATGAGAAAGATGTGGATTCCTCTAACACTAATAGCATAAATATATTCAGGGTGTAGCTGACAAGCTAGCCAGAATTCTCTTAAAAAAGAATATCAAAACCTCATTCAAACCCTTGACAACTATTAGACAAAGAATGAAATCAGTCAAAGACAACCCAGAGCATCTCCAACAAAAAGGTGTCTACATCATCAGCTGCTCTTGTGGAGAACAATATATCGGGGAAACAGGTAGATCAGTCAGTATCAGGCTAAAAGAGCATAGTGCAGATATCCGAAGGGAAAGAACCCGTTCCTCGGCCTTGGCAGAACATGCGGGTAAGACAAACCACCATATATGCCTTGAAAACACAAAAGTCATTGCAAATGAAAAACACCATTTCAAGCGTAAAGTCCGGGAGGCTCTTGAGATCATAAAACACCCGCATAACCTCAACAGAGATGGAGGCTTGGAAATTAGTAGGAATTGGACCTCTCTCCTCACCCCCATAGAGTAAAGCTGGCCCTCCTTTTGCCTTCTTTGCTTCTTATCCTCCCTTCTTTAGATCGAATCAGCCCCTCCCCTTAAAACTTTGTATAATACACTATCTAGCTTATAGGCCTAATAAACTCATCATTAATAACACATTATCCTCTTAAAATCTTACATGAATTAAATAAATTAAATGAAAAATAGACAAAAAAAAATATTAAAATATTACAATGTGTTAAAAACAAATCATTATGATATATTACTGTGTAAATAAGAAATTAATAATAAAAAGCTCAAGCAATTAATAAGCATGTATAATAAGAAGTATATTCATGTATAATAAATAAAATTATAAATAAACTTTAAAATATCAAAATTATAAGAATATTAAAAGATTAAATAAAATATAAACAAAAATCATAAAATATTTCAAAATTATAAGAATATTAAAAGATTAAATGAAATATAAACAAAAATCATAAAATATTTTAAGCAGTAAAACAAATCTTTATAATAAATTATTTAGAAAATAAAAATTAATAAAAAAAAAACTCAAGCTATTATCATATTTACTTGGTTAAAAAGAATATTCATGTATAATAAACATGTATGTTTATTATACATGTTTATTAATTAAAATACTTATTAAACAAGGAAAATAAGTATATTCATGTATAATAAATAAAAATTAAAAATAACTTTAATTTATCAAAAATTATAAAAATATAAAAATATTGAAATCATCCTAATTGTTTAATTCAATTCCCTTAGAAACCTTGTAACAAATTTAAAAATATTATCATAATTACCATAAAGTTACAAATAATTAAAACAATATCATCATTTATAAAAAAAAATAAAAAAATAAAAAAATAAATAAAAATAAATAAAAAAAAACAATTCACTTAAAAGAAAATTAATATATAACTATAATAATTATCCATAAATAATAAATAATAAATAAAATTAAAAAAAACCTTAATAGAATATATATTAGAAAGATTAAAAATAATCTAGTTTATTCAAGCATGAAACTGGTCGGCTTGCATTCTTGACAGTTCAACCTCAACCCTATTTATCAACACATTTCTCTCTCTCCTTTGTAAATCAAGTCCTGATGATGAGTCTTGGTCTAGACTCGAAACATCGACAAAGAAAAATGAAAACTGTGGATTATCCAAGTTCAGATTTTGAAAAACCGAACCACAGAAATCTGCAATCCATTAGCATAAATATAGTTTTTAACCAAAATTTTAGATTTCAAATTAACGGTTTTTACAAATGTTATTGCTTCACCTTTGTGGATTTTCATTTTTGTATCGATAAAACGCCTTTAAAATAAGAAATAATTTCCACATGAAGGATGTGCATAAATATTTATACTATATTAGCTAAAACATCTATCCAACAACGTAAGTGACTATCAAAAATTTTCTATAGATCATGGTAGAATTACAATAGCTGAATTTGTTGCAATATTCCAAATTTATTGAAGTCACAAACACCATAGAACTACAATTCACAAAGTACCCAAATGCTTATAGGAAGTGAAATTGTGATAAAATGTTACTTGCTGCAGATTACAAAACCAAAACAACCCTAAACCGTATATAAAGAAAAGAAGATCTGATAACTTATTGTGATATAGAGAAATATCAACAAATTAAAACAACACAACAAACACTATATAAAACACTTTGTACAAATACTTTATGATGAATGAAAAAATGGAAGATGTTTATAAGACCTTTCTTGGACTAAAAATAAAAAACCCATAATGGAAATACTCATGCCAATACTTGTCATCAATGAAACTACAATTTAACAATCGAAAGGACAATGCCAAAGTGAAATCTTCATTCAAATTGTTAGGGCAATAATTTAGATTCTAAAATTGTAAGGGAGGGGTTGTTGGATGTAACTGCCTCAATGAGCCATGTCGTATACCTGTTTAGTTTATTTGTTTGAGGTAAACTTCTTTTGTTTGTCATTTTGTTTTAAATATATGAATAAAATAATATTTTTTATATCCTTAAAAACATTATTAAAAAAATAAAAATTGTTTATGTTCAAACATGAAAAAGTTTCGACCTTTAATTGCTTACTAGGGGTTAAGGACATGCATAATTTTTTGGTGGGTAGTAACTACTACTATGTTTGAACATTTACACTTTTACTCCTACATGTTAAAGAATTGAAGAAAACATAAATAGTGATAGCAGGTAACTTGATATATATATTTATTTCCATCTTGTTCTTATTCATTTTTTATGTAGATAAATAGTAGTAGCAAATAACTCTCTATAGGTATATTTATTTCCTTGTTTTTCGTATTCATTTTTTATGCAAATAATTGCTTAAATTATGGGGGGTAGTAACCGGTGTTAATAGGTTAGTATGAGCTATTTTCAAATGTTTTAGTTTTAGGTGGCTTTCCTATGAAGCTTAACAATGAAAAATCACTGCAAAAGTATTTAAAAATCATGACATAAATATTGCAACTACATCGAGAAATTATGGAAAAATATATGAGGCAATTATCCACATGGCACAAGGCTACAATAAAATCTTCAAAGTTATGGTTCAAATAAATGTTTGAAAATTAATATTTTCAATAATATTTAAAAATAAACTTGTTTTTTCAAAGTTAAACATTATAACTTGCATTGGTCAATGCTAAAGTAATAGTGGTCAATAAATAAACGATTGATAGAATCCTGCCTTGGCAGGGACTAATAAATGGTTGGTAAAAGAATATAACTAGAAAATGATTATAACCATCAGAGTACACATTTCATGATAAATATCTCATTTCTAAAACAAATTAAAACATACAAAAAAAACTAAATTATGACTTTATTTAAAATTCTTATTATTATTATTATTACCTGAGTTGTCTATATGTGACACCTTTTAGAGTTTTAGGTAGATTTTGGGCATGAATATGACGAAACATATTGTCGTGAAATCTTGATTTATATTGTTTAATATGGTTTTTCTACTATAGATAAAGATTCCACACCCTAAGAAATCCCTTCTACACTTCCACTATGAAGAATTCACTTATCAAACTTGTGATTTCAATAAATCCCTGCAAGATTCTAGATAAATTAAATCGGGAAAAAAAAAAGGTAGAATTTTTTTTGAAAAGTCTCAATTATAGACTACGCCTTATTATTATTGTTGTTGTTGTTGTTGTTGTTGTGGTTAGATTATGTGAGTGTTGAAATGACTAGCACGCCCAATGTGTGGCTTGACTAGCTACCACCTAGTGGCACATAAGTTGTAAAAATCACCTAGGGATCGCACTTGGCCTAGGCCACACTATTCCTTAGGATTTCTAGATCTTTTCCCATTGATTTTCAAATCGGTGAACTTTACAACATGATGTTACTTAAAATAACAACTTGTCACCACCTACTCTAAGCCCCATGGATATTTTAAATTATTATTATTATTATTATTTATTATAAAAAGAATTGATAAATGAGTTGAACATATATGCATCTTATGCTTTACCATGGAGATTCTTACTACCATGGCCTATAAATAAATAAAAATATCTTAAAAGCATAATTCCTTTCACATGACATTATTTTAATTAATGAATCTAATGGAAATGACAGAAAAGGAATAACTACTTTTAAAGTAATTCTCTCTAAAAATAACTTGAAATTTGCATCTACTAATGAAATCTGATTAAGATCAATAGACAAAAATTTCTTCTACTCAATCTGCGAAAAAAAAAACATACAATAGAAACATGTGCAATAATTCAATAAGAATGAACATAGTATTTTTACTCGAGAACCCAACTGGGAAAAACCCCTCCTCTGTTTGTATTATCTCAGATGAAAATATAAATCTATTATAATATCTACTTCAATCCTTGAACCTCAGTTTGCACTACAATATTGATCTCCTCCCAAGTCTGCTCTTGCCAACACTTAACCAAAATAGGCGTCCTACTTCCTCATATTTCCTTGCACAATTATTTCTCATAAAGAATAGGAAGAGCTCTTATTTTCTTCCGCAATCCCAAGATAATTCCGTACCTGCTACATTCAAACTTTTTACACTCAATAGTATACAACAATAAATATAATTATGTCTTTTCTGTACGATCAACTAGGCAATTCGAATTACATACATGACTAGGGCTATTTTTAGTGAATTGGCTAGTTAAATGATAGATAATTTAGTTAGAAATAGTTAAAACTACTCAATTGAACCCATACTCACTCTATTCATGACTAGAGCTCAGACAACTGAGTTTCGCTAAATATAACTCCACTAGATTGGTAGATCTTATAAATCAACTCATGCAAAAACTCTACTTCTTTCCCACAAACTCAAATTGATTAACTTAACTAAGTGACTTGGTCATGTCATTCCTATTAACTGCAACTCAAGTCATCCTACTAATGTTGAAATTCCATTTTCTCCATTTTCTTGCTATTATTTAACACTCCCTCTTATGAAGAAAGGATTTTGAGCCACCCCAATCTTTCTTCAATGAAATATACTATAACTAAACTTACACTCCATATCATTATTGTTGTTGCTACTGCAACAACTACAACTAAGAAACATAAAAAATATTGAATCAACTGTGGCTTTTCTCTGCAATTACCTCTTGAGTCTGTCAGTGGAACTAGCCTCTACATTGTCACTCAAGATCTGATTGGATAAACTGACACTCATACTTCTACTACTAAATATTATGGGCCCATGTAGCAATGGTAATGACCCATCAGAATAGTATATTGCAACTTTTACTACTCTCCTATCAACCCTACCCAAATCTTTGCAACTTTGGGACTAAGACTTTACATTGCCCCACGTCACTCCTAGAGGTATAACTACATGCATGGAAAAATACACCTTTAGCTTGTAGATATTTTTAACTCTAACATTAATTTTTCTTACTTGATCAATATAAACATGCTTGGGATATTCCATCCCTCTCCTAAACACCACATCATATCCGTTGTCTTCAAGAACAACTACAGAAACTAGATTTTTCCGCAGGCAAGGCACATCATACATTGCATTCTCTAGGTGAATATCAGACCCTGACTCCCTATTAAAGGTTGCAGTGCAATCCCTTTGGTACTATATCTCCCATCATATCTAAGCTTTATGGGTAATTGTAGGTCATTCTCCTCTAGGTTATTGAATAACTCCTTATTTCATGTGATATCATATGAAGCACCAAACTCTAGGTACCACTCACTCCCTCTTACTATTCTTGTCATAAATGAAATGAGGGTGAAATCAAACTCGAATCGTGATGTGAGAGAATCTCATCCTCCTCCTATTGCAAGCTCCTTAATTGATTTCTTATGTGGATACTTGTTTACATAGTGTCCTTACTCATGGTAGTGAAAGCATTTAATTTTACTCAGTTATTTCTTGTTGCCATGGTTCTGGATGGATTTAACATCGCCTTGGGCCTTCTTTCTTTCGACATTCTTTCCTTTTCCAGCTAGAGCACAATATTCTTCCTCATCAGATCTATATGAGACTCCATCTCTAGTGTTTCTTATAATCTCCTCCTACACCAGTTCAGACCAAAGTCTCCTGATTTGGGAGCTTATCTCTTCCAATAATTGAAACCTAATAGTTTCTAAAGGACTTCGAAAGACCAAGGAGTGATAGGCTAACAACCTCATATGGTGGCACAATCTCTCCTACTCCTCGAATTTCATCTTTGACTTGAGTGAATCTGGATAAGTGTTGAACAATGTTTTCATTTTTCCTCATTCGAATGTTCCTGAGCTTATCTTTCAATGCTAATTTCCTAGCACCGCTCCTTGTTTTGAATAGCTATGTGAGGGTATTCCAAATTGCACAAGAATTCTGCTTGTAATGGAAACTCGAAACCATATGGTCTCTGACTCTCCGAGGATAAGCCTCATTGATTTTGTTGTGTATTTCTTCCACTGAGCCAGTTGGTGTGCATATTATGTTGATTGTTTTGGAATATCAGTTTGTGTGTACTCCTATACTCCATTGTCATCCAGAACAACTTCCATTTTCTTTTCCAGGCAATGAAATTCCAAGTTCCCTACAATTGATGCTCAAGCCTCAATCCATAGAAAAAAAAAAATCCCACAATGAAGATAGTTCTTACCCCACAAATCTATTATTCGAAATTTATTTTGAGAGATGATCAGGAATCTCGTTTCTATGTAGTTTTCAATATCACTAATACCATGTAGAAATAACTCAAAATTTGTAGCTTCTAATGAAATTAGACTGAGATCAATAGGCACAAATTTCCTCTACTCAATATGCAGAAAGGAAAACATACAATAGAAAAACATGCATTCATTCAATCACAATGAACACAATATTTTTACTAGGGAAACCAACTAGGAAAAACCCCTCCTTTGTTTGTATTATATCATATGGGAATATATATCTATTACAATGAGCGCCTCAATCCTTGAAGATCAATCTGCATTGTAATATTGGTCTCATCATGAGCGTACTCTCGCCAATACTTAGCCAAAATAGGCCTCATGCTTCCTCCTATTTCCTTGCACAATTCTTGCTCCAAAAGAATAGGAAGAGCTTCTATTTTCTTCGACAATCCCAAGAGAATTCCTCACCCTCTACATGCAAACTTTGTACACTCAATAGAATACACCAATAAATACAATTATGTCTTTTCCCTCCATTCAACTAGGAAATTTGAATTACATTCATGACCAAGGCTATTTTCATTAAATTGACTAGTTAACTGAGTGACTAGTGAGTTAGCAATAATTATAACTACTCAACTGAACTCATACTAACTCTATTGATGACTAGAGCTAAAATAACTAAGTTTGACTAACTATAACTCCACTAGATAGCAAGATCCTAGAAATCAACTCATGCACGACTTTACCTCTTTCCCACAAACTCGAATCAACTGACTTAACTATGTGACTTGGTCATGTAAGTCCTGCTAACTACAACTCAATTCCTCTAGATAATGTGGAAATTCGAATTTCTCTACTTCACCAAGGCACAAGTTAAATGAAGTCATTTCTTTCTACAGTTTAAAAATCTCAACCATTCATTTGTGAATACTACTAAAAAAAGTATTTTGGAATATTTAGGGCACGTTAAATCACTACCATCCACCTAATAATTATTAATAATTAAATTAATATTTGGTAAGCTCTATTTCAAAATAGACATGTTTATTGATGTAGAAATAGCCATAATTATCTACTTATAAAAGTTAAATATGTTAATTACTAGGGATTGTGGAAAGTAAATTTTACAATTCTTAAATAATATTTTGCAGTAAAGATTATAAAAATTATTAAAAAGGTAATGTTTAAATAAAGTTTATTTTACTAATTTTATAAATAATGGAAACTATTGCTTTTAATTATCAAAATCGGATTTTAGATATAAACATAGTAATCATTAAAAATTTATATAAAGTTATAATAAATAACATAACAAAAAAAATTAAATTATAACTTCTTTTTATATATGAGAAGATTTAGGGCTCTCGAAGCACATTAAAAAAAATAGTTGGATATTTCTACTAATAGGATATAGTCTCTGGGTTAGATGACCACTCACTCTACCTTCTAATGTATCTAGAGTCAACCACTGGTAGTTTTATCATTCACATTTAACACTATTAATCTACCTCTTAATTTCTTTCAATTTGTAATTTCATTCCCTCACCTACAACCATTTCAAAACTATCACTCAATAAATAGCAACATCAAGGTTTAGTCTTCATCTATATGCTATTGGTTGAAACATTGACGAGGTATTGCAGGATTAAAAGGATAGATGTTGTTTCCATCACCTATGTTCCACATCCTCATCATTACCTTATAGCTTTGTTAAAAAGGTGATTTACCATGTTCTAAAAAAGTTATAAGTCACAGTGACAACGAAAAGAAAATGGTTGTGTCAAGTCTCCATGAAATTTGGTAAAAATATTTAAACATTAAGAACATTATTAAAATCAAAAGAAAATTTCTTCTTTGTAATTTTCATCACTAAAATCCATTCCTCCAACTTCTTTGAGACTTCCAAGCATGTTCTAATCATGTTCATATTTGTTTTCCTTCTTTGAGACTTCCAAGCATGTTCTAATCATGTTCATATTTTTTTTCCCATTGCCATAAACCACACAATACTCATGGGTTTCCACACCATTGGTACAAATGACAATAGGTTTGATAGGAACATGACTACCTAGAAACGTAAAATGTCCCTACAGTTAATGGATCATGGTTTTTCTTACAAATGAAAATCAAAATAGTTTAGTGTATATTATACTTAAGTATGTGTTGACATACTTACAACTCTATGTTTGACTGAAAATGTTATCTCTTATCTATATTATCAAATTAATGGTATCAAGTTCCTATATTGTCACATTCAAACACATTTTGGGTAGAAAACACTTTCATAATATATGTATGTAATAGACTAGGCTATTTTGTTGTACCTTACATATATAGTCTAATGTTTTTCCTCTTTACAGATTGGATAACATGATCTCGTTTGATGTTGAACGTCGTCCATGATTATGATCAAGAACTTTGATTGGATAGATTATAAAAGTTCCTTGGATCTACAATGATTAAGTGTTAAGAAATGGTAATGAAAGAACACTCTTCATTTTCACGTACATGTTAGAAATTGTTCGGAAAATGATTGTTTTGTTAAATTTGTTTGACCATATTAGGATATATATATTTTTTTATAGAAATATTAGAAATAATTATATGCACCACCCTTACTTTATTCAAGTCTTATTGATTTTTATTGCCGGCCTTCATTTATTCAATTTGTTTCATAAGATCTACATTCACGGTATGTTAAATAATAGTGAGGAACATGAAGGAAGTTATTAGAATTAGAATAATCTGAAATCTCAAAGATTGGTGAGTTCGAAATAAAAAACCTCCCACAACATACCCCTTACCTTGATTCTTTTAACTTTCCCAACTAATAAAAATGAAATATGCTAACTTTCATAATAATCCATACATAATTAATTTCACAAAATTAAAAAAGCAAGTCTGTAATTATGCACTAGTGGGAAAACTCCAACTAATAAAAATGAAATATACTAACTTTCATAATAATCCATACATAATTAATTTCACAAAATTAAAAAAGCAAGTCTGTAATTATGCACTAGTGGGAAAACTCCAGCCAATAAAGTTTCTATCCACATATAATTAGATGTACAAAATTAAAAAGACAAGGCTGTCATTATGCATTATAAGTCTAAAACTGTGGAAAGCTATTAGTCTAAAATTACAGAAAACTATTATCAATAATAAAGAGAAACTGGGTTATATTCCTCTAATTATGGAACGCTATTGGTCTATAATTATGAAACCTATTACCAACATAGAGAAACTCTACTACTGACTACTTGTCTTCGTCCTTGGAAAAGGATAGAGTGGAACTTGCCTTCGACCACATGGTTCCTTCATATCTAGCTGGGACCCATCACCTTCCACTCTCCAATCAAAAGTGTGCACAAACTAAAGTCAATGCAAGCTGAATCGCAGTAATAGCCATCGGCGCCCCTGGGCATCCTCTCCTTCCTGCACCAAATGGTATCATACGGAAGTTTGATTGATCTGTTAAATTGAGATGTTTGTCTTCCATGAATCTCTTGGGCCTGAATGGGGAAGCATCTGCCCCCCATACATTGGGATCCCTTCCTATAGCCCACACATTCACCATGACTGTTGCTTTCTTAGGTATGTAGTATCCTCATACTGTTACAGCCTCTAGAGATTCATGAGGAACCGCTAGGGCTGCCGGTGGGTATAGATGCAGAGTCTCTTTCACCACACGGTGTAGATATTTCATGCTTGCCAAATCCGACTCCTTTACTTGGCTATATTTCCCAACGACCGATTCGATTTCCAGCTGCAATTTCTTCAACCCTGCATTGCATGGGGATGTCTGAGCAGCTCACTCATTGCCCATTTTAACGTAGTTGATGTTGTCTCCAACCCTGCCGCAAACATGTCCTGCACAAATACAAATCTAATTAATGTAAAGTGATGGTTGACTGAGGATCGAGGGTCATAAATAATATAGAATGGAAGAGACCCAACGGGCGTACAAGAACAGGAGCCTTCATTGTTTCCCGTGTGATTTTGGTGTCCAACTCAGCCATGCGGAGTAGCACATCGACGAAGTCTGGAACATGAGCGTCTGTGTCTGCCTCTTTCCTGGCATGGGAGGCCGTGGTCATGACATGATCGTCCATTATTTTCTCAGCGAAATCATCGAATGCTTTATGGATCTTCTTCATGCGCCGATTGACACCTTGCAGATCAAGCCAATTCAAACTCGGAATGAAGTCTCCAATATTGAAGTCTCCTATCGTAGCTGTCAACTCTACCAACAGGTCTCTAAACCCTTTGAAATCGCCTCCCAAATCATGGTCAGAAAATTTCTGGTTCGCCAGTATTCGCCAAACAATATTGGAGGTGAGAGTAGAGATGGCCTTTCTCACATTCACGCCCTTCGTCCGTTCTCGCTCTCCTCCCATATTGATTGGATCATCGCAAACACCTCCTTCTCTTGCACACTCTTGAAGGACTCGATTCTTTTGGTGGTCAGTAGTTCTAACACACATATTTTTCTCATTTGCCTTCGGCGATCTCCATACGTAGAGAAGATCACATCTTTTAAATTGAAAAACATTAGTCTCCCACCGGCTCTTAGAGGTTGGTTGGAAAATATTAAGTCATGAGTTTTGAGGAACTCTTTGGCTACATCAGAAGAAGGGAATAACATAAGCTCGAGTGATCCTAAGCCTATTATGAAATCTATGAAAAATACACGCATACACATTAAGCTTGCTTTTATAAAATTAAAAAATGTTTTAACGACCCACTAATTTCAAATCTAAAAGACGCTAAACTTAATTTTGTAAAATTTAGAAAAAGGTAATCATCTATGACTATTAACGTGTCGGCAAAATTCCAAAAACAGGGACACAGAGCGTAACGCCCTACAGTTGTTGCGACAGACGAGCGGCATGGGCAACCCGCCGGGCGAGCTGAACAACGAAGGAACGATGAGCTACGGTTGGCAAAGACACGGACAAGCGAGCTACGGTGAGAAACCGGTGAGCGGACGAGCGTGGAGAAGTGCCAAGGCAACGGACTTATAGTGGGCGAGCGGGTAGCTCGAGCCCACGAGCCGACTTGAGGCTTAGGCGAAGAGTCGTGGTGGTTGGGTGGTCCTATGGATATGCCGACATGTTGGTGGGGTGGCCACATGTTATACTATGTGGGCCGATGAGTTAACATATGGAACGGGTTGACAGTTGTGCGATACCGGTGAACGCCCAAGCAATGGAGCGGGCGGATATATATAGGCGGAGACGAGTTGTGGTGGAGGCAAGCAATTCAGACAGCATTCATCCAACAAGAAGTGCGAGTAGTGCGCAGTTCTGCAGTGGAGCAGGCAAGGCATATGAGCCCGGGCTGAATTGTCACGCCCCGAGACCTGCGGTAGTCTTCCAACCGCTCTTGGCGAGGTGCAGAACCATCGAACACTTTATTTTCACCAATACTAATGTTCATGGACTACGCCTAATTCATTTTCTCTTACTTAGTTTGTGTTTCGCAACCAAGTATTATTATGCATAACCTTTATACTAATGAACACCCATACTCATTCATTATCATCAGCAATTATAAAAGAGAACAACAATTGCACAGTATAAAGGGAGGGGCAACTCCCTAAACAATGAGTCTCCCCAACAATATATATTAATCAATCTTTCTTCAATAATACAAGCTTCACAAGTATCCTTGGCAAAATCCAAGTCCATACTTAGCCAATTTTACAATAGAGGCAGAACAACCTTTTACAACCTTTGTGCAAACCTTGCACGATGGGCGGGTACTCACCCGAACCACCAAGACACCCTCGCCAAGTCTCGGCACAATAGCACCTCCGCATGATCACCTGGGCACACCTTGCCCAACGACTTCACCCACTCACCAAGTGTCTTTCCAAAGTGCAACTTCACCAAGAGCGTGCATGAGCTATGCTCTTGCCTCTCTTATTTCTCCGCACCAAACACTCCTTAACCTTGAGCGAAGATTGAACAAGTGATGTCGAATGAATGATGGCTTGAACGCTCCAAACGCTACACATATATACGCATGGTTGAGTGTGGGTGGGATGCCCAGCCGACCGCCCCACACTTTCCATACACGCCCCTTTGAATGCTTATGTTAAGTCGGCCTCGCTCTCCGTCGTAGGTCGGCCAAACTCCATCACAAAGCACCCCACCGTGGGTATAAATCAACGCCCAACACTTGTCGTTCACCATTGCTGTCGCAAGTGTTCGTCGCCTAACCGTCGGATAACCGGGTCGCCCGTCGTGCAAGCCAGCTCGTCCGCGCCCGCGCCCTGTCCGCGTGTAGCCTAACTTGCGCGCCCGCCTACAGGCTCACCCGTCATGTGGCCCGACTCGCCCGCGCCCCCGCCCGTGCACGCCAACTCACCCGCGCCCGCGCTCTTGCCCGTGCCCGGTCTGCCCGGCGCCCAACCGAGTCACTAACCAAGGACCTTACATCCTCCTCCACTTGAAATCGTTGTCATCCTCGACAACATATCATCCTGGTAGCCATCTACCAAGATCATCACTATCCATGATGTCAACTCCTCCACGTCTGGCAAACATCCCTGCAACATATGTAGAACTCCATCTCCATCATGTCTCACCTTAGTGACCAACTGCCACCAAGCTCTCCATACCAAGGTATACACCTCAACAGTATGTCGCATATCAGATATCATCTTGATCCATGATCATCGACCTCATTGCCACAATCTCCATTGTAACACCCTGTGTCAATCCCATCATGTGTAATCGTGTGAACCTCTGTCATGATACTCCAACAAGAGCTAACACATGTCTATCATGTGCCAACATTTCATCCCAATAGCAACATCATCCTGTACACTGGATCCCCTCATGACTCAAGCTAGTTGGGTAGCTAATCCAACCATGCGCCCAAACCAAAAGAATGCACATTATTCCATCACCATCAGTCGTTTCTCAAAACAACCTGCCACATTCTTGACTCATCAGGAATCTATCTCCATATGTATAATCCATGCTCATGTCCATGGAAACTCCATCCATCTCATCTGCAACATGCCATGATGCTTGATGCCAAGCCACCCCTGCACCATCAGTCATACCTGCTCAACATGTTTAGGGACTCACTGCCATGAGCAGCTAACAATGAGCCCCATCTCCTTATCCATCTAAGAAGATGTAGAGGGAGTAGAGCCTGAAGGCTCTCCCTCACTAATCAATTCGATCCACCTATCAGGATCCTCAATCTCCATTCTTTGTAGATAAGCAACCCAGTCTTCCTTCTGGACATCCGGCCTCACATATACCTCGTCAACCAACTCTAGCCTTCTTGACAAGTCCAAGATGCTATCTGAAAGTGACCTGATGACCAATGACTGCTCGGTAAGCTTTGCCTCAACAGTAGACAACCGCTTAGTCATGTCTCCCATTCTCTTCTCGTCCTCCATTTGCATCACTCCCAATTTACAATCAGGCCTTGTCACTCCAACAGTTGGCACACCAATGGGTACATCTTCCCTTCCATCATAAATGTAGAGCTTTTTCAAATGTGGAACAATCATAGCATCAAATTGTTTCATGAATTCCATCCCCAATACAGCTTCATAGTCATCAATCCACACTATAGTTAAATCAACCTTCCCTGTCCATTCACCAAGTGTAGTGTCCACCCTTTCAGCTATACCAAGAATTTCAATAGGAGGAGAATTCACTGTCTTCATTTGTGCCTTTGCCGGTAAAAATTTCAGCCCAATTCTTCTCGCAGTATCCTCGCCCATGAAGTTGTGAGAAGCCCCACTATCCACCATAGTGAGTACATCAGTACCTCCAACCTTCATTCGAGCATACTCCAATTCGTTCCTCTTAGGATCCCTCCTAGAGACCACTTCTGTAGTAGCAGAAGCACCAAGTATCTGCATCATCCCCACAGAAGAACCTTCATTCTTCGCATCAGATTGTGTAATAGCAGCCACCTTTGGTTTGGAAGGACAATTCTTCACCGTGTGTGGTCCAGTACATATCCAACACTTCAAGGCTTTCTTCATCTTTGAACTATCATCCGATTTCGAAGCATCATCCTTCTTCTTATCCTTTGGTTTATCGGACTCCTTCTTCTTTTCATCAGAAGTCTCATCATAATGCTCCACCAACCTGTCAACAGCAACAAAAGCCTCCTCAAGTGTCCTAATCTTCTGCCTCTTCACTTCATTGCGTGCCCAAGGTTTCAACCCAATAATGAAGTTGAACACCTTGTCCCTCTCTGCCATGTCAGGAAGTTCCAGAGCTGCACTTGCAAACTCTCGCTGATATGCTTGTAGGCTCCTGATCTGCTTTATGTACTTAATCTTTGTCCTTTCTTCCCATGTTTCATCTTGAGGACTAAAATGGGTCTGCAAAGCCTTCTTCATGTCATCCCACGAGGTAATGTCATCAGCACTGCCATTGGTAATCTGGTCCATCCTTCTTCGCCACCACATCTTAGCGTCCTTTGTTAAGAACTGAGCAGCTACTTTGACCTTTGTCTCATCATTAGATAGACCCAACCATTCCAAGTATTGCTCCATGTCCCATAGAAAGTTGCCAAGAGTTTTTGCATTTCTTGTGCCATCATAAGATTCTGGTTCCTTGACCTTCACATCAGGCACTCCTCCACCTGAGTTATGCCTCACGGCCTTCTTTAACACCGCGATCTCATCCCTGGCTTCGTCAAGAGATTTCTTCAAGTTCACAATCTCTGCAAGACCCTGATCCCTTGCTTCTTCAACCTTCTTGACTCTTATTTCAAGTTGTGTACACATAAGATCAGTGTACTCATGTTGTGTCCAGAGTTCATCAAACTCTTCCTTCATCTTCGAGTTGGCCTCTTGCTTCTTAGCGAACAAGTCCATCTTCTTATCCTAGGAAGTTTCCATAAACTCCATCCTCAACAACATCTTTTCCATAAGTGCTAGAGTAGCATCTTGTTCATGACTAGACCCAGCCTAAGACTCAGCCGCCATCTCTAACAGCTTCTTCTTCTTTTTCAATCTAATTTCTACCATCCAACAGCTTCACCACATAGCCTGCAACCTAAACCAACCCTTGTTCCACTTGTGTGAAACGGCTTCCTTCACCTGCAAGTACCCTTTCCACTGTCACGAGCAACCCTACTCACCAGCTTCCTGCAAGACTTCTCCAAGTCTTCAGACTAGCTCTGATACCACCTGTCACGCCCCCAGGCTTGCGGTAGTCTTCCAACCACTCTTGGTGAGGTGCGGCACCACCGAACACTTTCTTTTCACCAATACTAATGTTCATGGACTATGCCTAATTCACTTTCTCTTACTTAGTTTGTGTTTCGCAACCAAGTATTATTATGCATAACCTTTATGCTAATGAACACCCATACTCATTCATTATCATCAGCAATTATAAAAGAGAACACCAATTGCACAGTATAAAGGGAGGGGCAACTCCCTGAACAATGAGTCTGCCCAACAATATATATTAATCAATCTTTATTCAATAATACAAGCTTCACAAGTATCCTTGGCAAAATCCAAGTCTATACTTAGCCAATTTTACAATAGAGGCAAAACAGCCTTTTACAACCTTTGTGCATACCTTGCACGATGAGCGAGTGCTCACCCGAGCCACCAAGACACCCTCACCAAGTCTCGGCAAAACAGGACCTCCGCACGATCACCCGGGCACACCTTGCCCAACGACTTCACCCACTCACCAAGTGTCTTTCCAAAGTGCGACTTCACCAAGAGAGCGCATGAGCTATGCACTTGCCTCTCTTATTTCTGCGCACAAAACACTCCTTAACCTTGAGCGAAGATTGAACAAGTGATGTCGAATGAATGATGGTTTGAATGCTCCAAACGCTACACATATATATACATGGTTGAGTGTGGGTGGGTTGCCCAGCCGACCACCCACACTTGCCATACACACCCCTTTGAATGCTTATGTTAATTCGGCCTCGCTCTCTGTCGTAGGTTGGCCAAACTCCATCGCAAAGTGCCCCACCGTGGGTATAAACCAACGCCCAACACTTGTCGTTCACCATTGCTGTTGCAAGTGTTCGTCGCATAACCGTTGCATAACCGGGTCGCCCGTCGTGCAGGCCAGCTCGTCCGTGCCCGCGCCCTACCCGCGTGCAGCCTAACTCGCGCGCCCGCCCGCACCTTCGCCCGCGCGCTCGCCCGTCGTGCGGCCCTTCTCGCCCGTGCGCCCGCCCGTGCATGCCAACTCGCCCGCGCACCCGCCATCTCGCCCACACGCCCTTGCCCGTGCCCGGTCCACCCGGTGCCCAACCGAGTCACTAACGAAGGACCTTACATGAATGGGCGAGCTAGCCGAATGTGGGTGGTGTATCGTGCGGACCGGGTAGGCAGGTGACCGGGTGAATGGTTCATGCGGGACGACATGAGGGTGTGCCCGTTGAACGACGGGCAGGCTGAATGGAGGTACGTGTGTGTGTGGAAACACGGAGGTGTGTCTGCCGGGTAAACCGAACGAAGGATCGTGCGGGGCGACACAGAGGTGCGCCCGCCGAACGGTGAGTTGGTGACTGGGGTAGGGTGACCCACGGTTGGGTGTGCCAGGTAAAACGAAGTGCTAGGTTTGCGAACGGGAGGTACGATAGGCATGTGGAGGGCGCCCAAGTTGGGTGACACGGACACGAGGAGCGTGCCCAAGTTGGGAAAATGACACGGTTCGTTCGACGAGCTAAAAAAACGTGTTCATGGGTAAACGAAGAGTTGGGTAGAACATGGAGTGACCGTTTGGGAGTGCCGACAAGCTGGGAAACCGAGTTTGCCGAAGTTGTAAAATTGGCTAAGTGTAAATTTGGGGTTTCCTCCAAGATTTAACTTGTACATGAAAGATTGTGAATTATATATATTGATATATAGGCAGACTCACATCGGGGAGTTGCCCCTCCCTTTATACTGTTGTGCATTTATACATGTTAATGTTGTTTATGGTGAATGTTTATGGTTTTCACTGTGTATAAAGGAAAACATAATACTTGGTAACAAAGAAATAAACTAAGTACGAATGTTAGGCGTAGTCCATGACCGTGAGTATTGGTGAAAAGAAAAGGGTCAGTGGTGCCACACCTCGCTATAGTGCGGTTGGAAGAGTACCACCAGTGTAGGGGCGTGACAAGTGGTATCCGAGGTGGTGTTGAAGTATTGAAGCTGTTACACACTTGCACTTCGTGACAAGTAGTATCAAAGCTGATTCAGGTTTTCCAGGGAGAGCTGGTGAATGGTCTATACTAGATCACAAAGAAGGAAGCTGATGGCAGAGATGGCAGGTGAACCTTAAGTTGTGACAGGTGAGTCTAGCCACAATGCAGGTGATGCTTTCATGAACAGGGTATTGGAAAGAATGGAAGAATTGGATTCTTTTTGGACTTCGAAGATGGCCGAGATCACAAAGGATCAAGAAGGCAATGCGAAGATGAAAGAGGAATTCGATGAACTCCGAGACCGATACGAGTATACAAAATGGAAGTATACACAACTAGAAGAGGAAGTCAAAGAGATTGGGAAGGCAAGAGACCAGGGTTTGGCAAAAATCTTGGAATTGCAGCAATCTATTGACGAAGCAAAGGACGAGATCGCGGTGTTGAAGAAGGCCGTGAGACATAACTCAGGTGGAGGAGTGTCTCATGTGAAAGTCAAGGAACCAGAATCTTATGATGGTACAAGGAATGCGAAGACTCTTGGTAACTTTCTATGGGACATGGAGCAATACTTGGAATGCTTGGGATTGCCTGATGAGGAGACTAAGGTAAAAGTGGCTGCTCAGTTCTTGACAAAAGATGCTAAGATGTGGTGGCGAAGAAGGATGGATCAGATTTCCAATGGCAGTGCTGATGACATAACTTCGTGGGAAGACATGAAGAAGGCTTTGCAGACCCACTTCAGTCCTCAGGATGAAACTTGGGAAGCAAGGATGAAGATAAAATATATGAAGCAAATGGGAAGTCTGCAGGCATATCAGCGAGAGTATGCAAGTGTGGTTCTGGAACTTCCGGACATGGCGGAGAGAGACAAGGTGTTCAACTTTGTTATAGGGCTGAAACCTTGGGCACACAATGAAGTGAAGAGGCAGAAGCTAAAGAAACTTAAAGAAGCTTTTGCGGCTGTAGATCGTTTGGTGGAGCAATATGATGAAGTTTCTGATGAGAAAAAGAAGAAGTTCGATAAGCCGAAGGAGAAAACTAAGAAGAATGATGCCTCAAAATCGAATGACAAGTCAAAGACGAAGAAGCCATTGAAGTGCTCGACATGTGCAGAACCACATACGGTGAAGAATTTTCCTTCAAGACCGAAAGTGGCTGCGATGGCATAGTATAATACGAAGAAAGAAGAGACTTATGTGGGGGTGATGCAGATTCTTGGAGCTACAACTACTATGGAAGTAGTCTCATGAAGACGTCCGGAGAGGAACAATTTGGAATATGTTTGGATGAAGGTTGGGAGCGCAGATGTACTCACTATGGTGGATAGTGGCACTACTCACAACTTCATGAGTGAAGATGTTGTGAGAAGGATTGGGCTGAAATTTTTACCAGTGCAGGAACAGATTAAGACGGTGAATTCTCCTCCTGATTCCGTGATTGGTGTGGTTGAAAACGTGGACACAACACTTGGTGAGTGGACCGGGAAAGTTGACTTCACTATAGTGCGGATTGACGACTATGAAGTTGTGCTATGAATGGAGTTTTTGAAACACTATGATAAGATGATTGTTCCACATTTGAAGAAGTTGTACATTTACGATGGAAGGAAAGATTTATCCATTGGTGTTCCAACCATTGTAGTGACGAGACCTGAGCATAAGTTGACAGTGATGTAGATGGAGGACAAGAAGCATATGGATGAGGTATGTAAGCGGTTGTCTACTACTAAGGCAAAGCTTGCGAAACAGTCACAGGTTATCAAAAAATTGTTCGATAGTATCTTGGATTTGTCTAGGAGGCTTGAGGAAGTTGAGGATGATGATGACGATGATGAGGATTATATGAGACCGAATATCCAGGTAGAAGACCAGGATGCATATCTTTAGAGGATGGAGGTGGAAGATCCAGACAGGTGGATTGAGTTGATTAGTGAGGGAGAGCCTTCAGGCTCTACTCCCTCCACATCTTCTTAGATGACTTAAAAGATGGGGCTCATTGAACTAGCTACTCATGGCAGTGAGTCCTGTAAATAGTTTGAATAGATATGATAGGTAGATGATGTAGGAATGGTTTGGCATTAGCATCATGACATGTTGCAGATGGGATGGAGATTCCATGGACCTGAGCATGGGTTTAGAGCAGATTCTTGATCGAGTTGATGTTGTGATGAGAAGTCTGAGAAAAGACTGATGATGACATAATGATGTGCTTTCTTATGATTTGAGTGTGATAGTTGGACTGATCAAGTCATGAGGGACGTTAGTGTGCAGAGATGTGTTATCATTATGTTGGAGTATCAGGGCAGTAGTTCACACGATAGCGATATATGATGGAAACTGTCGTATTATATATGTTGTAGGGATGTTTGCAATATATGGACTAGTTGATATCATGGATTAGGGAAATGATTGTTCTGATGGATTATGAGACTTTGGATGGCAGCTACGGTGGATGGCCGAATTGCCGAGGATGGAAATGACATTTGGTGGGGGGGGATTTAACGCCCTGCGGTTATTGCGACAGACAGGCGGCACGGGTGACCCGCCGGGTGAGCTGAATGATGGAGGAACGACGAGCTGCAGTAGGCAAAGACATGGACGAGTGAGTTATGGTGAGAAACAAGCGAGTGGACAAGCGTGGAGAAGTGCCACAGCCACGGACTTATAGTGGGCGAGCAGGTAGCTCGAGCCCACGAGCTGACTTGAGCCTTAGGTGAAGAGTCGTGGCAGTTGGGCAGTCCTATGGACAGGTCGACGTTTTGGTGGGACGACCACATGTTATAATGTGTGGGCCAACGAGTTAACATATTGAACGGGCCGATGGTTGTGCAATATGGTGGCAGGTTGGCCGAATGCCCAAACAATGAAGCGGGCAGATATATATAGGCGATACGAGTTATGGTTGAGCCAAGTAATTCGGACAACATTCATCCAACAAGAAGTGTGAGCAGTGCGCAGTTCTGCGATGGAGTAGGAAAGGCATATGAGCCCGGGCTAAACGAGCGAGCTAGCCGAACGTGGGTGGTGTATCCTGCGGATCGGGTAGGTAGGCGACTGGGTGAACAGTTTGTGTGGGGCGACACGAGGGCGCTCTTGCTGAATGACAGGTAGGCTAAACGAAGGTACGTGTGTGTGTGGCGACATGGGGGTGTGTTCGCCGAGTGAACCGAACAAAGGATCGTGCGAGGTGACAAGGAGGTGCGCCCGCCGAATGGTGAGTTGGTGACTTAGGCAGGGCGAGCCGCGGTTGGGCGCGCCAGGTAAAACGAAGTGTAGGGTTTGTGAACGGGAGGTGCGGCAGGCATGCGGAGGGCGCCCAAGTTGGGCGACACGAACACAAGGAGCGCACCCAAGTTGGGAAACTGACATGGTTCGTTCGACGAGCTGAATGAACGCGTTCAGAGGTAAATGGAGAGTTGGGCAAAACCTACATCGACTGTTCGGGCGTGTCGATGAGCTGGGCAACTGAGTTTGCCAAAGTTGTAAAATTGGCTATGTGTAAATTTGGGGTTTCCTCCAAGATTTAACTTGTACATGAAAGATTGTGAATTATATATATTGATATATGGGCAAACTCACATCGGAGAGCTGCCCCTCCCTTTATATTGTTGTGCATTTATACATGTTAATGAAGTTTATGGTTTTCACTGTGTATAAAGGAAAACATAATACTTGGTAACGAAGGAATAAACTAAGTATGAATGTTAGGCGTAGTCCATGACCGTGAGTATTGGTGAAAAGAAAAGGGTCGATGATGATGTAGCTCGCTATAGTGCAGTTGGAAGAGTACCGTCAGTGTAAAGGTGTGACACAAAGGGTCCCACAAGGGACGACGTCGTTTCAAATTTTCTGTGGGATAAAATATTTAGTGTCCTACTTCAATATACTTTTGCCTAGTTAAAGCATTTAATATGTTTTAATAATATTTATCATGGTTACGTGAAATGCCGATTATATGCATGTTCATAATAATTAACCATTGTTTTCTAATATATTTTCCCTCAGACGAAACATTTAATACTTTTTATATTTTTCACATGATAAATGAGAATTTTAAAATAATGATGAGGTGTCAACATATATTCTCTAATAACAATAATTGATAACTATTTTCATGAATAAGAATTGCAATAGATTTTATGTTTTCCAAAAATAATTTATTAAATTCATCTTTCTATACTAAATTAATTCAGATTCTTTAATAATAAGAATTGGCAATTATTATTTTTTAATGAATAAACGAATTATTATAAATTTTTTTAATGAATAAATAAATTATTATAAATTTTGTCATTTTCAAAAAAAAAAAATACATCTTGCAATATAGTGTTTGAATTAATCATAATATAAGTTTTTTAATAAAAAAATAAAATAATAATAAAATTTAATTATTAATATAATATTATTAGTCTATTTTAATGTTGGACTATTAGCCCATTTTAATGTAAGATTATAGCAACAAATTTATTCTTTCATCGCTAATAGTTAACCTTTGGCTTATATCATTTCTACTAGTTAATGTTGTAAATTGAATATATGTATTATTTAGTATGGTAAGAAAACAAAAATAGTTTTTAAATTTTTGATTAATCAATAATTTTATATTCTCATTGTATATTCCACTAACATGAATTAATTATGTATTAATTTTTAATTGCTTTTCAAATGTACTATGGACATACATGAACATTATGATGGTCAACCTTATTTTAAAATAGACATACATGAGCATTATGTTAGGTCAACCCTATTTTGCCTATGTCATGAAGCATTTCCCATATATCCATGACCACCCTCACAACCTACTATGCATGGCTTACCATGAAATGAGAATAGTGGAGCATGATCAAGTCGATCAACCATAAAAATAATAATGTTGTAATTGTGTGCAGAGAGAGAATTTATAACCAAATACAAACTCGTGTTATGTGTGAACAATGCTAAGTAAAGATATTTATTATATTACTATAAAGAAGAACGATTAGATATTACAATTAACTAAAATGAAAAATGTCTTCCATCTAACTATGTAATAGTTACAAGAAAGTAAAGAACATACTAGAAAACAATGTAATAGTCTCAAAACAAAACATATGCATAGTTTAATAAACATAAATAATGTAACCAAGATCTCCATCAATAAAACATTTACTGTAAAGCAAATATCTTAAAATTATTATGTTTGTGTAAAAAAATATTGTTCCATACAAAAATAAATTTCTCAAAAGTGTGCCTCACATATCTCGCTCACTACCATAAAGAAAATTGACCAAATCTTTTATATAAGAAACCCAAAAAATCCAATTTACAATAAAATGCATATATCACAAATGCCTTCCAAAAGCATTCAAAAGTAAGCTAAATACATTCAACTCTAAAGATTTGTGAGAAAAAAATTTAAGCCTCATGGGAAAGTTAAGGTCAAGCAACCCTAGTGAAACAATCAACATAACACAAATAAAAATGTGACCACAGATTTTCAAACATAAAACCCTACTCCATAACTCAAAAATTTGGCTCCTTAATAGCTGGAGTGGCATACGAAGAATATAAAGGGAAATAAAAGTGGAAAGGAAAAATCGATGTCGAACCCTTACTAAATTCTATTAGAACCTAACATGAGAAATTCCCCTTAAAAAAAAAAATTACCAAAGTTTCTGTTAGAAATTTAAGTAGGCACTCACATTACAAGGAAAATCCCTTTTAGTGGAGGCTATAATGTAAGATTTCAGTGTTATAAAATTGGAAGCTATAATGTAAGATTTTAGTGATATTTGCTAAAATATTATTTTATGATAGAGGAGGTTTTAGTGGAAATTATAATATAATTTCATCCCAAAGTGAAAATTTTTTAAAAAACGGAGATTTTAGCGAATGTCTTTTTACCAGTATGCTCCATGGAAAAATAACGGTGTGCTTCATGGAAAAGGTAACCCCTGTGCGCTGCTTCATGAAACAAGTAGCACCTACGCACTATATATATAAAATCACCGAAGTGGGATACAAAATTAAAAGAACTTGCGTGCTAAAGACGTAAAAAAAACCAGTGTTATTAATTTTAATGATACACTCGGGCTGGAAATAATATTTTGTGACATCAGTGCGTTAGTTCTGTGACAACACTGAGACTTAAATGGTTACAATAACCGAAGCGTTAATTACAAACCATACTAGTGCGTGAAGAACTAAACACCACGGTGTTGTCCTTTTCAAAAAAATGCATCAGTGACGGCAGAAAAGATGTTGCCATGGTGATTTTATATAATGTTTTAACGACCGAATAATTTCAAATCCTCGAAGAAAACAACGCTAAACTTAATTTCATAAAATTTAGAAAAAGATAAGTGTGACTAATTCGCTGTTCGCAAAATTCCAAAAACAGGAAAACACGAGGGACAACGTCGTTTCATATTTTCCGTGGCATAAAATATTTATTGGCTTCCTTTTATATATAATAATTCGTCGTAGGCGTTCTTATATCAACCCCTAGGTCGATGGAGCGTCGTTGAGTTCCTTTTTTATTAATGAATGGCGTAGATTTATTCTCAACGGAATATGCAAGTGGATCTTCGTCTGAGTTGCAGATCTAGGGCTCAGGTAGGAGGAAGCCTGAAGCGTTACAGTTTAATTCAAATTAATTGAAATAAAAATGATTTTGAATGTGGTGGCCGTTGGGGAAAATGGTGGGACGATCCAGCTTGCAGCTGGTAATGTGGAACTGGTAATGTGGGGCCCATGTCAAGTCGAAGCTCTTCCTAAGTCAACGTGTTTTCGTGTTTTTTAATTGATCATGATCCTGGGAAGATAACTTCTTGTGTACAGTTTCCTCAGAGAATTGATGGTATTGATCGACGCGATCTATATGCTAATCGTAACACTTCGATAAATTGATAACAAAATTCATTTTAGAATGCAATGTATAAGAATGGTTTTGATTTTGCTACATTATCAATTTTATCTTCGATGTTGCCATATCTGCTCTCATCTCATGTATGCTAATAATGTCTTATGAGTTTGTATCACTTGCCTAGGTCCACGGGATTGACTTCCTATTTTCCATAGCTATCACAACATTGTAGCCTGATCTATAACACCCAAGACAATCTATTAAAATCAAACACTTCATTAAATTCTATGGGGATATTTCAGTTTAAAAGAACTCTGCGACGCATTTGTCTTTTATGATTATTGATGCAATTTTTTTTTGTTTCCTTCACTTTTTTGACTAGTGTTGTGTATTGGGGTGATATGAAGCACATATTTTAGTGAAAAATTGGTCCATATTCTTAAATATTATCTATTTGAGTTTAATCACTTTCTTTCATGAATAGGGCCTCACATTTTGAGTGATATAACATTTGGTTGACATAGAGCACATACTTTAACGATTTTTTTTTTTTTCTTTTTCAAGTTTAAGGCGTATCTTTTAATAATTTAAGAATTGTATTTTTACTATTTGTAAGAGTACATTTGGATTGTGTGAGATATCTATAGGTAGATAAATTTTAGGGGCTAACACTTGTAAATAGGCTCATTTCCCATATTTTTTCCAAAAAAAATGTAAATTCTTTTTTCTTAAAAAAATAATCACTCAAATTTCTTAAGATAAAATCATTTTTACCTTAAAAATTATCAAAATCTTATACAACTATAGAAAATTATTATAAACCTTTATAGAAACATACTTAAATATTTTACTGCTTCGATATTAGGAATTAGTAAGATTTACTAAAGTTTCTAAACTTCAAAATAAATTATCATCCTTAAAGTTTTAGCTAATTAACAATTGTGTATGAGTCTGAAATCCAACATGATAGAAAACAAACGGTTTCAATATTTAACTATTACAAAACTTCAAACTGTTGGAAACTCACACAGCCATATTAAACACACACAGCAAATTAACACACAAAACAAAACTGGCAGAAAAGGCAGAGATCCAGCATGTGGTCTCTCATGCTCATGTAATGCTCTCTTATTCAAATAATTTAATAATAAATTTAAATACATGAGAATGTGTCTTAAGATAGTGCGTCTATCTTAGACTCACTTGGTTGAGACAATTTGTCAACTTACACACTAATTTAAGAGAAATAGTTGGAGAGAATCTCTCATCCAAACAAGACTCCTTAGTTTGAGGAATTATCATCATTTTATTTATTTAGTTTAACAATTGGATTTATTATTGATTTTTAAGAGAGTGAGGCTAACATTCCCCCCATCAATGAAAAATCCAAAACGAACAAGGAACCATCTTCCAAGTTCTCAAGTTGATCCTCAAAAAACATTTTCCTAAAAAACCGCCAAAGTTGGATGCTGAAAAAACTCAAATCCAAAGAGAACATGAATCAGCTACATGTTTGATTCATCTCTGAATGTCATTTGACAACTTCATCACATGCCAAGTTGCAAAAGGATCCAATTGTCCTTTACTTGAAATCAGCATCCAGTGTCCATTGACACAATCTGATGAACGCCCACTCGCATATTTGTTGATGATGATCGCCCACTCGTTGCTTCGCTAATGTTGTCGAGACTTTCAGTCTCACAACCACTGTCAATTTCATTGACATTTTCCCCCCTTTGTTCACTGAAAGGAGAGGCAATCTTCTCCAAATTATATCTGAACTCCCCCCCTTCAGGTGTAGGAGAGTTTCACTATTGTACTCCCTCTTTCAACTACACGAGAGTACCATCTTCATTTGACTGTTGGCTGCAATATGTGTGAGTGAATCCGATTGTAAAACTTGTACAATTGTCTGGATTTGGATGACCATTGCCATGGATCAATCCATGAATAATCGATCTATAATCTGGCAGGTTGGTCTTGTTTGCAACATTTCTCTGATGAATGATTCTACTTGCCACAATGGTGACAAGGATGGAGATCAAAACACTGATCTTTCAGATGACCAGTTCTTTGACAATGAGAACATTTCGGTTTGACTGCAACTTGAGTTTGCATGCATTTCTGTTTGTCGACACTTTCAGTTTATATGCACTGATGTCTGTCTGCAACTTGCAGAGAAATTGCTGAGGTGATATGTTCAAGTAATCCGACACTGACGAATTGAATGGGCTTTCAATAATCAGGGATATGTAAGTTGTCGTCATCTTCGACATATCCTAAGCCACGTTGATTTCGATTACTTTGGATTTCTTCCCTTGGCTTGATGATGGCTTTGGAAGAAAGTTGAACTGGAACAACTTCAACACTTGAAGCTGGTTGGATGAATGAGTTTGAATGATCAGCTATATTTGGAAAAGACTTGGAAGCAATACGCTTCTCTTGCAACTCTGTTCTCTGCAATTGCGATTCTAGTTGAAGAAACTCAATCATTTCATGTGCATGCTAAATATGCACTTGAATGTCAGCAAGAGTGGTTTTGTTGATCAACACCATGTCGCCGGCTAATGATAAAATTAAATTGTGAAGAATTTGGGACAGCTAAATGTGTGTTGCCATGTTATTGGGCTTGAAAAATTGCTCACTTGAGTTAATCATTGAAATGGCAGGCTTGCTTGTACCATGGCTGATACTTTTAAACACTTGCTTGAACTGTTGATGCTTTTAAACACTTTTCTTGAACTGTTGATTTCATGCTCACTTGATGACGATCACTTTGAATGAAATATTATCAGTGCTTTAATGAACTGTACACAGGCTTGATTTTTGTGCATTGAACCATCGCACTTGATTTGGTTACTTGACACGCTCACTTGATCTTAGTGTGCTTACTGTAGACACATGCTTGTTTTGATGCTTACTAGAAGATTAGAAGTCACGCTCGTTTGATGATGATTAGCTGCTTGATTATTTTATGAACACACTCGCTTGCTTATTGTTTTTACATGAAATAGTTTTTGGCTTGATTGTTTTTAATGACACGCTCAGTTGCTGATGATTGTTGTACTTGCTTTAAACACATGTTGTTTTGAACTCTTGGTTGATTACTGCACTTAGTGATGCAATAAATGTGATGAAAAATGATGGGTGTCTAACACTGTCGAAAATGCACCCAAATGACAAACGATAAATTCAATGTTCAAGTAACAACTGACTTGACTTAATGATGCACTTTAACAAATCAAATGAGGGTGTCGGTTATAACCAAAAATGCACCCTTACAATTCAAGTGAATTTGACTTTGATTACAATTCAAATTACAAATTATGATTTGCAAGTTACAGTTTTGTATTGAGCTTTTTAAAGAAATGGCCCAAGTGCAATTTCCAAAAAATTGTTGTTGAATTGCTGCAAAAAAAATTTGTTGATGTAGATGACAGCTTGATTGGATGTTGATGCAGAAATGTCTTGACTGGAGATGCTTGATTTTGTAGCATCCTTAACTTGATTTCTTTGGTTACATAATGTGAAATGTTGTGGCAGCTTTTATCAAGTCGATAATGTGATGCTTTGTGCTTATGAACTTAATTGATTATGGGAGCTTTAATTTCAGGATCTTGATTGATGACTTGTATATGTAAAATTTTCTTATGTTCATGTAGTTGTTTTGTTAAAGCATAAGAAAAAGAGCGTTTTACAAAATCGACACAAGTCATGCACACGCATACACACGGTGTTCCTAAGATCCCCTTATTCAATTTCGGGTGGATCTAGGACACAAGCACCACAAAAATTATGTCTTTATTAAATATTGAAGTAAATCATTCTTTGTCACAACTTTGTAAGCAAATTGTCTTCAAAACTGACTCAATCTCTCTCAAAATAATGAATTTCACCCAAACAAATTCACTTATCGCTCCAAATACAAAAAATTAAAAATACTCCTTATCTCACCAAAATATACAAAAATCACTTCTCCCTCCAAAAAAAGCTTATCAGTCCAAATGTACAAAAAGAATTTCACCTTATCACTCCACTCCTTATCTCTCCCAAAAATCACTCATTCTCTCATATTCCACTTGCTATCTCTCTTTTGTTCATAAACTCACATGCTTTACATTTAATAATAATTACAGTCACACGAGAATGTCTCATTGATAACTATTTGAATTATCTCTCCCAAAAATCACTCATTCTCTCGTATTCCACTTACTATCTCTCTTTTGTTCATAAACCCACATGCTTTACATTCAATAATAATTACACTCATAGGAGAATGTCTCGTTGATAACTATTTGAATTATTTTATGAAGGTGTTCACTTTTAGGCACGTACTTTTATGAAAACACTCATTAGTATTCCTCCATAAAATGTATCACTTATTCCTCCTTACCGTATAACCCAACAACACATTTTTTGGCCTTTTGTGGATGGGTGGTTGTTGTTGTTTTAATGCTTCAATGCCTGCACATGGGCAGTGCAACATGCCTAGAATGCCAGAATTATCACACTGTCTCTGTTGAAAACTTCAAATGGAAAGAGCCACAGTGAGCTGTCGAATGCCCAGGTTCACTTGCAGGTGAGGAAGCGCTAAAACCAGGAGTGAATATAAGACTGGATCATATTCACGAGGCCTGCTCACCCCTCAAGCCCACCAAGTGGAGCCCAAGGATACCCTTGGTGTCTCAGATTTTCGAAAGAGACAATGCTCGTTTGAATACAATTATGGGCAGGTCAAAAAACAGAGGCACTTATTCTCCACAGAGCGATGTTCCTATTCATTCTGGAAAGAGTCTGTCTTCAACAAAATATATTGTAACAGTAGGGATTGGCACACCTCCACAGAGACAGTCGTTGATAATTGATACGGCCAAGGTTCCTATTCATTCTGTTAATTTATTACAAATACTTCCCATGGAAATTTAACTGCAAGAACAATTGAGCAACAACTTGAAAGATTCATACATAGTTTAATTTGAGTTTGGCCAACAAGAATAGAAAAAATATTAATCTGGTAAAACGAAACAGGTTTGAATCCTGGCAGAGAATTACGAACATAGCTTAGCCCATATTTCCAACGCTAGCATCCACTACTTTGTTCTAGAGAAATTGACCCACATAAGAACCTCTGCCACCAATCATATTCTCATATCTCCATTCTCGTTCTGAGTCGCAGGATCCCTCCGAGCATACCATACTGTGCAACACTATAGTAGTTGATGTTAGGAGGAGAAGAAGATCATCCACAACAGAGCACGGCTTCAGAGGAGGCAAACGAGGTCGGAAATGCTTTTGTCGTGGCAATCATTCGCATTCAGTGCACTATATTAAATCAACTAATAAAATACACAGAAGAAATATAGAAACCAGAAGAAACTCGCAAAGAACGCTCCATGTAGGTTCCTTCATGGGATTTCATGCTCTTTCAACATAGTTTTGAAAGTGCATAAGAAGTGATATGTCATTTCTTTGAATTACTGTGAGACGACTCCTATCTCTGGCCACTGGCTGATCTATTCAAAATTTATGTCTTGCAGTCACTTCAAATGGGAAACACAAAGAAACCAACAGGCCAAGAAGACAACTCACTTTGGATCTGATACTTAAAAAGTCTCTCAAACTCATGCGTTGAAGAAGATCCCATCAGAACCAGCAAATGGTAATGGAAAAAAAATTGGGCTTTTTTTTCTCGAATGGTCACAGTGCGTTCTCTGCTGCTATAATAATGTTATCGATCTAGTAGCCAATGGAGTAGAATGAATATGAATGAATGAATATATGGCAACAATCTCTCTCACACACCACGCCGCCAAGTTTTCACACTGATCTTCTGTAACACAACCTTCACACTAATCTTTGCAACATGACCTTGACACTGATCTCTCGATCACACAATCTCCACACTTTGGATCTCAACCACAGATCTCACACACACTGTAATTTCCTTGAGCAGTCCACGAATTTCTCAATGCACAGTCAAAGAAGGGCAAATAAAGTTTCTTGGCTCTCTTTCAATGTGGCTAACTGCTCTGCGCTATCGCCTTTATGTCAACATAATGGATCCTCATTCCAGCGCTATAAAATGGTGACATGAGCCTCGACTTCCAATTCCCATTTTGCTTTACTAGTACGCACTCTCACACACTAACCAATCTAAAGCAAACACTCTCACTCCCAAAGAGCAAACCATTAGCTCTGATACCACATGTTGGAAACTCACACAGCCATATTAAACACACACAACATATTAACACACAAAACAAAACTGGTGGAATAGGTAGAGAGCCAGCATGTGGTCTCTCATGCTCATCTCTCTTATTCAAATAATTTAATAATACATTTAAATACATGAGAAATTGGTCTTACGATAGTGTGTCTATCTTAGAATCACTTGGTTGAGACAATTTCTCAACTTACACACTAATTTAGGAGAGCTAGTTGGAGAGAATCTCTCATCCAAACTAGACTCCTTAGTTTGAGGTATTGTCATGATTTTATTTATTTAATTTAATAATTGGATTTATTATTGATTTTTAAGAGAGTGAGGCTAACACAAACCTTTTATTTTAATATTAAAAAACTTCAAACCTTTTATTTTTGCAGCCAAATTTAATTGTTTTTGTAAAAAGAATCTTTACGGACTTACAAAGTCCTAATTAAAAACTTAATGTGTTTTCAAGTATCTTGTACAAGAACAAAGTGTCATTGGCTAAGATTGGATCTAAAATTTATTTTCATTTGATTTTATACGTGCGGTCAAATTAAAAGAAATTTTATGTATAATCAAGGTAAATTTAATGTGTAGTTAAAGTAAAATAAATTTTGTGAAAATTATTTTCATATTTTGTTAAAATAATTGTGACAAATATTGTCTCAATATGCAAATCAATCATGATCAACCATGGTGAACAATGGTGAAACTTCGTGTTGTGAGAAAGAATCTCTCAATATGGAAATCAGCCATGGTCAACCATGTTTAATTTAGGGTTTATAATATTTACCTTATTGTTTATATACCTTGGGTTTATAGTTTATGTCCCTTAGTTTTATAATATCAATCCCTTGGATTTATTAATCTAAGGGTTCATATTCTTAGGGTCTAGTATTATTCCCTTAGGTTTATAGTCCCTTGGATTTTTAGTATTAATTACTGGGGTTTATTATTCCCTTTGGTTTATAATTTCAAGCATGGTCAAACATGGTCAATCACTATCAATGATGGTCCAATGTTTCATTGTGTCAAACATTTTCTCAATTTGAAAATCAATCATTATCTGAACTATGGTTCAATCATGGTCAACCTTGGGCAACCATGGTCCAACGTCGTATTATGACAAATATTGCCGGAATATGATAATCATGGTCAAACTTGGTCAACCATGGTCATCCATGGTCGACCATGATCGAACGTCGCATTGTGATAAAGAATGTCTTGATACAAAAATCAACCATGGTTAACCATGGCCAACCATGGCCAACCACGACCCAATGTCATATTGTAACAAGGAATGTCTCAGTATGAAAATCAACCATAGTCAACCATGTTTATATTAGTGTTTATAATATTTATCTTAGGGTTTATATACCTTGGCTTTACAATATTAATCCTTTTGGCTGAATATTATTCAACCATGGTCAGCCATGGTCAACCATGTTTTATAAAATCAATCGTGGTCAACCATGATCTAACATTGCATTTTGACAAAGATTGTCTCAATATGAAAATCAATCATTGTCTCAACTATGGTCCAATGTCGCATTGTGACAAAAATTGTCTCAATATCATAATCATGGTCAATCATGATCAACCAGGTTCAATCATGGTAAACCTTGGTCAATCTTGGTCCAACATCGCATTGTGACAAATATTATCTCAAGATGAAAATCAATCATTGTATCAACCATGGTCCAGTGTCATATTATGAAAAATAATGTCTCAATAAGACAATCATGGTCAATCATGGTCAACCATGGTTGAACATTACATTGTGACAAAGATTTTCTTGATTTGAAAATCAATCATGGTTAAGTATGGTCAACCATGGTTAAGTATGGATGGTCTAATGTTAGATTGTAACAAGGGTTGTCTCAATGTGAAAATCAACAATGGTCAACCATAGTCAATCATGGTTATTTTAGTGTTTATAATATATATCTTAGGGTTTATATACCTTTGGTTTATAATTTTTATCCCTTGGGTTTATAATATCAATCCCCTGGCTTTATTAATCTAAGGGTTCATATTCCTAGGGTTTAATATTATTTTATTAGGATTAGAATCCCTTGGGATTTTAATATTAATATCTGGGTTTATTGTTCCCTTGGCTTTATAATACCAATCACGGTCAACTATTGTCTAATTTCACATTGTGACAAAGATTCCGTCGATTTGAAAATCAATCATGGTCAACCATGGTCCAACATCACATTGTGGCAATTATTGTCTCAATATGAAACTCAACCATTGTCAACCATGTTTATTTTAGTGTTTATAATATTTATCTTAATGTTTATATACCTCAGGTTTATAATATTAGACCCTTGGGTTTAGTCAATAATGGTCAATCTTGGTCAACCATGTTTTATAAAATCAACCATGGTTAAGCATGGTCAATATAAAAATCAATCATTCTCAACCATGGTCAACCATGTTTATTTTAATGCTTAAAATATTTATCTTAGGGTTTAAATATCTTGGGTTTATAATCTTAGTAACTTGAGTTTAATATTATTCCGCTTCTTTCAATATCCCTTGGGGTTTTAATATTAATCCTTTGGGTTTATTATTCCCTTGGGTTTATAACATTTACCCCTTGGGTTTATTTTTCCCTTAGGTTTATAATATCAATCCCTTGGGTTTATTATTTCCTTAGGGTTATAATACCAGTCATGGCCAACCATGATCAATCATAGCCAGCTATGGTCAACCATGTTCGAATGTCGCATTGTGCCAAATATTGTCTCAATATAAAAATCAACCATAGTCAACCATGGTCCAACATCACATTGTGAGAAATATTATCTTGATATCAAAATCAATCATGCTCAAGCATGGTCACCCATGTTCCAACTTCACATTTTAATAACGATTTTTTAAATATGAAAATCAACCATGGTCGACCATGTTTATTTTAGGGTTTATAATATTTATATTAGGGTTTATATACGTTGGGTTATAATATCAATCATGGTAAACCATGGTCAATCGTTGTCAACCATGGTCCAATGTGACATTGTGACAAAGATTCTCTTCATTTGAAACTCAATAATAATCAACCATAGGTAACCATCATCCAATGTCACATTATGACAAGAATTGTCTCAATATGAAAATCAACCATGGTGAGTCATGGTTAACCATGTTTATTTTAGTGTTTATAATATTTATCTTAGGGTTTATATACCCTGTTTTTGTAATATTAGTCTGATAGATTTAATATTTTTCAACCATGGTTAGTAATGGTCAACCATGTTTCATAAAACCAATAATGGTCAACTATTGTCCAATGTCGCATTGTGACAAGGATTGTCTCAATATGAAAATCAACCATGGTCAACCGTGTTTATGTTAATGTTTATAATATTTATCTTAGGGTTTATATACCTTGGGTTTATAATATTAGTCCCTTCGCTTTAGTTAACCATGGTCAATCTTGGTCAACCATGGTCAACCATGGTCCAACGTCGCATTGTAACAAGGATTGTCACAATATGAAAATTAGCCATGGTCAATTACAGTCAACCATGTTTATTTTAGTGTTTATAATATTTATCTTAAGGATTATATACGTTGTGTTTATAATTTTAGTCCCTTGGGTTTAATATTATTCCCTTGGGTTCATAATCCCTTGGGGTTTTAGTATTATTCCCTCAGGTTTACAATATGAATCATGGTCAACCATGGTCCAATGTCACATTGAGACAAACATTCTCTCGATTTGAAAATCAATAACGATCAACCATAGGTAACCATGTTTATTTTAGTGTTTATAATATTTATCTTAGGGTTTATGTACTTTGAGTTTATAATATTAGTTCCATTGGTTTAATTTACCATGATCAAACATTGCATTGTAACAAATATTGTATCGATATGAAAATCAATCATTGTCAAATATGGTTAGCCATGGTCCAACATCATATTCTAATAAGGGAAAATCAACCATGGTCAACAATGTTTATTTTATGGTTTTTAATATTTATCTTAGGGTTTATATACCTTGGGTCATAATATTAATCTCTTGGGTTTAATATTATTCTATTAGGTTTATAATCCCTTGGGATTTTAGTGTTAATCCCTTGGGTTTATAATATCAATCCGTTGGGTTTATTAATTTAAGGGTTCTTATTCATAGGGCTTAATATTATTCCCTTGGATTTAAAATATTACTCTTTAAGATTTATAATATAAATTCCTTGGGTTAAATATTAATTAATTTATAATAATATATTAATATTTTCTTAATGCATAGTTAATATATTAATATTTAGTATTAGGTTTATAATATAGGTTTTATAATTAGCACTTATAATATTGAGTTTGATATTATGGTTTATAATATTAAGTTTAAAATATAACATATATTAACTTGACGCCTACAACGTATATCAACCACATTTATTAGTGTGGTTGTGTTAGTATTTAACATTGTTTAAAATAATTTTATTGAATTTTCTCATCTACCTGACAAGTCGATTATATGCATGCTCATAATAATTAACCATTATTTTCCACTGTATTTTTCTCTTAGATAAAACATTTAATATTTTTTTATATAATTCACATGATAAGTTTGAATTTCCAAGTAATGATAAGGTGACAATTTAGGTTCTCCAATAACAATGATTGATAATTATATTGATAAATAAAAATAACAATATTTTTTTTGTTTTCAAAAATATAATTCATCTTTCCATCCTATAGTGTTTAAACTAGTACAACCACATTAAAAATATTAATGTGGTTGATATAACCGAAGGCTTCATTTATATATGCCATTGCTAAATATATTAAAAAAAAATTATTGAACCAAAAATATTATTATTAACTTTAATTTTACTTAACCCTTGACAATCCAAGGTCTTTATAATATGAAAGTGTTTTAGAGTTTCTATCCTTTACATCCAAGATATAAGACATTTTTTCTAAAATTATGTATGCTTTGAAAATCCATAAGAAATTGGTGGGCATTCGCACATCAACTTTTTAAAATTTATTAAAACTCAATGCAACCTAACAAACTCTCTTACACACTGCAACCCTTGATTAATATTCAAACGAAGCAAATGTTGAGCATATTCCCTTTAAAATCAATCTAGGCCATTAATTGAAAATAAAATGTCAATAAATACTCATCCACCTTAAGTTGAAAAAGGAAGATTTCGGCTAACTAATTATAATATAATTATAATAATATGTTTTCTTTTAATAATTAAAATAATAATAACATTTAATTATTAATAAAATATTATTACTTCATGTGAAAGAAAGCTTTAGCGATAGATTTTTTCTTTAATTGATAATTGTTAACCGTTAACCTTTGAATTATATCATTTCGAATGTTTAACATTCTAAATTGAATATATGTATTATTTAGTATCATAATAAAATAAAAATATTTTTATATTTATGATTAATCAATAACGCTAGACTCTTACTTTGGAGTCTTATTTCATATCCGAATAACATGAATTAATTGTGCACTAACTTTTAATTGTTGTTGAAATATACAATGGACATACATGAGCACTATCTATTTTGAGGAAGAATCCTTTCGCATAAATCCACGACCAACGATGTTCCTCATACATAAGAAGTATGTATATTATGATCTACATATATGTGCCAAAATGCATGCCTACCCTAAAATGAGAACAATGGAGCACTATCCAGTCGATCAATGCACTTCCTATATCATTAGGGTAGGAGTGGGTTCCTCCCCCACATCCGCCCCAAAGTCTTTCTTAACAGTGTTGGCTTTCCATTAATCTAATATTTGTTTAGGCTGATCAAAAAATCTAATGGTGTTTTTGCATATCAATTTGTACTCACAATGTGGTTCCTTTGTTTAGTTTCAACATCATAGCAAAATAGCAAAGAGGATGAGCGCTCTTGCTAAACGCTATAAAGTTTCAATATGCAATTCTAGAAGGTCGAATTCGCAAATGTTTATTCATTGGGATTTAAACAAGAAATTTCCTAGCACAATGTTTCATCTGGTTGACTACCTCTAAAATCATTTTTTCATTTGCATTTTCTCTAAAGCAAATTTGTAAGTTGTTACAATGATCTTGTCAGTTCAATCCTATGACATCTCTCAAATCTTTATATATGTATATTGAATTATTCTTTTTTTATATTTACAACTTCTAACGTTTGGATTGATAACACATTCCAAACTGGTTTAGTCATAGTTCGTTGTGTATGATTGTAGCTATATATATATATATATATATATATATATATATATATATATATAATTGTTTGGCGTCAAATCACACCAAAAGGGACGTCATTTTTTTGCAGGTTGATTTCACCCTAGGCCAATCGCGACAAAGGCCTATGCTTATGGAACCGTTGCATTGGTTTAGCGTTTAGCATGACCTCTTCTAAGGAACAATTCCCCTTTACCTTGGTTAGGATCATCGCCATATGCATAGTGGGATCCACGGTGGGTAACTACGGTGTACACACTTTCCCTCATATTAAATGCAGTTCTTCCTCCCTGACCCTATTCGCATACTTGGCGTTTACTCGACCGTTGGATTTTGGATCAACGGTGGTTGGTGATGGTCGATTGGGATTTTCTGAGTTTTGTGGGGGCTAGCCCCACTCATGTTGATCCCATTGGTTAATGGATAGTGGACGATGAATTTTCTTTTTCTCTTAGGCCTATTTCGGGACTAGCGTTAGCATATGCTCAAAGAGTTATGTTCTCCTGAATCTTCATTGTATTTCATGTATTTGTGGACTCCTTCATTGCCTCTGAGTTTTCTTGCTCTGTTACTATTTTATGTGATTATGTCAATGTTCATTGCAATCCTTAGTTCATTGACCCTTCCCTTGTGTAAGGCCTCTGGGCGATTGTGCGACGGGCACCGGGCGAAGTCACCATGCACGAGGGCGCGGGCGGGCGCACGGGCGCGTGGGCGCACGACGGGCGCGCGCTAACCGGACATGCGACAATGTTGCAGAGGAAATGCGACGAACAAACGAGCTACATGCGACGAAAGGGTGGACGGTTTACGACACTTAAGAAATGCGTAAAGCGAATGAAGACTTATACCTTGCAAGCGTGGGAGAGCTGTGTGGCTAGGCCGACACATGTGTGGGCGTGCGCAGGGGTGTGTGAACAAAAGTTTGGGGGTCGGCTGGAGTGCCACCACCCCTCGTGAAATAGTGTTACAATGCATATATATATAAGCCTGCGTTGTGAGTCATTTGAACCAACAACTCGCACTTGGAGAGCTCGCACTTCTAAGGAGGAGCAAGGGTAAAGGGTGCAGTCCAATAGTGGATGTGCATATCTCATGCGCAGTTCTAAGGTGCACAAGTTGGGTGATATTTAGAGTTGGTTGTGGATTGGCGAGGTGCGCCCAAGGCCGTTTTAAAGTCCAGATTTGTGCCGGGTTTTGGTAGAGTGTCTCAGTGACTCGTGCGAGCACCCACTCTCGTGCAAGACGTGCACATGTTCTTTGTAAGGGCTGTTTGCCTGCTTTGTAAAAGAAACTAAGTATTGGCTTGGAGTCTGCCAAGCATTACTTATATTGTATTATTGAAGAAAGATTGGTTATAATATATTGTTGGGCAGACTTGTTTGGGAGTTGCCCCTCCCCTTTATACTGTTGCAATTGTTGTTGTTCTTGTTATAATTGCTATGGATAATGAATGAGTATGGGCTTCATTGGTATAAAGGATAATTGTATGTTTACTTGGTTGCGAAACACAAGCTAAGTAATGTTAATGTGAAAGTAGGCGTAGTCCACGAATGTTAGTATTGGTGAAAAGAAAGCATTCGGTGGTGCCGCACCTCGCTATAAGCGGTTGGAAGACTACCGCAGGTGTAGGGGCGTGACACCTTGGCTTTGTGTATTCTCTAGCTTTGTTACTATGGTTTGTGGTTACGCCAGATGCAAGCTGCGGTTGCAAATGGGTTTGACATTATGTTGTTTTCTCTTCCTTTCGATCCCCATGGTTCTTCTTCTAATCAATGAGAGTTGTTTGTGGCATTTTCTTACTTCTCCTTCCCCTTTCTACTATCCAAACTTTGAGTGTGGATGACCCATGTTCTTTTCCATCCTCTACAAAGTTCATCCCTATTGTGGTAGTAATTTTCTTGTATTGTGTAGCAATTCTTATCCAAACTTTGAGTGTCGATGACCCATGTTCTTTTCCTTCCTTTACAGAGTTTATCCCTGTTGTGGTAGTAATTCTCTTGTATTGTGTAGCAATTCTTCTTGGTTTTCACTGTGAAAGGTATTGTTGGTAATTATATTTTTTTCTTTCTAACTATTTTGGGTCTTGTTCATTTTTGTTGTTCATTTTATACAAGTTGTTAATGGCTCCATATTGTGGTTTGGGCAGGCTTTTACCTCTTAGTAGTGGAAATTAGTTAATGCCAAGCGACCGTCTGATATAGAGAGGTAAGTCAATCCGTGAACGCCTATCATAATGCTTTCCCAACATTAAATGTTACTCGCCATAGTGATGACATGATTGACGCTTGCATGCATCTTTTGTTCCCTCTCCATTTGAGCGCTTTGAAAAAACGCTAAACTTAATTTCATAAAATTTAGAAAAAGCTAATTAGGTAAGACTAATAACCTGTCCGCAAAATTCCAAAAACAAGAACACAGAGGGTGCCTGGAGGGATGACGTCGTTTCATATTTTCGGTGGGATAAAATATTTAGTGTCCTCCTCTAATATACTTTTTCCGAGTTAGACTATTTAATATGTTTTAATAATATTTATCCAGGTTTAAAATTAGTTTTTTTTTTTTTTTTTTTTTTTTTTTTTTTTACGGATGGGAAATGTCGATTATATGCACGTTCATAATAATTAACCATTATATATTTTCGTCGGCCTAAAACATTTAATACTTTTCATATTTTTCACCTGATAAAAGAGGATTTCAAAATAATGATGAGGTGTAAATATATTATTATTATTATTTAATTTTAAGAACTAAGTCAGACATTAAATTGGTGTATGAGACCTCTTTGTTGTGGGACAAGGGACCTACCTCTGTGCAACAATTTCACTGCTTAGTCTCCGGAGGCATACATACTATACCCTGCTCTGGTTTTGAACCTGTGAACTCCTAGGAGGAAACACATGGTCTTAACCATTAGGCCCACTCAAATTATATCACATTTATATTATCTAATAACAATAATTAATAACTATATTGATGAATAAAAATTGCAATAAATTTTATTTTTGAAAAAAATAATTTATTAAATTGATCTTTCTATAGTAAATATGCCAATATGCAAAGCCATGCATGTCAAAACCAACTAGGAAATCACACATGCAATATGTTACCTGCAAGTATTTCTGTTGAAGATGCTTGATCATGTGCTTCCTTTCTTAATCATTTCTTTCCTTTCCTTTCCTTTTCCTTCCATTTCTTGGTTTTCCTTCCTTGCTCCAAAACTAGAGTGCTCCAAGAAAACTTTAAGATTCCAAGAGTGAGAGAGAGAGAGAGAAAATAATGAGAGCCCCAAAACTGAGTTGGAAAAAGGTTTCAAATTGATCATCCAAAGCCTTTTTATCAATGAGGCCTCTATTTTACTCATTTTGCAATATTTTCCTTCAATTTCCTCCTCACATGCAACCTGTGACCTTTCACCTTACTTTTCTCCTAGTTTCCTTTATTTTCATAATTAAATGTGCCAAAAATGCATTTTTTCCTTTTAATGCCTTTGCCAATTTCCTTTAGCCATAAACGCATCTAGTGATGCCCACTAGGATATCTTTGCCCAACATTCAGCTTGGATTAAGTGTCCCTTAACCATGGTCTTATTTTTCCTTTATTAACTTTTATTACATAGAATTTTCGCGAGGGCTGTTACAAAACCCTCCCCCTTGGGTAACACCATCCTCAATGTTAAACTACACCGAGGTGTCAGAAAAACAATTGAAAAGAAAATATATTGCCGATGGAGGTTTATAACTTAGCTCGTTGCAGTATTTACAATGAATGACCTGCTCAAAAACAAAAGATCATGACAACAGGACAAGATAACAACCATAGTGCTTATTGGAGCTTTATAACTTGGATCATGGTGGTATTTACATTCATATACATATATACATATACCAAAACATCAGTAAAACATATGCCAAACATATACCAAACATCACACCAAAATTGCTTTGCTTCAACCAGCAAAAAAAGAAGGATACATGGCCCACATCTGATCTGCCATCTCCCATGTAGCGTCTTCAGGCCCAAAGTGCTTCCATTGCACTTTAACTTGCTTTATCGATTTGTTTTTGAGCATGAGATGCTTCTGCTAAAATATGCATTGAGGCTTTATCTGGAATTCTCCTTGTTTCTCCACCTGCAATAGATATCAATCAATAACATGATCAACATATTTAACATACTTCTTAAGAAATGAAACATGGAAAACATCATGGACTTTCACTGTTAGAGATAGTGCAAGTCGATAGGCCACTAATGCAATCCTGTCAAGGATCTCAAAAGGCCCATAATACCATGGTGCTAACTTGGCACATGATCCAATCCTCAAAAAGACCTTCTTGGGCTTGATTTCCAAATACACATGCTCCCCAGCATGAAACTCCTTCAATTCCCTATGTTGATTTGCATAACTCTTTTTTCTATCCCATGCTGCCTTTATATTCTTATTTATAACTTTCATTTCCTATTCCATGTCTTCCAACATATCCAGTCCAATAATTACCCTATTCACTCGATCACTCCAGCTAATGGGAGCATTACAACTACACCCATGCAATGCCTTTAAAGGACTCATCCTTAATGACTCCTGATAACCATTTTTGTATGCGAACTCAACCAATGGAAGATACTCCTCCCATCTCCTCTTCTAGTGCATCATGTACATACTCAACACATCCTCCAAGATATTGTTGACCCTCTCTATCTATCCATATGTCTGTGCATGATAAGTTTTACTAAAGGGCAACTTTGTACCCAAACCTTCAAATAGCTCCTTCCAAAACTTGGAAGTGAACTTCACATCCCTATTCGACACAATATTCTTTAGAAAACCATGTAATCTCATGATATCCTTGATAAAAAAATATGAGACCTCACTAGATCAATATGTAGTCTTCACTAGAATGAAGTGATATACCTTGCTCAGCCTGTCGATCACAAGCATAATATAATCATGCTGTCTCACTATCTTCGGCAAGACCTGTAATGAAATCCATGGAAATGACCTCCAATTTCCATTCTGGAATCATAATAGGTTGTAGTATACCACCTTGATGCTTACATTCTTCCTCTACCTGCTGACAGTCCCAACACTTAGCCATGAATTTTGCCACTTCCTTCTTCAAACTCAGCCAATAGTAGAAATTCTTCACCATTGTCAATGTCTTATGATATCCTGGGTGACCCAAGTATGGATTCAACTAAAACTTCCTCAAGATAAGCTTCTTGAGCTCACTGCAATTTGGCACATAGATCCTATCCCTGAATCTCACCAAACCATCTGTCGTAAGACAATACTCCACATCTTGTGTAGCTGCACCTATACCTGTAGCTATACCACTACCTTAGATACATGTACCTGTATTACTACCTATACCTATACTCTGCTACAGCTTGTGCATAATCTCCATGTACTTGTCATCCCATTATCCTTCCTGCAAGATCCTATCCTATAACTCTATCCCATAAGAGCTCATATCTGCTATATGATTTACCTGTACCATCCTGCTAAGAGCACCTGCAACTTCGTTCTCCTTTCCCTTAATGTATCTAGTCTTGAAGTCAAACTCACTAAGGGTAGCCAACCATCTAGCTTGCCTAGCATTTAGATTTAGTAGGTCAAACAAGTATCTCAACCTATTGTGATCACTCATCAATACAAACCTCCTTCCCAAAAGATAGTGCATCCACATATTCAATGGATGTATGATTGCTACTAGCTCAAGATCATGTATCAGATAGTTCTACTCGTGCTCATTCAATTTCCGTGATTCATAGCACACTACATATCCTTCTTGCATAATAACTCCACCAAGTACTCTCTTACAAGCATCTGTACACACTACAATTATTTGTTTGGGTTTGCAAACTTTAACACTAATGCATGTGTCAACAACTGCTTGAGCTACTCAAAACTAGTTGCACATTCTTTTGTCCATTCGAACTTCTTACCTTTCCTCTGTAATGATGTGATATGATATGCAATGCATGAGAATTTCCCAATGAACCTCATGTAGTAGCCCTCCAAACCCAAGAATGATCTCACCTCATCCACATTTTTAGGAGCTACCCACTCCATGATGGTCCTTATCTTTTTCAGATCTACTGTTATGCCTTCCTTGGAGACAACATGTCCCAGGTAATGTACCTCTATCTGAAATAAGATCCACCTGCTAATCTTGGCGTACAACTCATGCTCTCTTAGCAATCTCAACATGGATGCTAAATCCTCAACATGCTCTTCTTCATTCTTGGAGTATATCGAGATGTCATCAATGGATACAATAACAAACTTGTCCAGATAAGGACGCAACCCACTATTCATCAAACACATAAATGTATTTAGAGAATTAGCCAAACTGAATGGAACTACAACAAACTCATAATTCCCATACCTAGTCCTCAACACAGTCTTTTAGATATCATCTTCCTTGATGTGTACCTGATGGTATCCCGATCTCAAGTCGATCTTAGAGAACAATGTTGCTCCCTTCAACTGATCAAACAAATCATCAATCCTTGGAAATAGGTACCTCTTCTTGATCGTTACCTTATTCAGCTGCCTCTTGTCAATGCACAATTTGAGAGTATCACCTTTCTTCTTTACGAACAATATTGGTGCACCCTAAGGTGATACACTTGGCCTAATATATCCCTTGGGAAGCATCTCCTTTAATTACAATTTCAAGTCTACTAGCTCTAGAGTATTCATCCTGTAAGGTGCCTTCGATGCTGGTGCTGCCCCTGGAACCAACTCAATAGAGAATACCATGTACACATCTTGATATTGCAACAATGTTAGGTACCTCTTGAATATTTCTACATCCTCGACATCTTTACCGTTGTCACTAGATATATGCACTACAAACATCACACAACCTTTTCTGCAACTATGCGTAGCCTGCATATTGGTAACCATCCTCACTAATTCAGGCTTCTTCTTTCCATGCAAAATTATATTTTCCCCATTATCATCCACACACTCAATGGCCTTGTTGAGGCAATCTAATTTGGTCCTGTAAAGGTACAGCTAATCCATTTCCAAAAGCATACTATACGATCCCAATGGTAGTACATTCAAATGTGTTCTTGTTGGAAAACCATTTAACTTGATTGCAAAATCTCTTACCGAATGGTGAACTCTCTTCTTTGTACCTGTAGCCAACTATAGCAACCAAGATTGTGCATACACTTCTTTTATCAAACCACACTTATCCACTAGGTTAGGATTAATATAACTATAATTAGATTCAGATCAACCAAAATAGAAACAAAGTGATCACAAAGCTTACCATCCATCTCAACGATAGATGTATGATGATCCTCTTGTATGTTGTCCACAGTTGCATAAATATGAAGAATGCTATGGCAAACATCACCAACTATATGTGCCTATAGATCTGAGCATTATACATCTAGGGTCTACCACCCTAATACTATGGAGAGTACCCCTTACGATGATCCTTGCCACATATCCAACACTGCAATGGTGCTCTAAAAATTGCCTCTAGTATGCTACTGTCCATGTCCCTTCTTAGTTGTATTGAACTTGTTGTAAGGGACTACATTTCCTTTATCACTTGCATCATGTGGTCTAGGGTCTACCACCCTAATACTATGGAGAGTACCCCTTACGATGATCCTTGCCACATATCCAACACTGCAATGGTGCTCTAAAAATCGCCTCTAGTATGCTACTGTCCATGTCCCTTCTTAGTTGTATTGAACTTGTTGTAAGGGACTACATTTCCTTTATCACTTGCATCATGTGGTCTTCCTCGCTTTGGCGACCATTTTCCTTCACAGGAACCTTCACCGGTTTACTATCCTGCATATTAAATATCTATAGTATTGTCTCAACATACTTCCTTTTGTTTAACCAGAGCAACCTCTTTGCCTGATCTCATTTAATTTCCATGCCCAAAATATAATTTTCCACACCAAGATCCTTCATGTCGAATTTGGAGGACAATTGGGTCTTCAAATCCTGGATAATTTCTTTGTCATTTCCAATCAACAATATATCATCCACATATAAGACCAGATAAATAACACGGTCACCAATTAATTTAAAGTACACATAATGATCCACTTTGATTTTGGTGAAGCCAATTCCCCTTTTATATGTATGAAATTTATGATACCACATCCTTGGTGACTATTTTAACCCATACAAAGACCTTTTTAACCTACATACTATTTATTTACTTCCCTTCAGCAAAGCCTTTAGGTTTCTTCATGTAGATCTCTTCTTCCAGATCCCGGTGAAGAAGTAATGTCTTTACATCCATATGTTCTACCTCAAATTCAAAAGCAGAATCAATAGATAAAATTAATCTAATAGAAGCTACCTTGGCAATAGGAGAAAAAATATCACCAAAATCAATTCGTGGTGCCTAGGAATAACATTTTTCTACCAACCAAGCTTTGTATTTCTCCACCTTGCGTTCTGGATTCATCTTCATCTTAAACACCAATTTTCTTCCAATGGGTTTCCTTCCAACTGAAAACTCCACCAGATCCCAAGCTTCCTTTTTCTCCAAAGATGCCATTTCATCAAGCATGGCCTCTTTCCAGAATTTTCCATCCTCTATATCTTCTACCTCCCTCACAGTTCTGGGATCATCATCAGTAATAGATATATAAAAATTTGAATAGAAATCATACGGATTATACCTTTTTGGCTACCTTATTTCTTAAACCGATCTTCTCACAACTCGATTTTGTGGTTCTTCATCTTCTGATTCATGTTCTGCTGTAGAGTTTGATTGTTCCTCATTTAGCTCAAAATCTTTCCTCTTAGGTTCCTTTCGTAGGAATTGATGTTTAATAATATCTTACAGCTCCATAAACACCACATATTGGATATACACAACCTTCCCTGTTTCTAGGTTCAAAAGATTATAACATTTTAAACCATCCTTATACTCAATAAACATTCACCTTTCATATTTACTATCCAAATTGGTTCTTTTCTCCTTTGGAACATGTACATATGCATCACAGCAAAATACCCTCAGATGTGAAAGAGAGGGTCTCTTATTTGTCCATATCCCATGTGGAGTCTTATCCTCCAACACTGATGAAGGTGATCTATTGATCAAGTAACACAGAGTCTCTACAGCCTCTACCCAAAATTTTTGTCCTAATTGGACACCTGTGAACATGGTTCTTTCCTTTTGCATCAACATCATGTTCATTCTCTCTGCAGCTTTGTTTTTATTTAGGTGTGTATGGAGTAGTATTATATCGTGCTATACCACACTTCTTACAGATATCTTCAAATTCCTTACTGTATAACAATATGCCATTATCTGTCCGCAAAACCTTTATCTTTTTCTCTCTCTGTTTTTCCACTAGAGCCTTAAATTCTTTAAACCTGGCAAAGACTTCATATTTCTTCCCGAGGAAATATGTCCATGTATTCCTTAGGAATTCATCTATAAATGACACATAATACACATAATTACCCAATGATGGAACCGACACAGGTCCAAACACACCACTATGCACAAGCTCTAATATCCCTTTCGCCCTCTTAGCTCCAGAGGGGAAACTCACCCAATTCTACTTTCGATATACACAATGTTCACATAAATCGAAATATAGAGAGAAATTAAACATAGCTTCTAATTACCATGAAGTATACAAAGGCCCTTCTCTCTAATATTTCCAAGCCTTTCATGCCATAGCACAGTCTTTTCTCCAGAGATCACCAGATTTTCTACTTCACTTTCATAAACCACATAACTGTTGCACCCATCAATAATAGCACTATCGAGAAGCTTGTATAGAGATCCATTCTAAACTCCCTGCATCAATACCATTGCTCCCTGAACCATATTGTAGGTATCTTTCTTGAACACTACTTTTACACCTACATAATCCATCTTGCTTATAGAAATTAGATTTCTGGTCAATGCAGGAATATGCAGAACACCCGAAAGTGTTCTACTCCTTCCACCTTGCAACATTAGCTTGATGTTTCCACGTCTTATGATTCTAGCCTTCCTATCATCCCCTAAGAAGACATCAACACCATCATATTTCTCATACTCACAGAACCACACCCTATGGGAAGTGAAGTGAAAGGATGCATCTGAGTCAATTAACAATGCCTTGTGATCTACATGTTTACTTCAAGAAGAAGTGAGGTACACATCCCCATATTTATTTGAGGTGGTTTTTGCCTCTACATAAGGAGCATCATCATGCCCCTTTCCTTTATCCAGATCTTTATATCTACAATTATTTTTGAAGTTCCCTTCCTTTTTGCATTTCCACCACACACTTATAGGTTTTCGTGTCAATTTAGATCTTCCTCTGGATTTAGATCTCCCACTCGAGGATTTTTTTTATCTATTCTGGGACCATCCTCATACAAATAAGGAATATTGCTTCCGACCCTCCATATTTTTCCCTCTCATCCATCTAATAACAAGGATTAGACTATTTCATCAAACTTCAAGGTAGTTGTGTTGCTAGCTATTGCAACAACCAGACTATCTGACGAATATGGTAGAAAACACAGAAAACTGATGCACTTATCCTCATCTAAAATTTTAATATCAATAGATAACAACTGGATTAGCATAGTATTAAAGTCTTTCAGATGTTCTATCACCGAGTCTCCATCCTTCATCCTAAGGTTCTACAACTTTTTCCATCGGAACAATTTATTCACCAGAGACTTAGATTGGTACAAGTCCCTGACTTGTCCCACAAAGCCTTCACCGTAACCTCCCTTGATACATTCAAAAATTCTAAATCTAAGATACATAATCATATTGTGTTGTTTTCTTTCGATCCAAATTCACCCAATCTTCATCTGACATTGTCATTGGTTTAGTACCCAGATCTAACATGATGCACTAATCTTTATCCACCAGCAGATCCTCCATCTTGAGTTTTCACAACTCAAAAATATGACCATTAAATTTCTAGGTCTCTATCTTTCCACTACTCTCCATCTTCTTTCACTAAAAGAATTGATGTTGCAAATCTCCCACTAAACAAGGTCTACCATAGGCTTGAGTAAAACCCATTAGCAGCAAATGTGCCCCCTTGAAGCCGAAACAACTTTGACACCAAATGTACATTTTAACCCTATATATAAATTACCTCCAATGAATTCTAAAAACATAAAATAAACAATGATGAGAATATAAAACAAATACACATAGATTTTCCCTAGTATCCCAAAACTAGGACTACAAGATTGATTTTTTCAATATGTTCCTTTGAATGTTACAATACATATATATACATGTGAAAGCATTCATAAACCCCCAACCCATCAACCCTAGATTAGAAAATAATTGTAGTTCCCTTGATCGGATCTAAAAACTACCATGGGAAAAAAAATCATCATGCCTAACACCATGCGCAAAACCCATGCACAAAACAATAGGTAGGTATGCACACCTAATATATTGTTAAAAAAAAAAATCCTAGGGCACTGGCCCAGACCTCGTGCAGGGGGGCTACCACCCCCCTCAAACCCCCTGACAAGGGGGGCTTCTCCCCCCTTGTGACCCCAATATTGTGCCCTATGCAATGAACAGGAGGGCCAATCATCCCCCCTATACCCCCTCCCATTCATGAGACTAGTCGTGGAAATAATATAACACACACCGACCACTGATGACTGTCTCATATGTCTCAACATCCAAATCCCACATCACCCTACTCATACTTAGTCGAGACACATGTTTCTCCTTCACCTCCCTTCGTTGCTGGTGAGTAGATAAAGGAATCCTTGTATCTCCAATCATCATGAATCCTTGTTTCCCTTTAGAAAATCCTTCCCTAGTATCATGTCAAATTCGTTCATCTCCATCACTCTGAAGTCCAAAAAAACTTGTTAATCTGCAATTCAAACCAACAAATCACTTATCAATCCCCACACTTTAGCCCTTGAGTTCACTACCTTGACTTCCACTTCCTTGGGATTAAGTTGCCGCCCAACTTCCTTTTCTAACAATTTCGTCATAAAATTATGAATGGCACCTTTGTCCACTAAAGCTTGGGCAGTTCTCCCATGAATCTCCAACTAAAAAAACCCCAAACTGTGCAGTCAACACTTCTATTCTCCAAGAACCCCAACCTACATAGATTTATGGTCTTTGCTGCATTCTGTTGCATTATCTCTAATACCATCTGTCATGCCCTCACATTGGTTTTATGAACCAGAGTGTCGTGCGAGACCAACAAGAGTCATTTTACTTAACATTCTTTCATCTTTCAGACTATGCATACCAACTTCCTTATTATTATCCCAATCTTATCTTTTTACCATTAACTAGTTATGTGTGAAAAACAAAAAAAAATAGTGTAGCAATACCAATCAAGAGACCAATAACAATATCTTATGAATATAAACTTTCATTATCATTTTCATAATTTTTACAATATTTTACATGGGTAGGCTTCCCCTAAACGGGTGCAACACTATACCCAAGTTTCTGCACAACTTTTTATGCCTTTTAAATTACTATGTGTTTCCATTCCATGCCTAAAAGATGTCATGACCATGCACACTGTTGTGACCCTACATGCTACATGTCGCATGCTGTCGTGACTTTCTTGCAAGGCGGGAACATACCTGAGTCACTCGACCCACCCTGTGCTCTCTTCATTTCCTCCCCACAACTTGCAACATTCAACACTTGCCTACAGTCTCACACTGCAACTACTCATGATCATGTGCCTTTTTCTTTGTTTTTTAGTGATGCCCTTCCAACCGAGCTCTTCTGCTATACTTATATGTGACTCACCACTTGTCATTTCGAATAGTCCTATCCATTCGGTGGTGGGTGAGTTGACCCACCGGTTGACCTTTCCACCACTTTCACACACCCTTCCACTTATTCTTGGGTGAGTTGACCCGCCATGTTTAACTTTTTTGTTCGTCATCTGCTACATGATCTCACTTGCCGATTCTACCTGATCACACTTCGTTCGTTCGCTCGTGCTTGAGAGTGGGTACCCTGCCTGGGTGTCCACACTCGGTTGTGTGTTCCACCAGACACGTTTAACCAAAATGTGTGTCAACTTTAACCGAACTTCACTTATCGTATCACCTTTAACCAAACTTTCCATTGGGTGCACTCTCCATCCACATACCTTTAACCGAACATGAGTCGGGCGGGCGCCTCATGCACTTGCCATTACGTCCACATGCCTGATGCACAATACAGGCACTCCCATACCCATGACTCACCTAAGTGTCACGTGCACCCAGTCAGGTGCATGACTCGCCTAAGGGCTTTATGCCGACTTGGGGTCCTGACTGACTCTTTGTTACACGAATACAAAACAAGTCGAGTCGTCAATTACCCTAGCCAAAAAAAATAAAATAATCTATCTCATTATTAATGTATCATATTAATATTAATGCACAAGTTTATTAGCTCATATAGCTCATTACTTAATCAGTGTACTGGTTAATATATCTCATTATTAATGTGCATGTAAATTATTAATATATCTACATAAATAAACATTCACATTTCTATAAGACTTATCCACATCCCTTACTAATATCATTAAACTATTAACTCGAAATGAAACCTAAAACATATTGAAATAGAATTTAAGCATTACTATTATCGTTAAGCTATTAACTTGCTGTTAAACAAAAAAAACCACAACAAAAAAACAAAAAAAAATTAAACTTAAGTACATCTATTAGAATTATATTCAAGAATTCACATCATAGGTTGCAAACTTCAAATACCTTATTCACTTCAAAATTTCCACCATATTCTTAATCCAAATTGAATAAAACCAACTCCACCTTATAAGATATCATAAGAAAGTAAAAAAATCCCAAACCTCAAACCCATAGTAAGTAAATACTCATAACCAAAAAATAAAAAAAATAATAATGATCTGTATTAATATAAATTTCCATAAATTAAATCATAATAGTTCATAAAAACAAAAAAATAAAAAATTCTTTACTAAAAATTCATTATAAGGATTTTAATAAATTGGATTATCTAAACTAAATAAAATTTCAATAGAAATCAATTTACATAATATATGTATATGCTACAAATTTACATTGAAAATTATTATTCATTCTAGACAACCCATATCACGTTTAGAAACTCCTTTCTAGGTCATAAATAACTTTCTTTCATCTCCAAAATTAACGAATACAACACATTCGATATTTGCGTTTGTCTCTTATATCTCATCCCAAAATTCAATTGTAAGATATTTTCCTCCATTTTCAATATATGAATATTATCTATCCTAAATAGCACATTAACGATATTTTGTAATAAGCTTTAAGTGGTAAAGACGTTCCGCTTGCAGCAGTGAAAGAAAACCAAGCGGTTGACTATATATTACACACATGTTGGACTTGGAGATTGTGTCTTCATCCATAACCACATCGTAGTTTTAAATAAGACAGTTGCTTCAGTCACCACAAGCTCTGATTTGTTTGTGAGATCGAAACTACGGAATCCGTTGCAGCTTTACTGTTGCAGTCCATACTTACAGAATGAAGACACATTAAGTATGAAATTCATTTGTTTTCTTTCCATACCTATTTGTACTATTTGAAGTCGATTATTTACGCTTAGATATAAATATATGTAATCCATTTTCTAATTCAATTTTTATTGTGAAGAATATAAAGTTAAAGTGAGGAATAATTAAAACATTCCCGCTGAGAAGGATGTTCATTTCATTTCTCTAATAATAATAGTATAAAAATGAATTTTATCTAAAAAATAGATTTAGCTAAAACATCTCTTTAATGATTTGAGTATAAAAAATATTTTGTAGAGCATGGTAGAATTATAAGGTATAAAATTATTGTAATGTTTCAGATCTATTGAAGTCATAAACATCATAGGACTATAATTCACAAAGTACCCAGATTTTTATAGAAAACAAAATTGTAATAAAATGTTTCTTGTTGTAGATTACAAAACCAAAACAATCGTAAACCATAAATAAAGGAATAGAAGATATGAAAACTTACTGTGATATAGAGAAAAATTGACTAATTAAAACAACACAACAAACTCTGTGCATATATTTCACATTGAATGAAAGAAGACAAGATGTTTAAAGAAGAAAACTTTTCATTGAAACTATTAAGAAAATTGATTAGATTCTAAAATTGTAAGGCAATTGTTGTTGGATGTAACTACCACAACGAGCCATATAGTATACCTGTTTAAATTTTTTGTTTGGGGAAGCTTGTTTTGTTTTTCATATTGTTTTAAATATATGAAAAAAATCATATTTTTTATATCTTTAAAAACATTATATAAAATAAACAAAATTTCTTATGATTTAACTGCCTACTAAGACATCAGGACTTGCATAATTTTTTCAATACTATTGAAAATAAATATCTAATTTTCAAAGCTAAACATTATAACTTGCATTGGTCAATGCTAAACTAATAGTGGTCAATATAAAAATCGATTGCTAGAGTCTTCCAATGACTAATAAATGCTTGATAAGGGTGGATAAGTATAAATCTATGATAAACATCAAACTACTTACTTCATGAGAAGTATCTCATTGTTAAAACGAAAGTAAACATAAAAGATGAAAAAAATTATGACTCTATTTTAAATTGTTATTATTTTTTTTTTGTATAAGCATGGTAGATCATATTTCTATTAACATTTTCCAAATATAAGTTTATCTTTGACAAAAATTGCAGGTGGCCTTAACCTACTCATAGGAAACCAAGGGTTCACCTATCTGCATCGAATTCTGTCCAAAATTTAAATAGAGTTTTCATGACCATCGAGGCTACATTGGCATTTGTATCTACTATAAAATTCAAGTTGAAACAATAAATGCTAGCCAACATATGAACAAAATTCTATTTGAGGACCTACTTCATTCATTTGATGAGTCCACCGAGGCTAGCTTTCATGCTAGATCCCGAGATTTCGCTTCTCTTCATGTCCTATATGCTCTGTTCAATCATATTCACCATGAGGTTGTTTCGGTACAGTTGCATCTGGACAACTACAATTTTCCTGTGCAGGTCTTTCATACTAGGCTTAGCTACTCTAGCCACCTTTGGCTCCTCTCGCTCCTTATATAATGTCATTTCCCGGGCCAAGATATTCTTCATGACCCAATATTGTTCAATTGTTTGTCGGAACAATGTTTGAAGTCCTCTGGTGTTCCTGTGGTCCTTAGCCATGGTTTCCCATTCTTCTGTCCTAATTTCCTGATTTGCTATATTGTCATTGAGCTCCTTCTCCCACTCGAATATTTGTGCTTTCACCTCCGGCTGTGTGCCAACCATGTATGCATTTATCAGGCTTTGCATATTGTCTTTCTTGGTGTTCCTTCCTCTTTTAAATGGTCCTCCATTGAAGGTTTCTTCCAATCCTTTCATCTTTTTTCTTGCCTTGCCCATTCCTCTATTTCCTCTATTTCTACTTCTTTTCCTTCCTTCGCCATCCCTTTCCCCTTCCAGCTTAATTTCTTTTTTCTCGGCCGACTCACCTGTTCCGGGTTGTTCACCTGTTCCTAGACTGGAGCACTATATGAGTTCCAGTACTCCAGGATTCACTGCACTTTGGTAGTTTTATTACCTAAAACATAAACCAGTGAAAGTTATTTATGAATCAAAATTATTTTAAACAAAGTATTCATAGGCTTCTCTAGCCCAAGCTTTTCCATTGTCTCTAGGCTTGGAGAATTGCAGTGGCCTTCTTTAATACCCAATTTCCCCCCTTCCTCCTCAAGGAAATTTAGGCTTATGTCCTCCACTCCGTGACAGTGGTTTTCTGTTGAATTCTAGAGAAACCTTTTTTCCAATTCCCACGGGGTCTCTCTCTTTCTCCTCCCTACTGAATTTTCTCCCCCCCTCGTCTTATCCCCACCCTGACTGACAGGATTAGGCTTTTTAGGATGAACTCTTGTGCAGTCATCCCTATTATGGGTTCCATTAGAGGGGTGGGACCGAGATTTTCGCCTTACTGATTCCCTATCACAGTTTCTATCCCTACTACTACCTTTGAACCCGTGGTCTTCAACCAGGTCTGGGCTTGGTGCGACACAGGCAATATGCAGCCATAGTGCCAGATCTAGGAGGGACCTAACCCTCCACCCGTGACTATGACTCCTTCCCTCCTAGGCCACAGACTCCACCATACTGGTGCAACAGGTTTCAGTCTACTTCCATTATGAAAACCCAAAAGGACTTACCAACGGTCTATAGTCCGTCAAGACCTTTCTACCCAAAGACCCATTATAGAGTTCCCTCACCCCCTCACCCTGACGATATTCCCGACAGTATCACTCCAGGTTAATGGGTTAAAGCCCTGGAAGGAATAGGTCTCTACTCTTGTTCGAGTCTTGAGATGCCATAGTCGTTAACAAGTAATCCTCTGTAAAAAGCATTTTTACCTGGAAATCTAGAATGGGGGCCAAGATAACATACCAGATCTTGTTGATGAAAACTGGTTCTAGCTCAATGTCTGCCAGCCCACTTCCACCACCTTCCACAACACGTCTTGCCTTCGCCCTCAGCATGCAAATTCCCCCGCTCCTACTTGTCTTACCTTTTTGTTTCTTTGTCAAACTTCCTCTCTTGCCTTTTGAAGGACACTCCATGTGCCTTCGTCCTCCTTTTGCCACCCCTTCCTTCATTTGGTTTACTCAGGATGTGGTTTCCCTGACACTGCCATAATTTCCTTTCATAACTCCACTTGTTCCTCCAGCAGCTCCTCTCATGGGATTATTCCTTCTGTCTTGCCACTTGCCATCTTCTCCTACCTACCCGCTCTACAATTGAAACTGGGTTGCCATCTCTGACCTCCACCCTCGTCCACATATGCATTTTCCTTGTACTACCTGCTACCCCATTACCCTGTACTGCATGCTGCCCCATCTGTGCTCATGGCCCTGCACCGTCGGCTTCCACCTCTGCCCTTCAAGCCAGCTGGGTGTCTGCTCTCACCTCGACCCCCCATGTCCTATGGCCCACCTCCCCTGTCGTCACCGCTTCGTACCTACCGCACCCCAATCGGGGTTTTTCTCCCTTCTCCTTATCGATTTTTAAGATTTCCTCTAAACATATGATCCCTTCCATTTGGCTTAACTCCTCTCCCCTTATATCAAGGTTTTTGCCTGCCTTCTCGCACCCCCAGTTGGCAAGGTTATCTGCTGCCACATTACCTGATCTATGGACATGCATCAAGACAATGTAGTTTATCCTTCTAATTAGATTTCCTATTAAATTCTTGAACTAGTCGAACCAACCTCCAAATTTGGTTGATCTTCTCCCATGTGGTTCCTTGTTGAATTTTTTTCACCATTTCTATAGCCATCTTCGAATCTCCCTCCACCTCTAGTCTCTAGAACCTTTCCCTTGTTGTGATTTCCAACCCCCACTTTAGCACATGGAGCTCAGCTTTGTTGTTGCTCGCAGTGCCAGAATCCATAGAAAATAGACAGATAATATTTCCTTTGTCATCTCTAAACACTCCTCCATATCTCGCCACCCCCAGGTTCCCTTTCACAGCTCCGTCAAAGTTAAGTTTAATGAAATATTTCTGAGGTTGCATGAAGATGAGAGGACCTCACAGTGAGGGGAATTCTATTTCCATGAGTTAGGATTGAGCATGCTGGGTTTTACACTTAGTCCTACCATTATTCGTCCTTCCTGGGGATTAGTTTCCCAGTCCTCTATGTACCAGTTCTCATCTAAGATCATTTCTCTTATGTTCTAGACTATCATTCTCCATAATTCTACTGTTGTTCTCTTTTTCCCTTTGAAGATTCTTTTGTTTCTTTCCTTCCAGATTGCCCAGAGTAAGAATCCTAGTGATATCTGCTAAGTGCGATTTACGATGGAGTTCTAGTAAGGCTTTCTCCTCCATTTGTCCGTTTTTGCTTTCATACTTATTTGATCCCTGTTGCTAACTCCAAAGAGTTGTTCATGGTTTTTCCCAAGGATTTCGTTGTAGCTGCAGGCATTTGTAAGGCATTCCATTGATTCTGAGTGTCCTTCACAGGTACAATAGACTGATGGACCCTACAGAACTTTTATTTGGAGTTCATCCCACGTGAGTTCTCTCCCATGCTGAAATATCCACAGGAAGAAACCAATTTTCGACCATGATTTATCTTGCCAGATTTTGTCCCATATAGGTGGCCCCTGTTGCAGGTGGTGCGCTTCTTGTATATAGTAGCCTTCTTTAATAGTGAACATCCCTTTGATTTTATACCCAGACCTTATTATATCCAACCCTTTCGAGATTGCAATTTTTCGGGTTTCCATCTCTTTCTCATATGTTTCCCATTGGGTGGATTCAGGGGCACCTGACCAGTCTTGTTTCTATTTCCATTTTCTCCAATGTTCTCCTATGTCCGAGCTCCAAAAGTTTTTCACTGTCTGATTTGCAGGGCTATTGGTGAATTGACATATTTCCCCTAGATCAAGTCTATTGTAAAGTTTTTCTCTCTGTTGCCATGCCTCATTCTAGAATTTTTCTTTTTCTCCTTCCCTTATTTCCCAAAAGTTGTGGGTTCTTATCACTTCTCTATTTTCTGATGCTAAATTCCATATGGCCAATCCCTTGATTTTTTCCTGGACTCTTAGCCTTCCTTCGATTGAACTTGGCATTCCATATTTCCTCCCCCATATTTCCTTCCATATATCTACTCCTCCCTGAATCCATTGCCACCAAATCTTTGCCCCCATTACTTGGTTGAGAATGTACGGGTCTTTGAGACCTAACCCTCCTTCTTTTAATGGCTTGCTGAGCCAATTCCATGATAGTAGGGCCCATATGTATATATATATATATATATATATATATATATATATATATATATATATATATATATATATATATATATATATATTCTATTTTCTATTTTTTTTTTTTTTTTTGGGCCCTTGCCACAATTTTTTTTAAATGTCAATCATCCTTTGGTGCACTATTTTGGGGGCCACTTGACTAGATAATTGGTAGATCAGAATCGACTGAAGCATAAACTTCAATAGTATAACACGGCTTGGCATATTCAATGATCTCAAGGTATAGTTCTACATTCTTCCTTGGATTTTCTCCAACAGAGTCTTCCAGTTCACCACTCGGGTTTGGTGGTCACATAGCGGGATTCCTTGGTATTTCAAAGGGAGATTTCCAATGCGGAATCCCATTATTCTTGCTAGGAAGGCTTGAGATGGGTTTGTGGTGTTAAAGAAAAATATATCCGACTTATCCTTATCCATCCCCGTCCTAGAGGTGCTCGTGAAGTCATTCAGGATTTCCATCAGACCTCTGGCTTCCCTAAGGGTTGCTTGCCCAAACATCATTACGTCATCAAAAAATTATTGATGTGTTAACGGTAAATCATTGCCCCACATTCTAAGACCTGTAAATTGGTCCCTTTGCACCTTCTCTTTTACATGCCTCCCTAGTCCTTCAACAACCAATATAAACAGGGACAAGGACATTAGGTCACCTTGTCTAAGCCCTATGGTACCATTGAACACCTCAGTGGGTGTCCCGTTGAGAAGGATTGAAAATACTGGGATCGATATCATCGACATTATCCATCTTATCCATCTTGAATCGAAGCCAAATGCCTTTAGTATGCCCTGTAAGTACTTCCAGCTCAAACGGTCATAGGCTTTCGATAAGTCTACTTTTACCAAAATCCCTTTATCTTTTTTCTCTTCAGGAAGTGTATTGCCTCTTGAGTCGCAACAATTCTATCTACTATTTATCTCCCTTTGACAAAGCATGTCTAATCCTCAGAGATTAAGCGAGGTAGGATAGGTTTGAGGTGATTCACCATGATTGTGGCCATGATTTTGTAAATTACGTTGCAGAGCGCTATTGGTCTGAAACCTTGCGGTTCTTCCAAGTGGTCGGTTTTGGGAATGAGGGCAAGAAAGGTAGAATTTAGGGCTGGATGCATTCTTTTATTGTGTTGGGACTCCTCCATAATTTCCACAATATCATCTCCCATGAACGGCCATGTAGCCTGAAAGAACTCAGCTGTGAACCCATCTGGGCCTGGTGCTTTGTTTTTCGCAAGGCCTTTGATTACTTCTTCCACCTCAAACTTGGAGATTTCCCTTATAAGGGCCAGATTTTGTTCCCTTCTCACTAATTGGGGAATATGCCGAGTTAGTCTGTATATATTCTCTGTCCTATCTATGTTGGGTTCAGTCAACAAGCTTTGAAAGTGGTGAACTAGCAAGTTCTCCATATCTTCCTTTTGAGTAAGGCGATTTCCTTCCTGATCCACTAGGGAGAAGATCTTGTTTTGCTGCCTGTATTGAATCATTGCTTTGTGAAAAAATCTAGAGTTCCTTTCCCCTTCCTTTAACCACTGGATTCTTGATTTCTGTTTCCATAGGATCTCTTCTTGTTGCCTTCTTTCCTCTAATTTATTTATCAGTTGTCCTTCTGCCTCTATTAGGGATTTCGATCTACCCTCATTAATTATTTGTTGTTTCACTTTCCTCATCTTAGCTTGAATCAATTCCTGATCCTGATGTATGTTGTCAAACTCTTCCTTGTTCCATTTTCTTATTTTACCTTTGAGATCTTTGAGTTGGAGTTGAAAAGTATGCATTTGGCTTTTGCCTTCTTTCTCACTCTCTTTCCATCATTCCTTCAGCTTTCCAATGAAGGTCGGGTCTCTTAGCCAAAAAACTTCAAACTTGAAGGGCCTTTTTGTTTTCCCCTGCTTCATGTCCACTTATAATCTAATCGTCCAGTGATCCGAACCCAAGAACGGTAGGATGGATGCCTCATAGTAGACATCTTCGCTGATGAGATTTTCTGTTGCCAAAAATCTGTCAAGGCGAGACCCTATTTGCCTATTTCCTCCCCGTCTATTTTTCCATCTATATATTCCATTAATTGTTGGGATATCCACCAGGTGAAGCTCTTCTTGGATATCCTTGAATTTCTCCATTTCTGGCTCGTCCCTTCTAAATCCTTCTTTTTTCTCCTCTAACGATGTTATCAAGTGTAAATCACCTGCTATCAACCATAGCTTTTCATCATGCATTTGGTTTAGTGTCTTTATCTTTTGGAGAAAGTTTTCCTTTTCAATTGGGATGTGCGGGCCATAAACTACTGAGAGCAAGAACCAATCTTTACTTCCTATGAGGCAGAACCGACCTGTGAGGATGTGTTGCATGCCTATCCAATAGTCTACAGTTACTTCTGTTGGATTCCATAAAATTGCTATCCCTCCTGCACTTCCTTTTACATATGTTGCCATTCCCTCATACCTCAGTTTCATCTTACTCATGATCTCTTCTAGTTTTTCTTCTGTGATGTTAGTTTCTTGGAGAAGCATGAATTGTGTTATTTCCTTTCTCAGTCGCTCCACTAGGTATCTTTGTTTACCTTGGTTTTTTAGGCCTCTTTTGTTCCCGGATATTACTATCATTGGGAAACTTTATTTAGTTGGTATATCGTTGATAGCACTACCACCCTGCTTGTGTTCACTAACATTTCTCCCATTATCTGTATTGATTCCTGTAGGTTTGTCCAGCCTCTTTTCTTCCCCCCTTTTTCTTTGTTTTGATTCTCCTGGGGATTTTCCTAGTGCATCCCTAGTTGTTATGCGATCTCGACCTGTCGCTGTCCTTGTTTTGCTTGATATTGTTGAAACATCTCTTTGTACAGTTTCTTTTGGTCTTCTGGGATAAATCTTTCACCTAAGTGTCTCCATTCATTCAAAAATTTCTTAAGGACTTCTACTTCCATGATAAGCTCCTCCCCCTTGCCTGGGTCGATTTCCATTATAGTGGTTTCCATCCCTATCTGTTCATCTTTGTTTGTGAAGTCTCTTTGGGCTTTCTGCTTGGGTGTTGTTTTTATTTGACTAGAGTTGCTCTCTTTTCCTTTTTCCTAACAATCCATGGGTTGGGTCTCATTTTTCACTTCTTCTTCCACCTGTAATACTTCTTATATGTTTTTACTACTTGATTCGGATTGGGTTTCTTTCTCCGGGTTATGGAGTCCCCTTGGTTGTCTCCTCTTGGTTTTTACTTCTTGGAACCCTTCATTTCCGCCATGTGGGGTATTTTGCTGCATTTTCTTGTTCTCCATCTCTTCCTAGTTCAGCAGGCATTTCTTGAATAAATGGCCATATTCATGGCACCTTCAACATCTAAACGGGATATGCTCGTAGTCTAGGGTCTGCTGCCAAACCTCCTCATGGTATTCTAGCTCCACTAATTCAGGTATGGGTTCTGCTATGTTCATATATACACAAATTCTTGCATAGGATGTGTATTGGCCTCTTTTTGTAGTTTCTGCTATTTTGACAAATTTTCCTATCGTATTCCCAATGCCCTCTAATATTTCTAGGTCCCATAAGTCCATTGGGAGGCTAGAAAGTCTTACCCATACCAGGGCTGCCAAGAATTTATGTTTCTCTGGTTCATAGCATTCCTCCTAATATCGCATGAACAAACAAGTATTATAATGGAAATAGGGACCATTTTGAAATACTCTTTCTTTATCTTGCAGGTTTGAGAAGAATACCATAAAGAAGCCTCTCGCTCCTAGCTTGAGTTCGATAAGGCCCTTGGGTTGCCATTTCTATTGTATCCACTTGACGAGGTCTTTCTTCGTCGGCCACACTCCTATGAACCTGCAGATCATCGCATGGTCCTTCATGAAGCTTCTATATCTTTCCAATTTGTTCATCAGGATGAAGAATCTTGGTTTCTCTGCTACACATGGCAGGCATTTTCCCCTACTACAAGCCTGCCATTACGCCCAGAGGACAGGGTCATTTGTCTGGTTCGTTTCTTGGTTTTGCGACTGGGTGTTAGTTTTATGACGGGAATCACCTGCCGCAGCATCTCCGAAGGAGGGGATCTCTCCCCTCGCTCCAACTTCCTCTGTCATCCCTTCCTGTCTTGCATTCCACAGCCTAGCTGCGCTGCTAGAGACGTCAAGAGATCAGGTTCACGACTTAGTTTAGGGCATGGTAGAGTCTTAGGTCTGCTAGGGTTGTAGAGATCGTGAAATATTGAAAACCAACTAATTTAAATTGTTATTACTATTATTATAATTAGGAGTTGTGTATATGTGAGATTTTAGAGTTTACGCCAAATTTTTGGTCGATATATGATGAAAATATTTGTGGTGAAATATTGATTTTCATTATTTAAACTATTTTTTTTACTATATATATGGATTCAACACCCCAAAAACTATGGGGAACTTCGATTATGAAGAATTCACATGTCAAACTTTTTGTGATTTCAATGAATCCCTGCGAGATTCTCGAAAAAATGGATGGGAAAATAAAGAGGAAAACATTTCATGCTATGTTTTACCATGGATATTCTTAATACCATGGCTTATAAATAAAAAATAAAAAATAAAACATATTTCATTTCATATGATATTTATTTTAATTAATCAATCTAATTAGAATGGTAAAAACGGAATAAGTAATTTTTAAATAAATCTTAGCCTTTGATTTGTGAATACTATTAAAAATATATTTTGAAATATTTAGTGCAGGTTCAGTGATTACCATCCACCTAATAGTTTTAATAATTATTTTAATATTTTAGAAACCCTACTCTAAAATAAAGATGCTTAGTAATGTAAAAATAATCACTTGTATCTACTTAAGAATGTTTGGACAATTATTAAATATGTTGATTGATAGATAATGTGAAAAATAGATTTTAGAATTCTTCAATAATATTGTGTAATAAAAATTATAAAAGATATTAAAATTATATTTTTTAAATCAAATTTATTTTATTAGTTTTATAAATAAAGTAACATATATATTTTTAATTATCAAAATAAGATTTTAGATATAAACATATTAATTATCCAAAAATTATATAGAGTTAACAAAAAGAAATTATAAACTTTATATATATATATATAAAGTTTATAATTTGTTTTTGTTAACTCTATATAATTTTTGGATAATTAATATGTTTATATCTAAAATCTTATTTTGATAATTAAAAATATATATGTTACATATATATATATATATAAAAAAAGATGTAGGGCTCTCTAAGCACATTAAAAAACACAATTTGAATATTTCTGCTAATAGGAAACAATTTTCGAGTTAGATGACCACTCACTCTACCTTCCAACGTCTCTATGTCTCTATAATCAACTATTGGTAACTTTATCATTCTCATTTAACACTATTAATCTACCTCTGAATGTCTCTGGATTCGTAACTTCGTCCCCACATGCAACAATTTAAAACTTGCTCTCAATAAATAGAAACATCAAGATTTATTCTTCATCTTTATGCTATTGGTTCAAACATTGAAGAGGTCTTCTATTAGTAAAAACATAGATGTTGTTCCCATCACCTATTTTTCACATCTTCATCATTTTCTTTATGAAGGTTCCTCGTAGCTTTGTTAATGACCTACCATGTTCGAAAAAAATTAGAATTCGCAGCAACAACGAAAAGAAAAGTTAAAATTCTAATGGGTGTGTCAATTCTCTATGAAATTTGGTTTTAAAAATTATTGAAACATGGAGAAGATTGTTAAAAGCAACGGTGAAATTCTTCTTTGTGATTGTCATCACTAAAAATCCATCTCTCCAAGTTCTTTGAGCCTTGCGAGGATGTTCTAATCATGTTCATATATGTTTTTGCATGGCCATGAACTAAACTAGAATCATGGGTTTCCACACCATAGGTTTGATAGGAACATTATTTAACTTAAAAATGTAAAATGTCTCTACAATTCATGGATCGTGGTTTTGCTTACAAATGAAAAATCCTCCAAGTTCTTTGAGCCTTGCGAGGATGTTCTAATCATGTTCATATGTGTTTTTCCATGGCCATGAACTAAACTAGAATCATGGGTTTCCACACCATAGGTTTGATAGGAACATTATTTAACTTAAAAATGTAAAATGTCTCCACAATTCATGGATCGTGGTTTTGCTTACAAATGAAAAATCAAAATACTTTAGTGCATATTGTACTTAAGTATGTGTTGACCTACTTACAACTCTATGTGTGAGTCAAAATGTTATCTCCTATCTATATGATTCCATGAATGGCATAAGGTTAATATTTACGTGACATTCAAACACATTTAAGGTAGAAAAACTTTTAATAATATATGTATTTAAGAGAATAAGCCATTTTTCTGTACGTTACATATATAGTCCAATGTTTTTCCTCTTTACATATTGGATAACTTGATCTTGTTCGAAGTTAAATACCATCGATAATTATGATCAATAGATTTGATTGGATAGAGGATAGAAGTTCCTTTGACCTATAATGGGTAGGTGCTAAGAAATAGTAATAAAAGAACACTATTCATTTTCATGTATATGTTAGAAATTGTTATGAGCATGCTTGCTTGTTAAATTTGTTTGACAGTATTATAACATATTTTTAGGACAAGAGTTAGAAATAGTTATATGCACCATAATTATTATTTTTTTAAGTTGTATTATTTTTTATCACATGGTCTTCAATTATTCAATTTGTTTCATATGCCTTGTATTTATGGCTTGTTAAATAATACCTCTAATCTTACTAAATGATAAAGAAATCTTCAAATCCTTTCTTTTGTATCTTTCTTCTAATACATATTTTTCATAAAAATAACTCCTATTCTTTTAATAGATAATCCATATTTTTATAGAGTACCTTGTTTATACTTTCAAAGCCAAAAGGATATTACTTTTTTCATTTATTAGCTTTTTTATTATTAAGACAATTACAAAAATATGATGTATTCTTAATTTGCAAATTAAAAACATAAATAATTATAATGCTAAAGCTCCCATAGGATAGTGTATACATTCAACTTATTTCAACTTATTTGAGCATATAACCTGGAGTGATTCAACAAAATAATAAATATATTAATCATATCTTGATTACTAATATTATGTAATTTTATTTTCCAAATTAAAAACATAAATAATGATAATACTAAAACTCCCATAAGATAATCTAGACATTTAACTTATTAACTATATAACATGGAGTGATTCAACAAAATAATAAGTAAATTAATCATAACTAAGAAAGTATTTTATTGATAATTAAACTAATAATCAACTTTATTTTACATAATAAATTTAAATTTTAAATACTTTAAAAATTGTTTATAGATGTATCATTCTAAATTTAATTTCTTTTATAGAGACCCTTCGAATTGGATTACATTCTTTATCCTAGTAATTCTATAATATGAAATATATATTTTAATAACATATATTTTATTATAACAAAATCTATTGCTTTTTTTTATTTATTATTTATTTATTTTTTATGTTTTAAAAAATACCTAACTAACAATGTCTTTTTCCACAGCACATAACCAATAATCATATATTATTGAGATATAATAAACTATGACAATAAATAAATAAATAAATATATATATATATATATATATATATTATTTTTGTGACAGCATCCCATTACTTTCCTAAGGTAATCATGTATGACTAATAACCTGTCCACAAAATTCCAAAAACAGGAACACAGAGGGCCCCACGAGGGACGACGTCGTTTCACATTTTCGGTGGGATAAATTATTTAGTGTCCTTTAATATACTTTTGCCGAGTTAAACTATTTAATATGTTTTAATAATATTTATCATCGCTTAAAATAATTTATATGCACGTTCATAATAATTAACCATTGTTTTCCAATATATTCCTTAGACAAAACATTTAATATTTTCTATATTTTCACATGATAAATGAGAATTTTAAAATAATGATGAGGTGTTAATATATATTCTCTAATAATAATAATTGATAACTATTTTGATGAATAAAAATTGCAATAAATTTTATGTTTTCAAAAAAATAATTTATTACATTCATCAATCTACATTTTATAATTTTCACATGATAAATGAGAGTTTTAAAATAATGATGAGGTGTCAATATATATTCTCTAATAATAATAATGGATAATTATTTTGGTGACTAAAAATTACAATAAATTTTATGTTTTCAAACAAATAATTTATTACATTCATTATTCTATACTAAATTAATTTAGATTCTTGAATAAGGCATTTTTTTAAATCAATAAACAAATTATTATAAATTCTATCATTTTCAAAAAATTAATTATTAAATGCAATTTCCAATTATATAGTGTTTGAATTAATTATAATATAATTTTTTTATTTAAAAAAATTAAATTAATAATAAAATTAAATTATTAATGATGATGATGATGGTGGTGGTGGTGGTGGTTAATGTCCACTGAGACCAAACTTTGGTCTATCAGACCTAAAGAAACAAATTATTTAGTTTGATTTAAGATTTTATTCATATGCTCAAAAAGTTTGGAGAGAAGCCTCCCGAGCTCACTATAATTTTGACATCATAAAAGGCTAGGAAGGTGAGTATTGCGACAGAGATGATGAAACTGAGATCTAATGTGGTTGTACATGGGGCACTCTAAGAGGAAGTGGTTTTCATCCTCAATGTTCCTATTCTCACAGAGGTGGCAGATCCTTTCCATCCATGGTGTTTTAGGAACTGCCCGATGACCTGTTTCACTATGAAGCTCATGAGAGTTCATTCTAATCTTCGCTCTATTAATTTTCATCTTTGAGCTAGTTAAAACAGTGAGATACATCTGATCTTATAGGGTGGGGTTGATGACCTTCTTATAATAACTTTATTTTCTTTTAGCTGTTAAATCTTTTTCACACCACATTTTTTCTTTGAACTTAGAAGTAACAATATTTTTAATGTTATTAATGTTTTGCAATGCATCATTCTCGTTGATCTCCCAATGGTTTAACCAGGCCCTCGTGTCTTTATACCACCACCGCTTGAGCCTTAGGTGGTTTTGGCTGGAATTTAAAGCTAGCTTAGGAAGTCTATGATCTCCTATATTATTGAGTTTTTTCTTGTACACCAAAAGCCTAGTCATAGCTAGGCTCTTGATAGGGGAAAGACCTACTTCTATAAGGAGAATAGGATAGGGTGTATTGCTCTTTTTCAGGTTATACATTATAAAACGCTTCTGGATTTGCTCAATCTTTCTACAAGATTCTCTAGAGATGCTGCAACCCCAAACCTCACATCCATATAAGATAACAGGAGTGACTAAATTTTCAAAGAGGAACTTCTTTTTATCCCACGTTACGAGGTTTGTCGTTTTGCAATTATTTTCAAGACCAAAATAAGCTTTCCACCCCCCATTAATCATTTTCTCAATGCTATAGTCCCAGTTGAGCTTGTGATGAATATCAATTCCTAGGTACTTGTAAGAATACACTTCCTCCAAGTTATTATTGTCATACATAAAATTAGCGTAAGTGTCCTTCTTGGATTTGATAATCATAACTTTAGTCCATATTATATTATGGGCTAATACAATATTATTAGTCCATAGGACATTATCAATAAATTTATTTTTTGATTGCTAATAGTTAATCTTTGTTCTATCATTTGTACTAATTAATGTTGTAAATTAAATATATGTATCCTTTAGTATCGTAAGAAAACATAAATAGTTCTTAAAATTTTGATTAATCACTAACTTTAGATTCTTATTGCATATCCTGCTAACATGAATTAATTATGCACTATTTTTTAATTGTTTTTCAAATGTACAATGGACATACATGAGTTTTGTGTTAGGTAAACTTTATTTTACAATGGACATACATGAGGATGAGAATTTTGTTAGGTAAACTTTATTTTGCGTATGTCGTGAAGCAACCTTTCCCATAGATCCATGACCACCCTCACAACCAACTATGTTCCACCCTCACAACCAACTATGCTCCTCTTGTATAGGAGTATGATCTGCAAATGTGTGCCCAACTGCAAGCCTTACCACTAAATGAGGAGAATAGTGGAGCATGATCAAGTCGATCAACCATAAAAATAATAATGTTGTAATTGTGTCTGTAGAGAGAGAATCTATGACCAAATACAAAATCTTGTGATGTGTGAACAATGTTGAGTAAAGATATTTGTTATATTACTACAACGAAAAAGGATTAGACATTACAATTAAGTAAAATGAATAATGTCTTTCATCTAATTATGTAATAGTTACAAGAAAGTAAAGAACATAATAAAGCGGTGAATAACACATCTTTCTCCAGTATAAACAAAAGAAAACAACATGGTAGTCTCAAAATAAAACATATACATAGTTTTATAAACATAAATATTGTAACCAAAACCTCAACCAATAAAACATTTACTCTAAACCAAATACAAAAAAGTGTTCCATAAACATATAAATTTCTCAAAACTCTACATCAAATATCTCGCTCACGATAATAAACAAAATTGACAAAATCTTTTATATAAGAAAATGAAGAAACCTAATTTTCAATAATAATAAAAACATAGATCACAAATACCTTGGAAAGACATTCAAAAATAAACTAAAAACATTCAACATTAAATATTAGTTAAGGTCGAGCAACCCTAGGCAAGCAATCAACATAACAGAGATAAAAGTCTGACCACAGCGACACATTGATTTTCAAACATAAAACCCTACTCCATAACTCAAAAATTTGGTTCCTTAATAGCTAGAGTGGCATACAAAGAATATAAAGGGAAATAAAAGTGGAAAGGGAAAATCGATGTCGAACCTTGCTAAAAGAATTAGAACCTAACATGAGACTTTCCAGAAAAAAGGCTTCTATTAGAAATCTAAGGACGCACTCACGCTACGAGAAAAATCTCTTCTAGCAAAAGGTTATAACTTAGGATTTTAGTGTTATAAAATTAGGAAAAAGATGCTAAAAAAATATCTGTTAAAATATTTGTTTAAAATAGAGGATGTTTTAGTGGTGATTATAATATAATTTCATTTTAACTTAAAAATTCTAAATAACAGAAGATTTTAGGGAATATCTTTTTAGTGGTGTGTTTCATGAAACAAGTGCACTACATATACAAAATCACCAAAGCAACCTCCATAACTAAAAATACTGAAAAATTGAATGAAAATAACACCAATACTTAAAATGTATTCATGGAATAAGTAACACTGATGTGCTACATATATAAAATTGCGGAAGCTGTTAGCTCCATTAACATTGCACAAGTTGCTGCCTACAATTATGGAGTTGCAGTCTTTCCTTAACTTATGGAAACCAACTGCAGTAGTTTCCTTAAGTTAAGAAAAGGCAACTCCAATTACTAAATTTATTATTAGGAGCTACTATAGTGGTCCATCACTTTGATTCAAGTTCTCAGCCTTGATTTGTGGACATCTAACACATAGCTATGAGAAGCTTGATGGAAGCTTAGCTATATGTTCATTTGTTTGGTCCCCAAGCTCATATCTCAATCCCCTTCAGTTTTACACCATCTAGCTGAGATAGCAGAGCTTGGAAGTGCCTTCAGAATTTTGTGTTCTTTTTCTTTTGCTTGGATTGAAGCTGGAGTGCTGAAGAAGAAGCAAGCAAGTGGACTGTGGCCTTCATCAAAAAATCACCAATGGCTGGAGGTAACCCGTATCCCTGGGCATTAAGATTTAATGATTCTTTGAGTTTTTATTCTGCATGCAGAATCGTTGTTGAAACTGTAGAATTTCTAACATTTGGTATCAGAGCCCTTTTACCTCTGCCTTGCTGTGTGTTGGCCAAGAAACAAATTCTTATTTTTGAGCATGGCCTATTAAGCATAACAGTCAATTCTTTCAAATTCCATTGTCGCATATCCATCTTTCTGTTGTTCTGTGGAGTGAATTGAATTCCGGTATCAAGCTGAATGTTTGTCGTGATAAAAGTTTTTTTATTTATTATTTTTAAACCCCATGGCTCGGCTTCAATATCCTCACTCTGCGTCTTCCGCCGGAGCCCATAGTGGGGTTTGGGTTTGGGTCCAAATATTACCTGTGATGGACATTGACCCTGTGGAAATCGACAGAATGACTTCGTTTTTCTCCACTTAAGAGGCCCAACACTCTTTCAGCTAAAATCTCTGTTTCTTTCCTTTAAAATGTGCGCTGAGCCAATGGATACCCATACATCCTGAGACGAGCGTCCAGAATTCTGCATTTCTCTGAAATATATCATAAACCCGCCTATGCATTTCGAAGCTCACATCCTTTCAGTGGCGAATGCCAGGCCCTAAACATCGTTTGCAGTTACCTCGGGGTTTAGGGCTTGGCTGGACAGTTTCATTTTATAACTTTAAAGTGAGTTTTAATGATACGCCTTCGTAAATTATGGCTACAGCAATGGCTTGGACCCTAATACCAATACCTAGTGTACCAAACCTTGAAATTATTTTTATAGATCACTTGTAGCATCTTTGAAAAATTGAATGGCATGAGAATTTTTGAACCTTTTGGACAAAACTGCGTACGAAGGGAAACCCACCATAAACGGTAGTCGTGAATCAATCCATGGGCAAGTTTGAAAATGACAATTTTGAGTTTTTAAAAAGGGTTAAACGTTATTTGAAAAATTGATTTATAAGGTTTTAAAAGGCTATTGGAAGGTTTTACTGCGCCTGTAGCAAGACAACGACGCCTGTATAAAATGTCTTATATTGTTTGTATTTTTTGAGCGCTGGCTTAGAGGCCATTTCCTTCCTTTTAATTTCAAATTGCTCCATTGTTATATTATATTATATTTGGCCTTTGCATCATCAAACAATGTCAATGGAAAGTAAGGAATTTTACGAGTTGGTCTGTAATTTCATGTCGGGTAAAGAACAATTTTATGTCTGAAATGTACATTTCTTTTCATGTCTGAAAACTATATTTTTCGTACCGTCTCTCAGCTAATAATTCAAGACTTTTTGCACATATTAAGGTTGACAGCAGATAAACATTCTGCTTTGTTTAAACTTATCCGTTCCTTCATATCGACTCTTTGGTGTCGATGTCTGCGTGCAATACTATGTGAGAAAACCTTCCAATAGCATATATAAATAATTTATTACAGTTTGAACCCACTTTATGCACTCTTTCACATAATAAATAGTAACATTCAGAATTAGAATGTAAAATCCTTGATTAGGAAATCTTGGACAAATTTGACTGTTTTGGTTTTCTGTAAAGATTTTGTTGGATAGAAAAAACATGCTCAGGTCAAATGTTGGCATTATGATCAATTGTTATTCGTGAAAGGAGGGCCTATAATTACATCAATTGTAAATTTATAAATTGTTATTAATTGGATTTGCTTGCAAATAATTCCCATAATGCTGAAATGAACATTAGTTCATTTACTAATGAATATCCAATGTAATGACAATAGGTTGAAATCCATATTGGTTCAATTTTTATTTTATTATTTTGAAGTTATATTATGGAGGCTCACATGAAATTTTATATAAATATATATAAATAATATTTCAAATTTGCAGTTTGTTTGGAAATTGTTTAGAGCCCGTTTTTTGTAATTAATTTAAGAATTAGTCTTAAATAAATTATGGGACAAGTTAGATTGAGGAATGTAAATTTAATTTTAATTTTATTTATCTTGTGAGCAAAAATAGCTTGTTTGCTGGTCAATTTTTGTTGTTTTATAAACTTAAGGACGGAGCCTGAAGTCAAGCCAGCTAGCCTTCGAACTGCATTTGCTATGCAAGTGCAAAGTAGATCAACGCTGCTTCAGTCCATCTCTGGGTTAAGTCTATAAATTGAACAATCAATTTGTAGTCATTTTCGGTAATGCTGACTGCTTTAAATTTTGATTTTTGCTGGAAAATTATTACAGTTATATGGAGTTTATTAAAATGTCATTTTGACTTACTCCTTTCAGTAAACATTATTTTTCTCTCTGGTTAAGTTTTGTTTATGCAGCAAAATAATGTCTAGTGATCCATATAATTTTAATTAATTAGAGAATAGCCACAACATCTTTAATTAAATAAAATTATATATTTTGTTTGATAAGATCACATAAAGATTATTTAGACATTAAATTGTAATTAATTACACTGAATATAATAAATTTTATCCCACAGGAATCTTTATTATATTTATGTAATTAATTAGGATAAAATTTCATAACCTACCCACAGGAGTTATGAATTAATAAGTTTTATCATAAAGTTTTATTGAATCTATTTTGAATTAAAAATTTAGCCCACAGGCAATTTTTATGTCATTTGATTCAATTCTTTTTTAGCATGATTTACATTGAATATAATGAATTTTATCCCACAGGAATCTTTATTATATTTATGTAATTAACTAGGATAAGATTTCATAACCTACCCACAGGAGTTATGAATTAATAAGTTTTATCATAAAGTTTTATTGAATCTGTTTGAATTAAAAATTTAGCCCACAGGCAATTTTTATGTCATTTAATTCAATTCTTTTTAGCATGATTTACATTGGCAAAACATGAAAGTTTATTAAGCCTCAATTTTAGCATAAGCATGTGATTCTTTCTTTTGATGCAGTAGTACAACCTGCAAATTTCTCTGAAATTCGTTGTGACATTCCCGAACTTAAGGGAGATAACTACAAGATTTGGAAGGAGAGGATTCTCCTTCATCTAGGGTGGATGGACATAGATTATGCTATTAGGAAAGATGAACCATTGGCACTCACTAATACCAGCACTGCAGCGGACATCACGCTTTATGAACGATGGGAACAATCTAATCGTCTAAGCATGATGTTCATTAAGACTAAAATTTCAGCTGGTATTCGAGGTTCCGTTGATCAGCATGACAAGGTCCGAGACTTGTTGAAGGCCATTGATGAACAATTCGTCTCTTCAGACAAGGCACTAGCAAGCACCCTAATCATGAAGTTCTCATCCCTGAGGCTCACCAGTGTGAAAGGTGTGCGTGAGCACATCATGCAGATGAGGGACACTGTGGCTCAATTGAAGAAACTCGAGGTTGAAATATCGGAGTCCTTCCTAGTGCACTACATCCTGAACACCCTTCCGCACCAATATGGACCTTTCAAAATCTCATACAACACACATAAGGATAAATGGTCAATTAATGAACTCATGACCATGTGTGTTCAAGAGGAAGAGAGACTGGGGATGGAACTGGGAGAGAGTGCAATGCTGGCAAAGCGTGGAAAAGGCAAATCTCAAGCCAATCGGAAAGGGAAAGATAAAGTACCTCCCCAAGCCGATATCAAGAAGGTTTCCAAGTGTTTTTTCTATAGGAAGAAGGGACACATGAAGAAGGAATGCGCCAAATTTCAGAAATGGCTTGCAGACAAAGGGTTTGCAAAACCTAAGGAAGCCAGTGGGAAGTGAGCAAAGCATCTTATCAAGAAACAAGATGGGCTCGCATGTGGAAGCTATAGGAACATGTTATTTAACTTTAAGTAGTGGTTTTGTTTTGGAGTTAGAAAAGACCTTTTATGTTTCAAGTTTTTCTAGAAACTTGATCTCAGTTTCAAGGCTTGTACCTTTTTGGATATTCTTTAAACTTTTCAAAAAAAAAAAAAAAAAATCTCTTTCAGTCTATTCTATAAATCTGATTATGTTGGGAATGGTATTTTGTCTAATGGTCTTTACTGCATTAATTTACAAAACAATGTCACATATGATTCAATGCATGTTCACACTGGCACTAAAGGATGTGTTATTAATGAAGATTCCTCTAAATTATGCCACCGAAGACTAGGTCATATCTCCATAGATAGAATTAATGGAGATATAGAGGAAGAGGTTTACATGAAACAACCTGAAGGATTCCCCTCTAGTGATGGTGAACAATTGGTTTGCAAGCTCAAGAAGTCATTATATGGTTTAAAACAAGCATCCCGCCAATGGTATTTGAAATTCCATAATGTAATTTCTTCTTTTGGTTTTGTAGAAAACATTATGGATCAATGTATATACCTGAAGGTTAGTGGGAGTAAAATTTGTCTTCTTGTTTTATATGTGGATGACATTTTGCTAGCAACCAATGATAAGGGTTTGCTACATGAGGTGAAACAATTCCTCTCTAAAAAACATTTTGATATGAAGGATATGGGTGAGGCATCTTATGTCATTGGCATTAAGATCCATAGAGACAGATTTCGAGGCATCTTGGGTCTGTCCCAGGAAACCTATATTAATAAAATTTTAAAGAGATTTCGGATGAAGGATTGTTCACCAAGTGTAGCTCCTATTGTGAAGGGTGATAGGTTCAATTTGAACCAATGCCCGAAGAACGACTTTGAAAGGGAACAAATGAAGAACATTCCATATTCTTCTGCTGTCGGAAGCCTAATGTATGCTCAAGTCTGCACAAGACCTGACATTGCATTTGTTGTGGGAATGTTGGGACGATATCAGAGTGATCCAGGTTTAGACCACTGGAGAGCTGCAAAGAAAGTTATGAGGTACCTTCAAGGAACCAAAGACTACATGCTTATGTATAGACGAACGGACAACTTGGAAGTAATTGGCTACTCAGATTCTGACTTCGCTGGATGTGTTGATTCACGCAAATCAACATCAGGATACATTTTTATGATGGCCGGTGGAGCTGTATCATGGAGGACTTCCAAGCAGACCTTGATTGCCACTTCCACTATGGAAGCCAAGTTCGTCTCCTATTTTGAGGCTACTTTACATGGTGTATGGCTTAGGAATTTCATTTCTGGGCTTAGAATTATGGATTCTATATCTAAGCCATTGAGAATATATTGTGATAATTCAGCTGTTGTTTTTATGGCTAAAAACAATAAAAGTGGGAGTCGAAATAAATACATCGACATTAAGTATTTAGCTATAAGGGAACGTGTTAAAGAAAAGAAAGTGGTCATTCAGCACATCAGCACTGAGTTAATGATCGCTGATCCTTTGACTAAGGGCATGCCACCATTTAAATTCAAGGATCATGTATTGAATATGGGACTTGGTTCCATTATGTAGTTTTTCATTGTATGGACAATGTTATTTTAATGAAATTCTTAATTATTGTGATGTTTTTTCTCATATTTATGTGCACCTTAAGTTGATTTGAGAAAATTCATTTAAGAAGGACCAAGAATAAACATAAGGTTTATTCATTAAGAAATTGTTGCCACATAAATTATAATAAGAATAAATACATAGTAATACATGAAAGATAATACTCATCATTAGAGGACTTATCGCCATGATTCATGTATCTATTACTTAATACAGATTATCAATGGTTTTTAAGTTGAGACATTAAGTTTGGAAGTATGGACCAAGTGGGAGAATGTTAGCTCCATTAACTTTGCACAAGTTGCTGCCTACAATTATGGAGTTGCAGTCTTTCCTTAGCTTATGGAAACCAACTGCAGTAGTTTCCTTAAGTTAAGAAAAGGCAACTGCAATTACTAAATTTATTATTAGGAGCTACTATAGTGGTCCATCACTTTGATTCGAGTTCTCTGCCTTGATTTGTGGACATCTAACACATAGCTATGAGAAGCTTGATGGAAGCTTAGCTATATGTTCATCTGTTTGGTCCCCAAGCTCATATCTCAATCCCCTTCAGTTTTACACCATCTAGCTGAGATAGCAGAGCTTGGAAGTGCCTTCAGAATTTTGTGTTCTTTTTCTTTTGCTTGGATTGAAGCTGGAGTACTGAAGAAGAAGCAAGCAAGTGGACTGTGGCCTTCATCAAAACATCACCAATGGCTGGAGGTAACCCGTATCCCTGGGCATTAAGATTTAATGATTCTTTGAGTTTTTATTCCGCATGCAGAAACGTTGTTGAAACTGTAGAATTTCTAACAGAAGCCGCATACATAACTAAAACATCTAGAGGTTAAATGAAAATAACACCAATGCCTGAAATATATACTACCCTGATACAGATATATCAAAAAAATGCCTCATGAGGTTCCTTTAAGGAATAACACCGGGGCATGCAAACAAAATATCGGAGACTTGGTGCTATTATTTAGACTCGTAACGTCGATCCATATGATATAAACGAACTTGTACACTAAGGACATAAAAGAACTAATGTTATTCATTTTATTGGAAATAGTATTTTGTGGCATTAGTTTTATAAAAGCGCTGAGGCTTAAAGAGTTACAATGCACATGGGTGTTAATGCCCAACAATACTAGTGCTAGAAGAACTAAACGTATTAATGTTTTTGTTTTTAAAAAGGCATCAGTCACGCAAAAAATGTTATCAAATTGATTTCATATAATGTTTTAACGACCAATTAATTTTAAATCTTTGAAAAAAACAACTTTAAACTTAATTTTAATTTCAAATCTGTGAAGAAAACAACTCTAAACTTAATTTCATAAAATTTAGAAAAAGATAAGTGTGACTAATTCCCTGTCTGCAAAATTCCAAAATTAGGAAAACAGGAGGGACAAAGTGTTTCATATTTTCGGTGGCATTAAATATTTATTGGCTTCCTTAATATATAACTAGCATAGCTATATTTACCAAGGTAAATATGGTTGATATACACCCATAGGGCAACTGATCATTAATAACTATTAACAATCATATTATTTATAGATATTATTATATGAATATTATATTAATATAATAATAATAATATAAACTCATAATAATATTATTAATATTAATTAGTTAGATTATCATTATATTATTCAAGAAATAAAATAATATAAATATTATTATATTATTATAATAATATACAAATATAATTATTAATAAGATAATAATATAATTAACATTGTAATAATAAAATAATAATAATAATTACTATTATATTATTTTATTATTATTATTATTATATATTATGATTATTATTATATTATTATAACAATAATATAAAATAATAATAATAATCACAATTATATTGAATTATTATTATTATACTAATAATAGCTCATAATAATAATGATGATTCAATAATAACTAAAATTATGATAGGTGAATTATTATGTGTAATTTTTTAAAAGACCAACTATTTATGATAATTAATAAATATATAAATAATAACAATGATATTCTTACATATTTATATATTTATGATTATTATATTAATATTATTACAATAATATAAACTCATAATAATAATAGTAATATTAAATATTAATAATTAACAATAATAATAATAATTACGAGGTTTTATTAATTCAACCATGTTTATTTTCGTATTCTTAATATTTATCTTAAGGTTGATATTATAGACTCAAGGGATTAATACTAAAACCCTAAGGGATTGTGAACCCAAGGGAATAATATTAAACCCAAGGGACTAATATTATAAACCTAAGGGAATAATAATCCCAAGGGATTGATATTATAAACTTAAAGGAATAATAAAATTAAGGAATCAATACTAAAACCCCAAGGGATTACGAACCCAAGGAAATAATATTAAACCCATTGGACTAATATTATAAACCCAACATTGTTAAACCCAAATATAAACACTACAAACACTAAAATAAACATGGTTTATTTTGATGGTGAGACAATTGTTGTCACAATCCCTTTTTGATAATATAAACATAAGGGAATAGTAAACCCAAGGGATTGATATTATAGACTCAAATGAATAATAAAACCAAGGGATTAATACTAAAACCCCAAGTGATTGTGAACCCAAGGGAATAATATTAAACCCAAGGGACTAATATTATAAATCTAAGGGAATAATAAACCGAAGGGATTGATATTATAAACCTAAAAGAATAATAAAACTAAGGGATCAATACTAAAACCCCAGGGGATTATGAACCCAAGTAAATAATATTAAACCCATTGGACTAATATTATAAACCCAACATTGTTAAACCCAAATATAAACACTAAAATAAACATGGTTTATTTTGATGGTGAGACAATCGTTGTCACAATCCCTTGTTGATAATATAAACCTAAGGAAATAATAAACCCAATGGATTGATATTATAAATTCAAATGAATAATAAACCCAAGGGATTAACACTAAAACCCCAAGGGATTATGAGCCCAAGGGAATAATATTAAACCCAATGGACTAATATTATAAACCGAAGGGAATAATAAACCTAAGTGATCGATATTATAAACCTAAAGGAATAATAAAACTAAGGGATCAATACTAAAACTCCAAGGGATTATGAACCTAAGGAAATAATATTAAACCCATTGGACTAATATTATAAATCCAACATTGTTAAGCTCAAATATAAACACTACAAACCCTAAAATAAACATCGTTCATTTTGATGGTGAGACAATCGTTGTCAAAATCCCTTGTTGATAATATAAACTTAAGGGAATACTAAACCCAAGGGATTGATATTATAAACCCAAATGAATAATAAACCCAAGGGATCAATACTAAAAGCCTAAGGGAATAATATTAAACCCAAGAGACTAATATTATAAACCTAAGGGAATAATAAACACAAGGGATTGATATTATAAACCTAAATGAATAATAAAACTAAGGGATCAATACTAAAACCCCGATGGATTATGAACCGAAGGATATAATATTAAACCCATTGGACTAATATTATAAACCCAACATTGTTAAACCCAAATATAAACACTACAAATACTAAAATAAACTTGGTTTATTTTGATGGTGAGACAATCGTTGTCACAATCCCTTGTTAATAATATAAAGCTAAGGGAATAATAAACCCAAGCGATTGATATTATCAATCCAAATGAATAATAAACCCAAGGGATTAATACTAAAACCCCAAGGGATTCTGAACCCAAGGAAATAATATTAAACCCAAGGGACTAATATTATAAACCTAAGGGAATAATAAACCTGAGGGATTGATATTATAAACTTAAAGGAATAATAAAACTAAGGGATCAATACTACAACCCCAAAGGATTATGAACCCAAGGAAATAATATTAAACCCATTGGACTAATATTATAAACCAAACATTGTTAAACCCAAATATAAACAATACAAACACTAAAATAAACATGGTTTATTTTGATGGTGAGACAATCATTGTCACAAATCCTTGTTGATAATATAGACCTAAGGGAATAATAAACCCAAGGGATTGATATTATAAACCCAAATGAATAATAAACCCAAGGGATTAATACTAAACCCCAAGGGAATAATATTAAACCCAAGGGACTAATATTATAAATCTAAGGGAGTATTAAACCCAAGGGATTGATATTATAAAACGAAATGAATAATAAACCCAAGGGATTAATACTAAAACCCCAAGGGATTGTGAACCCAAGGGAATAATATTAAACCCAAGGGACTAATATTATAAACCTAAGGGAATAATAAACTTGGAGATCTATAATTGAATGCATAATTTATTCTTCTAATTATATTCATCATCTATTTCAATTTACTCTTTTAATCTAGTTCATATTTTGATTTTTTTTTTTTTAGAACTTCATTTCAAAAATTATTATTTAACAAATATATTTCGAAGATTACTCATTCACTAGTATTGATATCTATAATTTTTCAAATTAAATTTAATCTACTTTACATTTTAAGAATTTAATGTTGAACAAAGATAGATTTTAGAATTATATTTCAATATTTAATATTTTTTAAAAATAGATGCTTATCATTTATTAACTGATGTTTTCTTGTTATTTTCCACTTGACATTTTAAAATTTCTATGTTTAATAAAAATAAGTTTTACAATTGCATTTCAAAATTTGTTGTTTCACAATGAACATGGATAATTTGATACATATCCATTTTTTTCTGATTAATTTTAATATACACTTCATATTTTAACATTTCTATCTTTAATAAAGACAAAATAAATATTATATTTCAAAATTTTATGTATTATAATTAAATCTTGGAATCCATATATTTAATTACGTTTCAAGGTTTATTGGACATCTATAATTGAATGCATAATTTATTCTTCGAATTATATTCATCATCTATTTCAATTTATTTTTTTAATCTATTTCATATTTTGATTTCTTTTTTTGAATTGCATTTCAAATATTATTATTTAACAAGTATATTTCAAAGTTCATTGGTTCAACAGTATTGATGTCCATAATTTTTCAAATTAAATTTAATCTACTTTACATTTTAAGAATTTAATGTTCAACAAAGATAAAATTTAGAATTATATTTCAATCTGTATTATTTTTCAAAAATAAATACTTATCATTTATTAATTGATGCCTTGTTGTTATTTTCTACTAGACATTTTAAAATGTCTATATTTTTATTTTCTACTAGACATTTTAAAATGTCTATATTTAATGAAAATAAACTTTACAATTACATTTCAAAATTTGTTACCTCACGATGAATATAATCTTTATTATTTTTCAAAAATAAATACTTATCATTTATTAATTGATGCTTTGTTGTTATTTTCTACTTGACATGTTAAAATGTCTATATTTAATGAAAATAAACTTTACAATTACATTTCAAAATTTGTTACCTCAGGATGAATATGGATAATTTGATGCACATCCATTTTTTATAATTAATTTTAAGATGCCCTTCATATTTTAAAACTAAATTGATGTTTTATTTTTATTTTTGACTTGACATTTTCAAATTTTTATGTTTAATAAAAATAAGTTTTACAATTACATTTCAAAATTTGTTGTTTCACAATGAACATGGATAATTAAATATTAATTTTAAAATAGTTAGAAAGGATCAACTTTTCTATATTTATTTTTTAGATTTTTTTAATAAATTAAAAATGGTGATAAAAATATATTTTAGAAGGTTACATGAAATTAAAATAATTTTTAAAATAACAAAAAAAACATAGTTATAAGATAAAATTGAAAATAAATTAATATTTTTTTTATTTAAAAATGTATAGATGTTATTTTATTTTTATTAAATTTTTATCTAAATAAGATCACTTATTCTTTTATTTACCATAAATTAAATTACACTTTTGTTTTTACTGGAGTGTATTTTGAAGTTGATAAAATTATAGTAATATTTTTAATTTTTATTGTAATGTTATTTTACATAAAATGACTTGTACCATTCCAATTAAAATAATTTATTATTTTGTTTATATATATATATATATATATATATATATATATATATATATTCCATTTTAGAGAGTTAGGTGTGGGTGTTTTGTTAATGTGAAGTCAATTTCGTGTGATATATTAGACATATGGAAAATGTAATCCTCAAAAGTTACAATAAATATATATATATATATATATATATATATATATATATATAAAACTCCTAAAACTCCAATCTAATATATTTTAAATAAAATAATTTACATTATTTTCATTCAAAAAAACATATATATATATATATTCCTAATTTTTATTTTCCTATGTATGTTATTAATATTTATATTATTATGTTTATGTAATAATGTCTTTGTATTTATTTTTAAGACATTTTTAATATTATTTTACAATAATTATATTTTAAAACTGATCTAATTTGGTTTAAAGTTTCAATTTGATAGAAATTATCTATATTATTATTTTGATCTTTAAACATTAATTTACATAAAAAGGATATGGAACGGAACAATAACATAGTGCTCCAATATCCCAGATGTAATGGAGTTGTCTTTAAAAAGACTTTTTGGAAGTTTTTCCCGTGGGTTTTTTCGATCAAAATCCAGCAGCAATTTATTGAAATCGCAAGTTTGATAGCTAATTTCTGCACAATCAAAGCGTCCCAGGGGTTTTCAGGGTGCTGAATCCAAATATGTAGTTAAAAAACCATTTTAAATAATACAAGTCAAGATTTAACCTCAATTTTTTCCGCCGGATTCCGTCACCAGAATCTCCAAAAAGTCGCACTAAAGACAACTCCCCGATGCAATAGTACGTGGACTATCGGAAATCGCTATCTACGATTCCAACACTCCAATGCTAGGCTCCTTCTATTCTGATCTGGGAACACTCCAATGCTAGGATTCTTCCATTCCGAATGCTAGGCTCCTTCTATTCTGATCTGGGAACACTCCAATGCTAGGATTCTTCCATTCTGATCTGGTGATGCGATAACAATCGCAAACCCGATAACCTTTCCACTCTTCTCTACAATGGTTCGGGTCCAAGTTGTCGGAGTTCGAACTTCCGCGGTTCCAAAGGTCCCTTCAACTCCACTTGTGATTCTTGTGATGTGATAATGGTTCGGACCTGATACCGGTCTGAACTGGATTCAATAATACTTCGAGTTCAGAACTACGTCCATATGCAGTCACCCATTAATATGAAGTTACCCGTTTAATTTCCCATTCTAATATTAAATTATATTTTTTTGGTGTTGTAAAATTGACAATATACTTTTCAATTTTAAATATGTATTTTCTAGATGGTCATCAATCCAAATAATGTAGTTGCAAGTCAATCTAATTCATACGTCATATACAGAACAATGTGCAGCATTTACATTTAATTGAGGTTTAAAATATGCACGTGATTTGTTTTTCATGGATGTTTCACAGAAACCCACAAATTAAGTTTATTTTAATTTTTTACGTATGTGACCAGGGAATGTAGGAAGTGTTTATATGGCAATATCACATCTGATCTTGTGTTTTTCTTCAGTAATTCAACATTTACAACTCCTAATTTAGTTTTATTATTGAAATTGAGATTAATTTCTATTTATGATGATTAAATATTTTAATTATAATTTTCTTGCATTGGTTATTGTTTTCGTTCAAAAAGATGTTAACAATTTTGTATTTTTTTTATTCGTTTATAGGAAACGGCAATTTTATAAAAGTAAAACAAAATTTGATTTTCGTAAATATAGTTGGGATATTCTGAAAATATTAATTATATTTTATTATAAATTTAATAAATTTATACCTATTTTTTTATAAATTTAATAAATTTATAACTATCGTAATGGAATTTTTTTAAAAGTCTTTTATCGCATCATTATCACATCACAAGAACCACAAATAGAGAAATAAAGTAGAAGAGACCTTTGGAATCACTGAACTCTGATAGCCCGAACCCGAACCATTATAGAGAAAAGTGGAAAGGTTATTAGTCTGTGATTGTTATCGCATCGCCAAATCAAAATGGAAGGAGCCTAACATTGAAGTGTTGGAATCGCGGATATCGATTTTTGATAGTCCATGTACTATCGCATCGAGGTTATTGGAGCACTATATTATTACTCCGTTCCATGTGAAATTGCTAACAACGATTGCCAATAATTAAATTGGAATAATTAAATGGTAGGGATTATTTTGGCAGCGAGTGTGCTTCAGTGGTTATGATTATTCCGATGCTTTTGATTTTGATCAAAAACAAACAAAAAAAAGAAACAATTTGTGGCATTACACTTTCATGATAATAAAATAAAAAGAAACAATTTGTGGCATTACAATTTAATGATAATAAAATAAAAGGAAACAAATGTTATATGCCATTCAACACCAGCGCCATCGGTGGAAATGGATTCATATCACAGTGTACAAATTAATTATTTTTTCAGAGAATGCTAAGCCCGCTTATAAATATAAATATGAATATGGGTGGGAAATCCAAAGGATAATCTAAGGGAATAATAAACTCGGAGATCTATAATTGAATGTATAATTTATTCTTCTAATTATATTCATCATTTATTTCAATTTATTCTTTTAATCTATTTTATATTGTGATTTTTTTTTGAATTGTATTTCAAAAATTATTATTTAACAAATATATTTCAAAGCTTACTCATTCACTAGTATTGATATTTATAATTTTTAAAATTAAATTTAATCTACTTTACATTTTAAGAATTTAATGTTTAACAAACATAAATTTTAGAATTATATTTCAATATTTAATATTTTTCAAAAATATGTATTTATCATTTATTAATTGATGATTTGTTGTTATTTTCCACTTGACATTTTAAAATTTTATGTTTAATAAAAATAAGTTTTACAATTACATTTAAAAAAAATTTGTTTCACAATGAACATGGATAATTTGATACATATCCATTTTTTTCTGATTAATTTTAATATACACTTCATATTTTAACATTTCTATCTTTAATAAAGACAAAATTAATATAATATTTAAACATTTTATGTGTTATAATTACAACTTGGAATCCATATATTTATGATGTGTTGTTATTTTCCAATTTACATCAAATTTTTTAATCTTTTTCTACTCTTTGAAAACCATGTATATATATAATGTTGTATTGTTCTTTCCCACTTTACATTCTAAAATTTATGTTTAGTAAAACTCTAAATTTTTAAAAGTAAGCTTCAAAATTATTATTTCACCAATATGGACATGTATAATTTCACAGATACACAAAATATTAATTAATTTTATATTATGTGGCGTGAGATTGCAGGATTGCAATCCTTTCCCTCAGTGCGACTCTAATTAACGTGTCAAGCCGGGAAAGGGGCTAGGTGTTAGGTTTTTGTGTAATAATCATCTTCCATCCCGAATTTAGTTGGTTTCATTTTATATTAAAATTAACTAATATTTCAATTCCGAATTAAGTTGGTTTCATTTTATATTAAAATTAACTAATATGGGTTAAAAATGTAAAGAAAAAATAAAATATTTAAAATTATAATGTTAAATCTTCAGTAGAACTAATTCTATCGACTACTTTTATCGTATAATTTCATTTACATTGCGCGTTAATAAATGAGTTGTTTGAAAATTGGCTGCAAGTTCAATAATAATGTTACATTTTATTTAATAGTATTAATTTTTATTTAATATTAAGGTTTGTTTTTCACGTGTTTCATTAACAATGTGTCACAATGCTTAAATGTGCGTCTTGCTTTCCCTTTATTTGTAATAGGGCCGGTGGGCTTCTTCTCTTACCCCTTCTTAGCATGCCTTTAGCTTACTCTTTTTCCTAGGTAGAGGAAAGTAACTACTCCCTCATGAGGAAGCCCCCTTCCGTACAATGCTATAAGGTTTGTGACATAAAGAAAGTGGGACTTTCCTCATATGTTAAAGTGGTTACAGAGAAGAAGTGACTCACTCGGAATTAATAACATTGATTTTCAAGTATCGAATACATTTGCATTTAGATTTTAAAATGAAGTTTTAATAAATATTGTATTGTATTTTAATGTATTAATAATGTATGTTTAATATTGATGATGTTACAATATGGTAAGTAGTAAGTTAATCAACAACTCAGGTTTATAGTTCGCACTTTTTATTTTCATACCCGGAACAAACAAGTTAGTTATATTTAATTGTAAAAACAGTGTGTCAATCATTACCTTACTGCATGGTATTTAATCTTTGCAGTGTTTGGTAAATGCCAGTAAATGGGTATTTTACAGCCGAAGTATCACACTTTTCTTTTGATTTCGTTTAAAGACATTTAACATATTTGCAGAACAAGCAAAAGGGTTCCATCGGCATCTCGATCTATGCCCCGTGGTATGTACCAATGACAAACTCGTCCGAAGACAGCGCTGCGACTCAAAGAATCTTAGATTTCTGGTATGGCTGGTAATGGCAGAACCAGAAAACCCAACAAATAATGATAAAGTCACTCACCGTTTGTCTGACTAAATTCCATTGTTAATGTGTGAATTCATTCTCTGATTGAGCAGGATAATAGAGCCTGTTATGTATGGAGATTACCCTTCTTCTATGAAGAAGATTGTAGGCTCCAGATTGCCTTCTTTCACCAAACAAGAATCCGAAAAGCTGAGGGGTTCCTTCGATTTCATTGGTCTCATCCATTATACTACTGGTTATGCTTCGGATGCTCCTAGTTACAGGGATTTAACCCCAAGAGACTTTCTAGAAGATATGTTGGCAACCATTTCAGGTATATACCTGCCTCTAATGTCTTTAAAAACTAATAACTAGAGCCGGTACTCTTTTGATCGAATGCTCTACAGACAAATAAAACTATTATGTATTCAGCATATAAAGATTAAGAAATATATTTTCTTTAAGATAATTTTCTTTTTATGAAGCCATGACAATTGTAATCGAGCTGAACACTGTCATGCAAAAGTTTACATTAAAATTTGACAATTAGATGTTAAACCCTGCTGGAACCCAAGGGCCGGACCTGAAATATTATAGACCCGCCTCTATAAATATCGGTGGGTCCGCTCCTTCGCGCCATTCCGCAGTGCCGCTCTCTATCTTCTCCGAACTCCGACTGTCCGATCTGGATTCCGGACCTCAAATATTATTGACCCGCCTCTATAAATATCGGTGGGTCCGCTCCTTCGCGCCATTCCGCAGCGCCGCTCATCTTCTCCAAACTCCAACTGCCCGATTTGCGATCAGCGTCTACATCGCGACTTTTGATCTTGAAGATGATTCGACGGTTGCCGATTAATCAGCGATCGCAATCGCAATGCTTCAACTGCCAATTTCACTATCGTTTCAATGATTCCGCCGATGCGATGTGGACTCTCCGCTCCGCTGCGACTTGATCCATTTACTTATGATTAACTTGTATAATCTTCGTAAAATTTAAAAGAAAACGAATTTTTTTTTAAGAAAAATGTATGGAAAATTACATCATCTTGAATTATCCCTGATCTAAACCATGAAAAATACACCTCTAGTTTTTAACCATTTCGTCAACCAGCCTCAATCTAAATTTTCCTCCGTGTTACCCTGGTATTTCCTCTTATTCGTTCGGTCTGACGCCTGTATCTGGAAGCAGCGAAGGAGGAAGGATCAGAGAGATCTGGGATATAAATACAATCGTCTCAGTATCTAAAATGCGGATACTGCGAGGGAAAATGTTAAAAATACAGAGAGTTTTGAAAACGCCAAAGAAATAATCAAAGCGACCTGGAATATAGATATATTCTTATCGAATATAATTACATTCATCTCCGTCAGTATCTAAAATGCTAAGACTATGAGGAAATTGTGAAAAATATAGGGTGTTTTGAAAACGGCAACGATATAATCAAAGCGATCTGGAATACAGATACATTCTTGTCGCCTCCAATATATAAATGCATTTGTCTCAGTCGGTGTCAATAGCTAAGCACTATACGAAAAATGTAAAGAATATGTAGAGTTTTGGAAACGCTGAGGATCCTGTGGCATTTTCGAAGCAGAAGGCAGCGAAAATGCCAAGAATAACACCTCTGTAAATATAAAATATAAACATAAAGTACAAATAATTCTCCAGTAAACATGAATTTTAATGAGGATTTTGAAATTACATATATTTGATTTCACATGAATTTTAAAATTTGTATATAAACAATCTAAACATCTCGTTCAAGATAATTTTTTCTAATGAAAGCTAAAATCGAGGGTAAATTGTTGTACTTCCAGAAGTTTAATGAAAACAGTTGGATTAAACATTGGAACAAATCGAGGTGCCTGCTCATGACTACTGGTCAAAATTTAGGTATTTATTCTGAATAATAACTATGTAAAAACCTCTCTGGTTATCACTAAGACCAAGGACTGCTTTATCGCTTATCGGGCAGAGGTGCCCCTGAAAGAAATGCCCTAAAAAACACGAGCACGATTGCGATTGAAAATAGGTACAGCATGCCCGACGCCATAAAACGTTGAAAATTTCAGACCTTCATAGTCTTGAGTCCATCCAGCCACCTGCATGAGTTAAGACAACATAGCGAGAAACAAATAATGCTAATTAATACCGCAAGTAAATCTTTCAACAAATAAAAGTAAGTAATAGCTTCACTATTTCTTGACAACGAAATTATAATAGGTATTATCAGATTTTAGAAAAAGTTAAAGTGAAAAATGTATAAAAGATTGTTCCCTGTTGCTCATGAAACCAAGGTTGCCATGTTTTTTTAATAGGAAGCTTAAGTTGATCGATACAATATCTGGTCGATATGATTGAGACTCGTGCATCCGTATCTCCACTGCAACATTTTCAATACACCAAGAATCATCGTATAATCAAACTTTTACTTGCAACGATTTGTTGCAGTAAAAAACTCAAGGTGTTGGACAGTGCGGGTCAGCTGAGTTTAGTATGGCAATGCTTGCATACCTATATACCCATATGCGAAGGCCTCCTGCTATGAGTTTTTGATATATGGCGAGCACAGAGTTTGGGGAGAATCACATCCTGTATTGGAGAAGAAACTTAAAAAACAATTAGAATATTGGAGAAGAAACTTAAAAAACAATTAGAATATTGGAGAAGAAACTTAAAAAACAATTAGAAATGGTAACCCATTAGGTCAAAACAATAATGGAAAAATCGGTTAAAACTAAACCTTAGTTATTTACCCGTAGCTCCGCAGTGATTCGTTCATGGCGTCGAGTTGTGCAGGTTGAGTAAATGCCGACGATCGACCCATGCAACCTGGGAAAGCATTCGGAGAACGACGGGGAGGAGCGGCCGAGGTATCTGCATATATCTTCATACGAAGGGGCAACAGTTTCTCTTGACAATGTGAACAGGCAACAGGTTAAATTTTATCTGGACGTGAGTTGGAAACGTTACAAAGGATGTGAACGGGAAATAGTTTAAGGTTTACCTGGACGCGAGTTGGAAATGTTATAAAGCTTTACGTTATACGTTTCAAAATATGAAAAGGCATAAGTGTTGTTCCGCTTTGATCCACGTCTTTTAGGTTAATATTTTATAATTTTTTAAATACATTTTTCATTAATCAACCTACGTGGTTATCAAGAGAGGTACTCGGAATTTTTAATCATGCTTTTCTAAAATATTAATTTAAGTATGGTCTAACCATGTGTCCTACACATGTAACGAAAGTTATTGTAGCGAATAAATTTTATTACAAGAATATACTCATATCTTTTAATTCAGGTCATCCCATCAAAATAATTAATTAAGAAAATACTCATATCTTTTAATTCAGGTCATCCCATCAAAATAATTAATTAAGAAAATGATTAACTTATCTATTTTGATAAGGGGGACGCCTATCCGTGTAATAATTCGTCTTAAGCGTTCCTATATCGACCCCAGGTCGATGGGGGTGTCGTTGAGCCTTTTTTATTTTTTAAATGAATGGTGTAGATTTATTCTCAACGACGTATGCCAGTAGATGCTTCGTCTGAGTCGCAGATCTACGACTCAGGCAGGAGGGAGCGTGAAGCGTTGCAGTTTAAGTCAACTTAATTGAAATTAAAATGATTTTGAACGTGGTGGCGGTTGAGGAAAATGGTGGGACGATCCAGCTCGCAGCTGGTAACGTGCCACTTGTAATGTCGCGCCCATGTCAAGTCGAAGCTCTTTCTAAGTCAATGTGTGTGCGTGTTTTTTCATGGATCACGCTCTTGGGAAGAAAACTTGTTGTGTACAGTTTCCTCAGAGAATTGATGGTATTGATCGATGCACTTCGATAAATTGATAACAAAATTCATTTAAGAATGCAATTTTGCTACATCATGAATTTTATCTTGGATGTTGCCATATCTGCTCTCGTCTCAAGTATGCTAATAATGTATTATGAGTTTGGATCACTAGTCCAGGTGCACGGGATTCACTTCCTATTTTCCATCAAGGTAGCACAACATTCTAGTCTGATCTCTAACACCCAAGAAAATCCGTTAAAATCAAACAGATCATTAAAATCTGTGGATATTTTTGTTTAAAAGGACTGTTAATTCAGGCACGATGTAAATAATTATCTCCGCATGGAATGCTGTATGCTCATCATTACAAAATCATGATGACAGAATGGGATTTTCAAGAACATTTTTTGGAACCATGCAACTCTCATATCCAACGTAATTCTTACTTTTATAAGTTTCTTTTGAGGATGATAAATTTGAGGCTATGAAATACTATCGTCTAATATTGAAATTAGTAGTGGTTAGGATTTTTCGTCAACAATTTAATAACCCTAATTTATTAAAATTTACATATTCTATTTTTTTAATGAAACATTAAAATTTTTGAATTACTTAGCACATCCAAAGATGCAATAAGCGTTATTGGCAATTTCAGAAGAGAACTCTCCATTGTTCAAAATATAGAATTGTTCAAATTCCATTTACTAGCAATTTTAATTAATAAATGCATTTTTTATTGGAATTTAACAATATAATTTTTGTGAAATTGTAATTTTTTATTATTTAAAATGTCTTTTCAAAAGTATAAAAAAAATTACGAGCTTAAAATTTCTTTAAAACACTTTAATTTTGAAATTTTTACAACCTAAATTTACAATTTTTAAAAATATCTAAACAATCTTTAACCAAATCTAACAAAACCAAATGGTACTTAGAATACGACACTCTACTGATATTTTCATTGTCAATTCCGTGATCCAATAACGTTTTAAACATTAAAAGTTGTGGCCATAAGGTGTCTTTACTCTTTTTTTAAATGGGGCTGGCTAGTCCCCTGAAGAAGCATTTATTAGGCCATATGTACAATATATTACATGAATATAGGCAGATAAACTGTCATATCAATCGACATTAATCTCCATATATCAAATGCACTGCCGAGCATCATCAAGATGGTGGATCGAACGCAGGCGGGGAGCGTATAAGCCTGCCGCCCTGCCGTTGGACCATGCACACATGTGCAGTATACTATTACTATTATTTGTGAAAAAACATGTTGCTTTTTTTTAGTGATTCTTTGCATTTAATTCACATAGAGCACACATTTGAGAGACACATTTGTCTTTTATGGTTATTGATGAAAAATTTCCTTGGTTTCCTCGCTTTCTTGAGTGGAGTCATGCATTTGGGTGATATGAAGCACATATTTTAATGAAAAATTGTCCATATTCTTCAAGATTATCTATGTGATTTTAATCACTTTCTTTCATGAATTGGGGCTAGCATTTTGAGTGATATAACATTTGGTTAACATAGAGCACATACTTTAACGATTTTTTTTTTTTTTTGTAAGTTTGATGAGTGTGTTGAGCTAATTTATTAACACAAGTATTCATTATCAATCTGGGTTTGTAAAACTTGGAGGCAAGTCCACAGTGTATGGATATCAGATGTAGCCAAGCTTAGAAGATAAAATTTGAAGAGTTAAGGAAGTACATATTACAAATATAAACCTATTTTAACAATTTCTAATTAATTTATGTAATATGTGAGGGATGAGGCTCCTAACTTAGGAGAACCAGGTTGTCCTTCCCTACAATACTACTTTCATGAAGTGAAATCTAAAAGAACTAATTAACAATGGTTTATGATGGAGAAGATGTAAAAGAAGAGGCTCCTAACTAACGAGGGCCAAATTGTCCTTCTTCACAATTCTACTATATCATAATCACCATTGCTTCAAACCATAAATGCAGAAATAACTTCAAAAGGACAATGAAATTCAGTTTTAGTTCAAGATCAAATAGAAGGGGAATTTAACTTAAATTAATGTGTGTCCCTTCATATGTAGATTAGAATTAAACCAATATTCATTCAACAATCATCACATGTCTAAATACATTTGAAACAAGAACTAATTTATGAAAACTATGAAAATTTAACCAAGAAGTGCACTTAGCTTCGTGTGGGGGCCCTCCACCCTTGCCTTGCACACTTGAAGAAATCTCAGCTACAACAACTTCAATAAATCAACCAAGCATGAACAACAAATTGAAATGAAACAGGTTCTTCAATTATCTTTCAGTCTTCAAAGAGTCTCAAAATCAAATTACATAAATTCTACATTAATTCTCCATTCATAAGCCTTCAAAGTTTTGGCTTAAATAGAAGATCATGAAACAAACTGATCTAAAGTATCTCTAACAACTATATCTATCCATATCCACCTATCCAAGTCGAATCCATCCAATCTATCACTAAAAATATGGAAAATACCATGAAATCATAAAACTACTCTATTTCCCAGGGATTTTCTAGGTGACTAGTCATATTTGATCAGCCTTGACCAGGCCTGATTTAGCTTGTTTTCACTGAACCAATTGGAATTAGTTCAGTCCTAGTTCCCAAGATTTCTATTCATGTATCTATCTCAAGCTCAAGTGTCTTGCAAATATGGCATCTACATAGCCATTACGAGAATTTCTGATTCTGTCCAAAAATACTCTTAAAGCACAATTTTTTTGCAAAAATATCTAAAAATTGAAAAAAATAATTTATTTTCTTGAATATGCATAATAAGGTCAAAATAAGGTGTATATGGATGGTATGTGGTGGAAAATGATGGAAATTAGGTGGATTTTAATAAAAAAAAATTGATTAAAAAACGAGGGCCAACAGACTGTCTTCTAATAATTTCATAATTGTATTTTTAAATTTGGAATTTTTTTTATGATTTAAAGTATATGTATATTAAGATATACTTACTATTTGTAAGAGTACATTTGGATAGTGTGAGATATTTATAGGTAGAAAAATTTTAGGGGCTAACACTTGTACATAGGCTAATTTTCCATATTTTTTCAAGAAAAGAATTAAATTCCTTCTTCTTAAAAAAGGAATCACTCTAATTGCTTAAGATAAAATCATCTGTACCTTAAAAATTATCAAAATGTTATACAACTATGTAAAATTACTATAAACATTTATTGAAATACAATTAAATATTTTATAGCCTGGATAGTAGGAATTAGTAAGATTTACTAAAGTTTCTAAACTTCAAAATAAATTATGATCCTTGAAATTTTGGCTAATTAACAATCGTGTAAAATTAACAAATCCAACATGATAGAAAACAATGGTTCCAATATTTAACTATTCCAGAACTTCAAAACCTTTCTTTTGCAACCAAATTTAATTGTTTTTGTAAAAAAATTCTTTACTAACTTACAAAGTTCTAATTAAAAAATTAATGTATTTTCAAGTATCTTGTCTAAGAACAAAGTGTCATTGGCTAAGATTGGATGTAAAATTTATTTTATTTTTATTTTATACGTGCAATCAAATTAAAATAAATTTTATGTATCATCAAGTTAAATTTAATGTGTAGTTAAAGTCAAAAAAATTTTGTGAAAATAATTTTCATATTTTGTGAAAATATAATTGTGACAAATATTGTCTCAATTTGAAAATCAATAATGATCAACCATGGTGAACAATAATCAAACGTCATGTTGTGAGAAATATTGTTTCAATATGTAAATCAAACATGGTCAACCATCTCTATTTTAGTGTTTATAATATTTATCATAGGGTTTATATAACTTGGTTTACAATATTTATTTCAGTATTTATCATAGGATTTTCTCGATATGGAAATAAATCATGGCCAACCATGGTCCAACATCGCATTTGGACAAATATTGTCTCAATATGAAAAACAACCATGGTCAAACATGGTCAAACATGGTCCCAAGTTTCATTTTCACAAAGATTGTCTTGATATGAAAAAAAATCATGGTCAACCATGGTCCAACGTCGCATTGTGACAAGGATTGTATCAATATGAAAATCAACCATGGTCAACCATGGTCAATCATGTTTATTCTAGCATTTATAGTATTCATCTTGGGGTTTATATACCTTCGATTTATAATATTAATCCATTTGGTTTAATACTGATCCCTTGGATTTATAATCCCTTGGGTTTATTAATCTAAGGGTTCATTTTCCTAGTGTATAATATTGTTCTAAGGGTTTATAATATTAATCTTGGTGTTCCATATAAATCCCTTGGATTTATAATCATGGTCAACCATGGCCCAACATAGCATTATGACAAATATTGTCTCAATATGAAAATCGGCCATGGTTAACCATTCCCAACCGTTGTCAAACATGGTGAATCATGGTCAACTATGGTCCAATTTCACAATGTGACAAAGATTGTATCAATATGAATTCAACCATGGTCAACCATGGTCCAACGTTTCATTTTCACAAAGGTTGTCTCAATATGAAAAATAACCATGGTAAACCATGCTCAACCATGTTTATTTTAGGGTTTATAATATTTATCTTAGGGTTTATAATATTTATCATAAGGTTTATATGTTGGGTTTATAATATTAATCCCTTTGTTTTAATATTATTCCCTGGGGTTTTTAGTGTTAATCCCTTGGGTTACTTATTCCCTTGAGTTTAAAATATCAATCCCTTGGGTTTCCTAATACAAGGGTTCATATTCCTAGGGTATAATATTATTCTTAGGGTTTATAATATAAATCCTTAGGTTTATAATCATGGTCAACCATCGTCCAACGTCACATTGTAACAAAGATTTTCTCAATATGAAAATCAACCATGGTCCATCGTTACATTGTGACAAAGATTGTCTCGATATGAAAATCATTCATGGTCAATCATGGTCAACCATGGTCCAATGTCACATTATGAACAGGTATTTAGATTCATCTAGTCAAATAAGTATCTCAACCCACTGTGACCACTCATCAATACAAACCTCTTGGCCAGAAGATAGTGCCTCCACATCTTCAATGCGTGTATGATTGCTACTAGCTCAAGATCATGTGTCAGATACTTCTGCTTGTGCTCATTCATTTTTCGTGATTCATAAAACACTAGATGTCCTTCCTGCATAAGAAATCCACCAAGTACTCTCTTACAAGCATTTGTAAGCACTACAAATTCTTTGCTCGGGTATGCAAACTTTAACATTGGTGCTGTGTAAACAACTGCTTGAGCTGCTCAAAACTAGTTGCACATTCTTTTGTCCATTCGAACTTCTTACATTTCCCTTGTAATGAAGTGATAGGATATGAAATGTGTGAGAATTTACTGATGAACCTCATGTAGTAACCTACCAATCCCATGAATGATCTCACCTCATCCAAAATTTTAGGAGTTGCTCACTCCATGATGGTACTTATATTTTCTGGATCTATTGCTATGCCTTCTTTGGAGACAACATGTCTGAAAGAAGCTACACTTGCTAAGCTTTGCATACAACTTATGCTCTCTTAGGAATGTTAGCACGGATGATAAATGCTCGACATGATATTCTTCACTCTTGGAGTACATTGACATGTCATCAATGAATACAATAACAAACTTGTCCTGATAAGGATGCAACCCACTATTCATCAAAGCACATGAATGTAGCTAGAGAATTAGTCAAACCAAATTGAACTACAACAAAATCATAATGCCCATACCTAGTCCTCAAGATAGTCTTGTAGATATCATCTTCCTTGATGCGTACCTGATGGTATCTTGATCTCAAGTCTATCTTAGATAACACTATTTCTCCCTTCAACTAATTAAACAAATCATCAATCATCGGAAATTGGTATGTATTCTTGATCATTACCTTTTTCAGCTACCTTTTGTCAATGCACAATCTGAGAGCACCATCTTTCTTCTTTATGAACAATACCGGTGCACCCCAAGGTGATACACGACCTAATGTATCCTTGGGCAAACATCTCCTTTAACTACAATTTCAAGTCTACTAGCTTCGGAGTACTCATCCTCTAAGGTTCCTTCAGTGCAGGTGCTTCCCATGGAACCTACTCAATAGAGAAATATACTTCCCTCTGAGGAGGTAACTCTGGAATCTCTACTGGAAACACATCTTGATATTGCAGCAATACTGGGTACCTCTTGAAGATTTCTGAATCCTCAACATCTTTACCCTTGTCACTAGATATATGAAATAAAAAAATCACAAAACCTTTTCTACAACTATACTTATCCTACTTAGTGGTAACCATCCTCACTAATGTCACCTTCCTCTTTCCATGCAAAATTCTATTTCCCCTACTATCATCCACACACTCAATGGCCTTGTCAATGTAATCCACTTTGGTCCTGTGAAGGTACAACCAATCAATGTCCATAAACATACTATACAATCCCAATGGTAGTACATTCAAATGCGCTGCTATTGGCATACAATTTAGCCTGAATGCACAAGGTCTTACCGAATGGTGAACTCTCTTCTTTGTACCTGTAGCCAACTATACTAACCAAGATTTTGCATGCACTTCTTTTATCAAACCACACTTGTCCACCAGGTCAGGATTAACATAAATATAATTAGGTCCAGGATCAATCAAAGTAGAAACAAATTGATCAGAAAGCTTACCATCCATCTCAACATTAGATGCATGATGATTCACTTGCCTGTCATCCACAGTTGAATAAATCCGAGGAATGTTATGACCAACATCACCAACTGTATGTGCCTATAGATCTAAACATTATAGATCTAGGGTCTACCTCCTTGATATTGTGGAAATACCTCTTTTGATGATCCTTGCCACATAGTCAACATTGCAACTATGCTCTGCAATTACCTCTACTCTGCTACTCTCCATGTCCCTTATCAGTTGTATTGAACTTCTTGTAAGGGACTACATTTTCTTTCTCACTTTAATCTTGAGGTGTTCCTCACTTTGGTTACAATTTTCCTTTAGCTTTCTCATTTCCTTTCAAGTCATACTGAGGCTCAACTTTGCGCTTTGACTGCTCATAACAATATTTCAGCTTTCAGATGGCCTCCTCTAATGATCTGGGCTCATCAAACTCAATCCAGTCTCTCTATGCTACTCAAATTCCTCTGATTAATCTCTGAACCTTCACCTTCTCCTCCTTCATGTAAGTAACATACCTCAAAAACTCCGAGAACCTATTAGTATACTCATCATCTATCATGGAACCCATCCACAACTCATAAAACTCCTTAACTTTGTTATCGCAGTACCTTTCTGACAAATACTTCTTATTGAAGGGCCTCTCAAACCCATTCCAAGTCAGGTCATCCTCATAAAAACCTTTGACATTCTTCACATCTTCCCACCAAATATCTTCTTTACCTTTGAGACTAAAGTTGGTTATCCTTGCTTTCATGTTTTTTGAGTAATCATGCAATCTGAAGAACTTCCTCATACCAAGTATCCATGCCTCTGTATCCTGTGATTTCTTCATCTCTCCATCGAAATTAAGTGGCTTTAATTTCTTAAACTCATCCAGTAAGTATCCCCTATCACTCCTCCTATAAGGATGATAATGAGGACAATCATGATGCCTGTCAGAACCAAAACTAGAATAGTATATGTGTCTATAACCTCTCCTATCCGGAGTATCCAACAACATTCCATCTCTAATATTATCATCTCTATCCGAATTGTGACCATAATGAGACCTATTGCCATATGCCCCATTATTTATGTCCTCCTACTCATGGCTGATATGAAGTGGTCCTTGTCATATAACTGTGACAAACTATGCAGCAGTATTGCATTAAGCTCTCCTTTTTTCTCTTGTGACTACATGATTTTATCATTTTCTGCCTTAAAACATCTTATTTCTTCCATCAAGATTCTCAATTTGTCTGCTAAATCTAAGGAGTGTCCAACACCATAATACTCATTTGCTTCATGCGGAGAGTCTTTGTGGTCTACCATCTTGTAGCCATTTTGGTCTCTTTCATTCAAGGCATACTATGTCACCAAATCACAATAAATCAACGCACCTTAGTATACTTCGGGGAGGATACCTTGTTTACAAGATCAACAAATCAACATGATAGATGTACAATATAATCATGACAACATATAGAAATGTAACACATAAGCATGTAATGATATATCCATCATTCTCGCCAGAGTCTAGTCATCAATGCATGACCATATCAACTACACATACCATGATCTCATGCACGAAAAAAAACAACCATGCCACTCTGCACTGACAATATGCAAGAATAAACATGTGACCAATCGTACACTCATGACGACACACTTCACAATAATAACATCCTCTTTCACATGGTGACATCACTACAACCATGACAAAAACCATGCATATGCAACAAGCACATAGACCAGAGGATGATTAACACATGTGCAACTGACATGAATGCATGTCCACACACATAGCCCATATAGTCAGAGGGGCAAACCATGCTCTGATACCACTCTGTAACACCCCCATCCCACAACTACCCAAGTAACCGACCACCTAGGTAAACATGCGACAAGAGGCCACTATGATTGGATTCAACCTGCTAGGTGACCTTAAGGAAATGGAATCGATGGAAACACATCATACACACCTTCCACATCAACAAAAAGACTCGCAGGAACCATCAAACCCCTTCTAGTAGCTAGCCCCTAGGTCCTACTGAGAATTTAGACAACTTGACCCCCTAACGCTCCCATGATATGGGCATGAAAGCATATAAGAAGATCTAGATGCTCCCACAACATGGCATGCCAGTGTCTAAAGACTATTTTTCTCATTTTTGTGCTAGCATCCCTGGGATTTGAGCCACTTTTTGAGGGCCAAAGCCCAGGTCATTGCCCAGAATTTAATGACACTTCCAGATTCCATGATTTACATAACGACAAATATTACCAATCAAAAAGTAACTCCAGGACTAGGCCTGACCATCCTCGATTAGGACTAACATTTTTTTAAACACTTGACATAAATGCGATCTACAAGAAATGAATAAAAGACAAATCATAAACTACTGATAACTCAAATGACACTTGACAGGAAGGATCACCACCCTCTACCCTTAATTGTTTTGAAATCAATTAGGTATTGCATCTATTATCCTTTTAGTTACAAGTAAATACATGAAATAACCATGAAAATTAATCGTCATATGGAAATTCTTATAAACAACGTTAACCATGAAAATAACAATGATATAACAACCATTAAATCCTCATATTAATACGTAAAAAATTAAGATAACTTAGATTTTATTAAACATAGGAAAATTCGACCAAGTTCGAGACATCCATGTACCACCTGACCATAGAGATGGTTGAACCACATATTTCATTCTTGGCGCAATCACCCCATGCCATATTCCAAGCATGAATGTGGGATATCATGGATAAACCCACCCAAAAACAACCAAGGGAATCCAAAGGTTAAACCACTTCCACCCTCACCATACCATGATCACACCAAAACCGGTCCTCTGATCACAAAACTGAACCGAACTTGGAATGCCATCCGAAATCCATCACTATACTTGAGGAAATTTCCATCTCCTTGTCTCTCAAGCTTTACCACAATCCAATCCCATATTACTACGCCCTAAACCGAGACACCTCCCTCAGGATTTACTGTGTATGCCGCCAAAATCGGTCAAGGGATTCCTATGCCTTTGGGAATCAACATTGAGACCACCTCCGCCACGGATTCCGAATCCATCAAACAATTCCAAAGCTCAAAAACGATATCAACATAATAAAACACTATGGAATCTGGAAAAAGGAAATGCTACACTGAAAACCATTGTAACAACCTGACAGAGGCATGCAACCGACAACAAGAGAACCATACACCAACATGCAAAGCCATGCATGCCAAAACTAGCTAGGAAATCACACATGGAATATGTTACCTACAAGTATTCCTTCTGAAGTTGTTTGATCCTTCTCTTCCTTACTTGATCCTTGCGTTCCTTTCCTTTCCTTTTCTTTCCTTTACTTTCTTTTCCTTCATTGCTCCAAAACTAGAGTGCTCGAAGAAAACTCTAAGTGTCGAAAAGTGAGAGAGAGAGAAAGAGAATAATGGGAGAGCTCCAAAAATGATTTGCAAAAGGTTACAAAGTGATCCTTAGAAGCCATTTTATCAATAAGGCCTATTTTTTCCTCTTTTTCATTATTTTCTTTCAATTTCCTCCTCACATCAAACCTATGACCTTTCACCTTAATTTTCTCCTAATTTCCTTTATCTTCATAATTAAATGTGGCAAAATGATTTTTTTCCTTTAGCCATAAACACATCTAGTGATGCCAACTAGGATATCGTTACCCAACAATCAGCTTGGAATAAGTGTCTATTAACCATGGGCTTATTTTTCCTTTATTAACATATATTACATGGAATTTTCACGAGGTTTGTTACATATATTTAATTATGCTTTTTTGTTTATGTACAAGTTTCAACTTTTACATTGAAAGCACACTCCAAAATCTTTTAATCATAGTTCAATGTACATCATTGTGTCTATATATATATATATATATATATATATATAATATTTTGGGGGTCAAAGCCCATCAAAGGGGATGCCATCCTCTTGCATGTTGATTCCACCCTAGGTCAATCCTAACGAAGACCTAATTTTATGGAATGGTTTCATTGGTTTCACTTTTGGCATGACTAGTTCTAAGTTGAAATTCTCCTTTACCTTAGTTAGCGCCCTTGCCCTATGTGTAGAGGGATCCATAGTGGACGACTCGGGTGTACGCACATTCCCCCATATTAGACAGTGGTCTTCCACCCTCACCCTATTCATGTGCTTGACATTTTCTTGACCATTTTCTTTTTTATGAATGGTGGTCATCGATGGTCAACATATAGTTTGACATAGGTTTATTATTCTATCCTAACTAGAGTTGATCTCAATGGCATGGTCATGGTTGGTGGATATGTGGATGGAAAGTTCTTATTTATGGTAGGCATATCTCAAGACTAGAGTTAGGACATGCTCCAGGAGTTATAATATCCTGAATGTTCATTGTATTTCCTTCATTCGTCAACTCCTCCCTTGGATCTATGATTTTTCTTGCTCTATTACTATTTTCGGAGGTTACATCAATGTTCATTGCAAGCCTTTGTTCATTGGTCCTTCCCTTGGCTAAGTGTATTCTATTTCTCTGTAGCTATAGTTGGTGGCTATACCATAGGGAATTTGTGGTTCCGAATAGGTTTTAAATTGTGTTATTTTCTCTTACTTTTGATCCCCATGGTTCTTCCTCTTATCGAAATTAGTTGTTTGTGGTATTTTCATACTTCCCCTCCCCCCTTCTACCATCCAAACTCTGAGTGTCAATAACCCATGCATTAGGGGAATTTTGAGCTCTAAAATGGGCCTCCTAAGGAAATTATAAAATAATAGTGGAAATAATAAAATAATATTAAATTACATCATCAAAATTTTAGAGGAAGAAAAAGAAAAAGTAGTTTTACAACTCCTATTTTCAACTTATCTCCCTATGGGTTTACCCAAATTTTTAGCAGAAACACTCGTTGGATGAAAAATTTGATTTCTCATCCAAGGAGTACCCATGTTTCATACTTTTTATGGACCCTGCTACACGAAAATTGAGAAATACATTAAAAACGTGATTACAATCACATTCTTTTTATGTATTTCTCATTTTTCGTGTAGCAGGGTCCATTGAAAGTATGAAACATGGGTACTCCTTGGATGAGGAATTCAATTTTTCATCCAACGAGTAATACAACTCAAAATTTTAGTAAAACCTTATGGAGATAAGTTTAAAATATGAGTTGAAAAAGTAGTTTTATTATTTGATTATTTTTTTATCTTTTTACTTTTTTACACAAAAATGGTGAATCATCCCCATGGTTGACATAATCATCTTGAATACTATTGGTTCTTATAAAGTTTTTTTTGGTTGTACATTTTTCTTAGGAGGCCCATTTTAGACCTCGAAATTCCCCTAATGTTATTTTCGTTAATTTACGAAGTTTGTCTTCCATTACATATATCACTACCCTTGTCTGCAATAGATTAAAAATGTAGAGATTCTAATATGAGGTGTATGTATTGTTGTTGTTGTTACCTATGTCTTTGACTTTCAATCTTGATTTGGAGTTTATCTCTGAAGAAAAATTTAACAAACTTTGGACATTCCTTTCCTACATTACATCTATTATTTCCATTTTTTTTTGTTGTTGCTAAGATTTTGTGCACGAAATTTGTTTCTCAGATGAATGGTTATATAACTGATCTGTTGTCATAATTTTCCATATTTTTCTCCTTGGGTATGGCATAATTCATAGGAGAATTTCCCCTTCCTAAGAATATCAGGCTTCACATCATAATGATCCTGTAAGGGGTGGGTTCAAAAGTCCATTCTAAGTTTTGGAGTCTCTGTTGCTTGAATTCATTCTCACAAATGACATCACTAATTTATATTACCTACAACCATCACTAGTTTTTGCATATTATTGTAAATTCAATGGAAAACCATATATGATGGTGGCGTATTCAAAACTAAGTTAGTTTAATCATTCTCATTGTGTTAGCTCTAGGAGGTTAATTGCATCATTTTTCTTTGCAAAATTTTGGGTCTTATATGGTTTCCCAAGTTAGGTGGGTCATTTCCTAAACACATACATTCTACTATATTCCTTCCCTTGAAGTCTTTTAGATGGAAATTATTCTAGTCACCAGTTACTTAATAATATATTAAAGGGGATTTAGCATTTATCCCCATTAATATAACTCAGAGGTTTTGTTGGCAATAAAAATATTATGCTATTCTTGTGTGAAGTATGACTTTCATTTGAAAATATTCCAAAAAAAATTCTAATAAATTGACAATGAACTTACATGATTTTTATTGTATCTAAATATATAAGGAAATTTACTATTCTTTTACTATATACATAGAGAATTGTATCGTTCTCCTAATAGAAATTAAGGAATTGATAAGCGAATAAAAAGGCCTTGCACGTAGTCTTAATCTTACTAATCATTCTATTTTACAATACTATTGTAACATATATGTTAAGTATTAGACGAACATGTAATGATATGGGGTGAATAAGACTTATAGGGGACATTCCACCCATAGGTAGATGATCAATAAGAAATATTTCTTTACCAAGAGTCCCCTAAGCCTGGATTATAGTTTTATAGATACAACTTCCCCGTGCCTATTATTAGCTATGCAGATTTTGTTTTCATGTATTAGAATTGGAACTCAGAGATACAACCTCCAGCTAATCATCTCTTGTGCCTCCATGGCTTCAGACTCCTTTCTCTTCTTGAATAGCTTCTACACTCAACCTTGACCTCTCCCAATGTCATAGCATGTAGGAAACCTCCCCCTCATAGTTAATTATCACATAGGACTTGTTCCACCATTAGACCATATCCCCTCTATTTTAGGTGGTCCCTCAAAATTTATGGTTTGTCCCCCATTTAAATTTCCCTTTAGAGAATCAAATTTCAACTTGATGACTTTCACAACTTCCAACAATCAAGCAATGTCCTCTTCCACAAAATCAGAATCCATAATCATTAATTTCAATCACCAATCTCTATGTGTTTATTTATTATTATAGAAATCAAATTGCTTCAAATATTTATTACAATGTATGGCACACATTCAGGTTCCTTATTTACAATAATAGTCCATGGTAGTTTCTTTTTAAATTAATGTTTTGGGGTAATACATCTCTTCCCCTCTAATATTAAACTTTGTCTTGGATGCTTATTTCAAACTCTTGATCCTAGAGTAGATATGGATATGCTTTCCTAGATTCTTCATCCATCTCCCACATAGCCTCTTTAGAGGTGTACTGCTTCCACAAAAATTTAACTTGCATGATGACTCAATTCTAGACCTTTTTCTCTCTTCAATTGAGAATGTGTAGGGGCTTTATCAGAAAATATCCCTCTAGCTCCACCTCTACAAAATTATAATCAACAACATGAGACATATCATACACATATTTTAATAAAAGATAAACGTGAAAAACATTGTGTACTCTAACTTTTGCTGGTATTGTCAGTTGGTATGCTATTGGGCCTACTCGGGCCAATACTTTGAATCGCCCACAACATATTTCTACTAACTTGATGTAACTTCCTAGCCCAAGTTTTATTATTTTCGACTTAACTGTAAGGCAGATGTGGTCTCCTACATTTATATCTAATGTTGTCATTTTTTATATCTGCTTATCTATTTTTCTTGTCTTTTGTGGCCTTTAAATTAATCATATCCTTTTGTACAACCTATTTTAATTCCTGGAACATGTTCACATCAAGAATCATTTGATCCACTGGATTGTTAGAAATTACTAGTGTTCTTCATTTCCTGTCATATAAAACTATAAAGGGGAAATTTTTTAAGGATGAATGATACATGTTATTATATGAAAATTTAGTTGGATGTAAATATTCTTCCCATTTCATAGGCATGTACATAACACTGCATCCTAATCATATCCTCTATAATTTGTTTTTTCCTCTATATTTGCCTATCTATTTGTAGATGATAAGCACTACTAAAATTGAGTTGAGTACCTAGGCCCTCAAACGAGCCTTTCCATAAATCCCTATCAATTTTGGGTCTCTATTTGACATCACATTCCTTGGGATTCGTTGTAATATGAATATCTCCATCATTAGAATTTCTATTGTATTAACAACTTTATAGGTGGCTTTCATGGGAATGAAATGGGCCATTTTAGTTAGTTTATTGACCACAACCATAATTGAGTCATTTTGTTTCTCGTTTAAGGGATTCCAATAATGAAATACATAATGATGGTTTCCCATTTCCATTTAGGTATGGGTAAGGGTTGTAGAAGCATTGTAGGATGTTGTTGTTCAAATTTATCTATTTGGCACTAGAGGTGTCTTGGTATATATTTTGTTACCTCATTTTTTAAGTTTGGACAATAATATTGACTTTTTACTATTGTAAAATTTTTGTAGTATCCTGGATGTCTAGAATATGGACTTTTATGAATCCCATCCAAGATATTTTTATCTAAATATGCTAAATATGTTGCAAAAAAATTGTTTTAAATTCCAAACATTTATTTATCGTTTATGCTTTGTTGTCTACAAATTTTAATTTAATTTGTTTAGCTCTTTTTCTAATTTTCTTATTTTATTTTAATATTTGGTAGCATATATATTTCAAAATGACTTGTGACTGTGGCATGTAGCAAGATTATCCTCCTACTAAGAGCATCTGCAACCTTATTTTCCTTGCCTTTTATGCACTTCATTTCAAAATTGTATTCGTTAATAACGACTAACCATCTAGCATGTCTAACATCTAAGTTAGGATGGTCAAATAAATAACTTAGGTTGGTGTTGCCATTCATCAGTGCAAATAATATCCTAATAAGATACTACTAAAACACTTTGAGAGTGCATATGATTGATGTCAACTCTAGATCATCGATGGCATAAGTTTTTGTTAAGTTATGGTATGTTCTATGCTTATAACAGTTTACTTGTTTTTCTTATTATACTCCACAGATTAGAAATCACATGTACATAAAGAAAAGTGTAGATAGAACATTAAACGATCGATAGAAAACAAGCCAAGACAAGAGACACAAGATGTGGCGGCTAGCCAGGGACAAACCCCACAATGTGTGGGGAAACCCTTTGATCAAATATTCTTTTATCTTCAATAATTCAGCAGAGAAAAATAGTACAATAAATCTAATTTATATCAGCAGTAGCAAATAATATATCAGTAGCATCAGCATTAGCGGCTTCATCATCAAAACTAGCACAGACGATATCTCACAAACTGACCGTCGAATCAGCTTGATTCCACCACCAAAAGTTGCGACTTTCAGAGGAGGTTCAAATGAACCTATAGCATAGTTCAGATGAGGATATCTTCTAGTCCACGTAGGTCAAACTTCACTTCTGCAGTTGCAGCTTTAGTTTTAGGAGCTTCCTTCAAACTAGGGCAGTGGATATATTGCAAACCATCTATCGGAATGACTTGATTCCACCACCAAAAGTTGATGCTTTTCGAGGAGGTTCAAATGAACCTACAATGTAGTTCAGATGAGGAGATCTTCTAGTCCACACATGTCAAACTTTACTTCTGCAGTTGCAGCTTCAGTTTCAACAGTTTCCGGCTTCACATGTGAGAGAGAGAGATCCTTTTCTGCGCAGTAGAGGAGAGACTCTTTTCTGCACAGTAGAGAGAGAGAGATGTGATGAGATGAGTGAGTCCAAAATGAGGAAAATTCCTCCTATATTTATACACAACATTGGTGTTTGAATAGATGCCACTGTTGGGCTTCTAAGCCTACATGAGTTGTAGGTCGGCTTGATAATAATTCCATAATCAAAATAAATTCATATCACCATGTATACTTATCGGAATCAGATGGTCTTTATATCAATCCTACACCTTTTGACGAGAGGAATCTAATAAAAATATTATCAGCCATGAATAAGATAACCCACATGAATTTTTTCCCTGGTTTCCAATTTTAACGCTCCCTCTCAACCAGGGAGAACTTCATCTGTAATCTGTCTATTGGTCGTTACTATTCATCCATCAAATGAATTGCCCTTGTACAGCCTGACCCTTGCCCTGCTCTGCTCTATTATGCCTATTCTGCTTTGTCTTGTTTTGCCTTGTACTAATCTGTATTGTTCTGCTGTGTTCTACTCTGCTCTTGCATTGTTCTGTTCTGCTCTGCTTTTGTCTGAATTATGAAGAAGAATAATTGATTGAGGATGTATCATACTGACTCAAACGTCAGTCTCAGAGTATGTACCACTAGTCCCAGACCAGTCTCAACCAACTCGAAGTCAGTGTCATAGTGATTTCAACACCACTGGTCCCAGACCAGTATCATCCTCGACTGACTCAAAGGCAGTCTCAAAGTGCGTACCACTAGTCCTAGACCAGTCTCGACTGACCCGAAGTCAGCTTCATAGTAAGTACCGCTCCTACCACTGGTCCCAGACCAGTCTCAACTGACCCAAAGTCAGCGTCATAGTATGTACCACTCTCATTGGTCCCAGACCAGTACTACACTGACACAAAGTCAGTCCCAGAGTATGTACCACTGGTCCCGGACCAGTCTCAACCAACCTGCAGTCAGTGTCATAGTAAGGTACAACTCCTACCACTAGCCCTAGACCAGTATCATTGATCCCAGATCAATGGAGGTCATCCTAGGGTAGGGAGTACAGTAGATACAACTATGTGCCCATTGGTACTACTATGGTCCCTAAATTCATTTCCCTTCTCATTGATCAGATGGGAGGTACTTCCCATGAGTCCCAGACTGCAGGGGTAGGATGCCTTGATAGGAGAACTAATCAATCCTGTCTTCACAGGAGAACACATCAATCATGCTATAATCTCCATGGAGAACACATAAATCAAGGCCTCCATGGAGAACACATCAATCCAGGCCTCACAAGAGAACACATCAATCCTGCTACAGTCGCCATGGAGAAGACATCAATCTAGGCCTCACAGGAAAACTAATCATCCTGCTACATAGGAGAGAAAATCATCCTGTTCCACAAGAGAGCGAATCATCTTGTCCGCAAGAGAGCGAATCATCTTGTTCTAGTGCGCACCACCAGTGGAGGGTGAGTCACCTTGTGGTCTTATGTTGCTCCAGTAAGAACCGCAAGCCCTTAGAGCTCCTAGAGCTCAATGTATGCAACATGAAGGACCCTTGTACAAGGGTTTCTTGACGACTCCCGGTCGTTTGGGAGAATCACATATTATATCTTTCCTCAGGGCTTTGACAAGGTGTATCAACCTCTAGATCATCTTAATGCAATGGAGCCTCCTGGCTCATCGTCTTACCATATCCCAGATGATGTCTATCTACTAGAGAAATTGACAAATACAAGATTCCTCAATAATCGAATCCCACCTCTGGTTGTTACAGAGAATCACAATGGTATGTGTTCAAACAACTCACTGAAGAGCTTCCCCAACCAAGCAGCTTCATACGAGATCATACTCGTATATATGAATCCAGTCTTAGCAGTGCTTATGGCAACCAACTTCTCCTTCTTGCTCATCCATTATATCAAAGTAGAATCCAAAGAGAAACAACACTAAAAAGTTCTCTAATGATCCTCCACACTCCCTGCCTAATCAACATTCAAATAATCATGTAGTTTCATATTTTCGGCAGTGTTTCTCAATCCATGAGAGATTGTGTCCTGAAGACATCTCAAAATATTCTTGTCACCAATCTAGTGAGGCTCAACCAAATATGAGCTCACAATGCTAACTGCAAAACATATGTTCGGATAGAGGTTCACCAAGAACATTAATGCAAATGAGTTTTTGAGACTCAGAGGCATTTCCCAAATCTGGTCTGACATCACTGCCATATAAATTCTGAAAGCTACGATCCTCGAGGTAGTCATAGGCTTGCATTCCACCATACCAAATCCCTCCAGAATCTTCACCACATATTTTCCTTGAGATGGGAAAATTTCCCTTGGCTTCTGCCACACTTCAACTCCTTGGTCCTCCATTTCAAATTCAAAAGCTAACTCCCTATTACATTTTTGAATGAGAGGGTGTGCACCTATTAGAAGGAGGTCATCCACATATAGCACTAGTATGAGAGGCTAGTCATCTTCAACCTTAAGGTAAAGGTTAAGATTGGCTTCACTCCTAGTGAATCCCAGCTTCATCAAGTAGCTATCGATCCTCTCATACCATGCTCGGGGCACTTGCTTCAGCCCATAGAGAGCCTTTTCCAACCTTCATACACGAGATTTTTGATCATAAATCTCAAATTGTTTGGGTTTCTCCATGTATACCTCTTCTTTGATCGAACCATACAAGAATGCGGTCTTGACATTCATCTAATGTAGGTTCCATCCTTTTGAAACTGCAATGGCTATGATCGAGCGAATGGTCGTATATCTGGCAACAGGTGCAAATATCACATCATAGTCTATACCTTCCTTCTGGGAGAAACCACGAGTAACAAAACGAGCCTTATACTTTTCCGTACTTCCATCTGCTGCATGCTTTGTCTTGTAAAGCCATTTAGAAGTGACAAATTTCTCATCCAGGGGTGTGGTAACTACTTCCCAGACATCATTCTTCATAATAAACTCATGTTCTTAGGTCATAGCATCCTTCCATATTTGATGCTTGACAGCATCTGAGAATGATGAAGGCTCATTTTGTATGATCATGCTCATGATGGTCAGGTATCCTTGATACCTGTTAGGTTTCTTACTTTCACGGAAGGTTCCTCAGGGTGCAGCATGTCCTTCAGCATCATCAAGTATCCCCCTAAGCCATGAAGGCCTCTTCCTAGAAGAGGGAGGCTCAAGAGTATGTGGTGTAGTATTCTCCCTGTTAATGCCATCCTCAGATATGCTTGAGTGAACCAACTATAATATATCAAAGGTCTTGCTTTGGCTTGAGGGGAATCATCCCCTTTTTAGCTTTCCTTCGGCACATATTGGACATACACCTTCTTTCTCTACTCTAAATTTGGGCATCCCTGTCACAATTTGTCTTACACCGAGTAGAGCTTTATAATGAAGGTGGGCAAACCTCCGATGCCAAAGTTCGGACTAAAGAGATGTGTCATAAGACATGACACCTTGTAGACTTCCATCGACCTAATATAATGAATCAACATGAAACCCAAGAGTAAAGGCATCTTTAACATTATTTTTCATATACATACCTTGCAATCACTGAAGGTTACCTTGTAGCCTTTGTCTTCCATTGCCGATATGGACACCAGGTTCTTTTTGAGGTTAGGTGCATTTAATACATCCTGGAATTTCTAGCCTTCTTGAATGCTTGTCCTATTCCTTGATTCCCAGCTCTCCTCTTACCTTTGCTATTGAATTTATCATTCCTTTGATTTCCATCAAAGGGATTTTTATCATTGTCCTGGTGTGAGTCCTTTCTATCAGGGCACACCCTTGCATAGTGACCTACTTTATCGCAGATGTAACATCATCCTTTTCTTCCACCCTTAGGTCCAGCCTTTCCTTTTGATTTAGTCCCAGAATTATTTCTTCTTTTTTTTAGCATGAGAAGAAAAGGCAGCAGGAGGACCTTTAGGTAAGGGCATTTCTTACCCTTGTTTCTTCTTGAATGCATCTAGCCATTAATTTCTCAAAATTAGGAATTACATTATTGTTCAGAAGAGTAGTCGTGAACACGTACCATTCGTATGGTAATCCTCCAAGAGTTGTGAGTGCCATTTCTCTGTTAGTAATAGTCTCCCCAATAGATAGGAGATCGTTCTTGATCTCGGTGATTCTTAAGAAGTATGCTTGCATACTCTCATCTTTACCCTTCTTGATTTCCCTCAGCTTATTTGTAAGAAACAAAACTTGATTTGCATCATTAACTTTAAATAAACTCACCAGTCTATCATATATTTCCTTGAAGGTGTCTAGATCAGAGATGTAGGCCACCAAGTGCTTGTCGATAGAGTCCCAGATGATCTTCTGTTTTGAATTCTCTAGTTTTCCATTTGTTCCATCTAGCAATGGATGCATTTGATGGAGGCTCAACAATATTACCTCTTACATGGTCCAGCACTCCTTGATCTTCTAGGGTTAGATCGATAGACATCTTCCATCTGTGATAGTCATCTTTCTCACGGAGTTTGTCTTCAGTAGGAAAGAATGTTGAGGACCACATAGTTCTTTTAGGATAGCCTTGCCAATCTTCTCTTCGGTGATTGCTCTTGCTCTTGCTTGGGCTTTGTCTTCACCTCAGCTATGATGCCATGTTAGGTTATGGTATGTTCTATGCTTATAAAAGTTTACTTCTTTTTCTTATTATATTCCACAAATTAGCAATCACATGTACATAAAGTAAAGTGCAGATATAACATTAAACGATCGACAGAAAACAAGCCAAGACAAGAGACACAAGATGTGGCGGCTAGCCAGGGACAAACCCCACAATGTGTGGGGAAAGCCTTTGATCAAATCTTCTTTTATCTTAAATAACTCAGAAAAGAGAAATAGTACAATAAATCTGATTTATATCAACAGTAGCAAAGCCTAGATCAGTAGCATCAACATTAGCAGCTTCATCATCAAAACTAGGGCAGACGATATCTCACAAATCGACCGCTAGATCGGCTTGATTCCACCACCAAAAGTTGCAGCTTTTAGAGGAGGTTCAGATGAAGCTACAATGCAGTTCAAATGAGGAGATATTCTAGTCCACGCAGGTCAAACTTCACTTCTGTAGTTGCAGCTTCAATTTTAGCAGCTTCCTTCAAACTAGGGCAGTCGATATCTTGCAAACCGTCCGTCGGATTGACTTGATTCCACCACCAAAAGTTGCAGCTTTCAGAGGAGGTTTAGATGAACCTACAACATAGTTTAGATGAGGAGATCTTCTAGTACACGTAGGTCAAACTTTACTTCTGTAGTTGCAGCTTCAGTTTCAGCAGCTTCTGGCTTCACATGTGTGAGAGAGAGACCCTTTTTTGTGCAGTAGAGAAGAGACTCTTTTCTACGAAGTAGAGAGAGAGATGTGATGAGATGAGTGAGTCCAAAATGAGGAAAACTCCTATATTTATACACAACATTGGTGTTTGAATAGATGCAACTGTTGGGCTTCTGAGCCTACATGAGTTGTAGGTCGGCTTGATAATAATTCCATAATCAAAATAAATTCATATCTGCATGTATACTTATAGGAATCGGATGATATTTATATTAATACTACACCTCTCAACAAGAGGAATCTAATAAAAATATTATCAGCCATGAATAAGATAACCCACATGACGTTTTTCCTTGGTTTCCAATTTTAACATTTTTTCATATTCGTTCAATTTCTAGGACTTGTAAAAAATCATGTATTCTTCCTACGAAAAAACACCCCTAATCGATCCTTGGAGAAATAAGTGTACAATGTGAAACCTTGATATGGATTTGCAATTCATAAGATGTGAGTGCTGGTTAGCAAGTGTTTAAGGGTGTCAAAATTTTCCTGACATTTAGGGGTCGAGTTAAACTTGCAACCCTTTTTTTGTAATTAATTTATAGTAGATGTAATTTTCAAGAAAACTTCTGTAATTCCTTATTATCCGCATATAAAACCTAATTTATGCTACGTTGTTAGCCACTAGATAATCTAGGATGGATTTCACCTTTTTTTGGTCTACTCCTATCCCCTTTTCGGAGATGACATGTCCCAAATATTGTATTTCCTACTGATAAAATCCACATATATTGAATTTTGCATATAATTTGGTGTTCCCTTAAGGTCTACAATGCTAGCCTTAAGTGTTCATCATGCTCCTTTTCATTCCTCAAGTAGATCAAGATATCATCTATCAAAATCAAGAAAAAGTTATCTAGATATTTATTGAAAACGTTGTTCATCAAGCACATGAAGGTGACTAGTATATTTGTCAACATGAATGGAATGACCAGAACTTATACTGTGAATAATGTGTTCATAATTCATTCTTATCATTCAAATTACAACATTGATTCTTATTCATCACATTTCAATGACAATTTTTTGTCAAATTATAAGGTTGTTTGTTGTTCATCACATTACAACATTGTTTGATGTTTGTCACATTATGAAGTTGTTTATTGTCCACCACATTGTGATGTTGTTTTTGGTTTGTCAATTTGGGAACAGAATTAATGTTAATGCCCATTGTGGCTATGGTCCACCAGGGATCCCATGTTGTCTATGGTTAACTTTAATACTCATTCTGACTACGCTTGATCATGCTAACCATGGCCTACCATAGAGAACTCTAGGTGACATGTGTTAATGCATATTTTAATGTTCAGTTAATAAGTTATGTCAATGTATAGTAGAGCTTGTAAACCCAGGTAAACTAGTTAATTGTGCTTCACTATAGTTGACTTACTAAACTTGGGTCAACCTAGTAACCTTCTAAATATAGGCAAATGTAAAAAGCCTTGTCCAGTCCACAATGACGTTTATTATTTTTGAAATTGCATTGTCATTTCTTGTTCATCATATTGCGACATCATTTGTTCTTTTTAATTTGAAATGTTGTTTTTCACATTTCACTATTGTCACATTGCCACATGGATTGTTGATTATTAAATTATGAATTGTTGCTTGTTCATCACATTGCAATGTCATTTCTCATTCCTCGAATTACAACATTATTTGTTGTTCATTACAATGTGAATTTTCCTTTTGTTCATCATAGTGCAACTTTGTTGGTTGCTTTTCACATCATTACGTTGTTTATTATTTGTTACATTGTGAATTTGTTTGTTGTTTGTCACATTTGGAAAAATACTTAAATTAGTGCCCATGGTGACTATGGTTTTCCTTAGTTTGAATGGTTACTATGGTTGACTTTTATGCTCATGATGATTATGGTTTTGTTGGAAGCAACGTTAATACTGAGAGGGGGGTGAATCAATATTAAGGCTATTCTTGAGTTTTATGCCAATTTTTCTTTACTCATTCAAACTTGGTATCCACTTAAATGAGAGAAACCATTAAAAAAACATAACAACAGCCAGATGAATAAACATAAACACACACATCATGAGAGACACACATATGACACATAGGTTTAACATGGAAACCCTTTCAGGAGAAAAACCATCAAAGCTTGTTTTTGTTATTGATGCAAAAATAAGAGAACCTACTCTATTACATCAATTTGTTTGTGAGATATTGGTCAAAAGAAGCATAAAATCCCTTTGATTTTTTGGTAGAACACATTAGCATGAAGCGCGAATTCCCTCCTTCTGAAAAAACTTGATCAGCCTACCAGAAGCCCCATCTGAAGCACCAACTTCATGGATTTATTGCATGAACCAACTTGTAGCTCCTTGGATTCATGCAAGAACCAACTTGTAGGAGGAACCAACACCCAAGTTCTTAGACACCCACTAGTAAAGGAAGGACCAACTTCTAGTATGCCAGCTTCAACCCAAAATCAAAAGAAAACTTACTGCACACTTTAATTGGCAGCTTCTCTAGCTCTTTTTAGCTATGTTCTCCTCAAAATCCTTTTGGCCCATGCAACAATCTGTCGTGTGCACACTCTAGAGAATCCTATTATTATATTCATCAGTCTACACAAATACACAACAGTCTGTACACTCTTCACACTTTGCAACAACATACTCATGTGACCTCTTTGCTCTATACCTTCTCTTTTTGCTTTGGCACACATTCTGAATAGTGCAATCACACTCGAAGCTCTCCTCACATCTTACACTACATAGAATACACTCGACTCTCAACCCTTTTCTATTCTTTAGGCATTCTTAAACTCTCGCAATAGCCCTGGTACACTCTAGGACTCTTTCCTCTCCATAGGAACTCTCAAACTCTCTCTGCAACACTAGTAGACTTGGCCTCTCCTCAACAACACACGCACACACTCAGGTCTCCACACATATATCTGGACAATGTTGCATACCTGCCCTTTCTCAACTAAAATCCTAGTTTTTTTATTATTAAAACACAGTTATCGATTGTCTCTCTATTAGCCAACACCCTACCATTCACAGTATCAGAGTGTATCTCTGCATGGCTTCGCCATTCAGTTGTTGCATCTCATAACTTAAATCAATGCTATGTTGATAGTTTGATTATGGTTTCTCGACCTTGAATTACTCATGAGGCTTAAATCCTTTCTCTCCATAATATTGAAAGTCAAATGTTTTTATCTTACTTCTCAGTGTATTCTAAAGGAACTTTTGACATATGCTTGCTATTATAAACTAGGTTCTTTTCTTTTCTTGTATAAAATGTTTGTTAGTTTTCATTACAACCACAAGTGAGTTATCCATACATGGAAATATTTTGTTTTACCTAAGCATAATAATTTCAGGATATTTGGTTTATAGTAAATGTTTTACTGGTCGAGATCTTGGTTACAATATTTACGTTTATCAAACACTGCAGATGTTTTATTTGATGATGCTTACATTCCTTTCTTTTCCTCATACTAGAAAAATAAGAGTTATCATCCTGTTTATTTTGTTCTTTAATTTATTGGAACTATTTTAGAATTAGATGGAAGACAATTTTCATTTTAGTTGGTTGTAATATCTCATCTTTCTTCCTTGTAGTAATATAATAAATTTCTTTACTCAACATTGTTCACACATAACAAGGCTTTGTATTTTGTCATATATTCTCTCTCTCTCTCTCTCTCTCTCTCTCTCTCTCTCTCTCGCTCTCTCTCTCGCTATATATATATATATATATATATATATATATATATATATATATATATATATATATGATATGCATAGTTACAACTTTATTCTTTTATGGTCCAAGGGTCGGTGGGACATGTCTTCAAGACCCACCATATACCTTCCATTCCTAAGTATTTAAGAATTTGGGAGTGTGTGAGGAGGATGGATAGACCTTATTCTGTCTAAAAATGCTTGGCACTAACCTAAATTCATTTATATAATATTCTCTTTACCATATCATAGTATCAGTAAACATTTTCATAGTATAACAGGAAATAAATACATATAGGAAAATTCTTCCAGCATATTTCCCTTTTCTATTTTCCAATGTTTGATCATGCCACAAAAACCATTGGATAAATAGAATTCTCCATCCAACAAATGATATCTCGAGTATCCTCTACCAGGAATCACCTCAAGACAATTTTACTTCAAGATAAATTTTCCTTGACATATACCACACTAGGTCCACCTAGGAATTCTCTGACCACATCAGGTTTAGCATAAGTTTTCAGTAACCACAAAATGTCCAATTTAGAATTCTACTAGAAAACTAGCTCAATAATTACCTTTTAGCAAAATCATAACTCCCTCAACAACACCCTATCTGGGGGTATCAAGCTTACAACTTTTCTTTCCTCTTTTGGGCCTTGTGCAATCAAGCTCCTTGATGTTTTCCTGGCCCTTAGAATAGGCTAGGATATGTCTCAGCCATAAAATTCTCATCCTCCCGGATAGGCTCTTCTGGGGTGAAGTGCATTACTTGCACTTTAACCTGGGTGATAACTCATTTCCATGATATTAGTTCCCTCTGGTTGAGAATACAGAAAACCTTGACGTGGAATTCTGAATTCGACTTGACCTACATTCCCAGTCACTAAAACTTTTGCTAGTTTCCAATCAATCATTAATTAAATCATTTAAAGTTTAGTATATTACCTACACAACATCCTCGCAATTTATAATATTCTTAGGATCATGTATGTACTTATTTAACAAATAAACATGTAATACATTATGTGCATGTATATGGCTAGGGAAATCTGATTGAGAAGCTACATGCCTAATTCGAGCAAGTATTTGGAAAGGGACACAGAATCAGGGAGCTAGTTTATCCCAACTTCCCCACCCCAAGGTGCTCTTTTTTCTTTTAACCCTTATATACACATGATGTCCCACTTGAAACTCCCTATAAGTTCATCTTTTACCTACATAACTTTTTTATTGATCCTGAGCAACCTTCAAATTCAATTGTACTTTCCTCATAGTGTGTTCCCTTTATTTTAGCATGTCTAGTCCCAATATTAGTTTATGTTCAAGATTACTCCAATTAATAGGTGTCCTACATCTCCACACATACAATACCTCGAATTGGGCTCATCCTTAAGGAAGCATTATAGTTATTATTGTATGAAATTTCCACCAAGTGTAGAAAATATTCCCACTTTATTAGTTGTTGTGTGACACAACCATAATCTATCCTCCAACACTTGTTTCACTCGTTCAATTTTCCCATAAATATATGGATGGTAGGAAATACATAGCTATACTTGAGTGCTTAATATACTAAAGAGAGCCTTCCAAAAAGCAGAAGTAAACTTCATATCTCTATCATAGATTACTACCTTAGGTATACCATATAAATGAAAATTTTCCCTCATAAAGATGTCATCAATTTGATGAGATTTGTAGGTTTATTTTACAAGAGAAATATGTGTTTATTTACTTAATTTATCTACCATGGCCATTATGGTGTCATTTTCCTTTTTGACTTGCGTAGACCTATGATAAAATCTAGAGTGGTAATTTCCCATTTCCATTCAGGAATGTGTATCAAGTGAAGTGAACTTGTTGGATGTTGATGTTCATCCTTTATCTATTGGCACTATCTACATTTTTTTAGATATTCCGCCATTTCACTATGCATACTAGGAAAAAAATAATCCTTCCTAAAAAAAATAATTAATTTCTGGCAAGAAGGGTGGGCAACATAAGGGTTTTTCTGATATTCATATAAAATTAGTTTCTTAATCTCTTTCTGGTTAGGAACATAAATTTGGCTCCTATAGATAAAAAAAATCATCCCCATTAATGTCATATCTCATTTTTTCTTCAATTTTGTTTTCTTCTTTAATTTTCTTCCACAAAATTTGATATTTTGGGTCTCTTTGGGTTGTATTTTTAATCTAATCTTAAAAATGAAAATTTTATTTGAATAAATGAAATTTCATAAACATAGTTAAGCCTTCTACTTAGGGAATCTACTACCCAGTTTCTTTTCCTTTCAAGTTCTTTATATCAGATTCAATTTCTCTTATGAAAGTAGTCCATCGTGGTTGTCGAGCGTTAAGGGTGGGTCACTTCAAGAAACTAGCCTAGCTACTATGATCAGTCATCAAAATAAATTTCTTTCCTAACAGGTAGTGTTCCCATACCTTTAAAGCATGGACTACTATTGTCAATTCTAAATCATATACATAGTACCTTTACTCATGCTCCTTCAATGTTTTGGACTCATAGGCTACCACACAACCCTCTTGCATCAAAATGTCCCCTACCCCTCCCTGACATGCATTTATACAAGCAATAAATTCCTTTTGTAGGCCTGCAATCCTTAGATCGGTGGTTGGAATCAATAGATGCTTTAGTTGGTCAAAAATATTTTGACATTTTATTGCCTACTTAAAATTTCTCCCCTTATTTTGTAAAGGGGTAATGACGTATGCGACTCTTGAAAATCAATATATAAAGTGGAAATAGTAACCCACTAACCCCATAAAGGATCTAATATCTACACCATTTTTATGAATATGTTATTCCATAATTACTTTAATATTTTATGCATCTACAACAATTCCTTCTTTCTTGATTACATGCCCCAAATATTGTATTTTTCAATTTGTAAACTCGCATTTACTATACTTAGCGTATAGTTGCTTTTCCTACAAGGTTTGCAATACTCTTTGTAAATGGATTTTATGTTCTTCCACATTCTTTGAGTAAATTTGTATGTCACCAATAAAGATTGAGATTAAATTTCCTATATATGGTTGAAATATAGGATTCATAATGCACATAAATGTGGTCGAGGCATTAGTAAGCCCAAAAGGTAGGACTACAAACCCATAGTTCTCGTAAGAAGTCCTGAATGTAGTTTTGAATGCAGTTTTGCATATGTCTTCTTCTATGTAATTGATGGTACCATGAGCATAAATAAATCTTGGAAAACACAATAGGGACCTTAAATTTATTGAATAAGTCATCGATTCTAGGTAGCAGATATTTTTTTAATGGCTAATTTATTCAATTGTCAATAGTCAATTCAAAGCTTTAAGGTGCCATCTTTCATGTTGACAACGACTATAGGGCTCCCCATGGAGATACACTTGGAAAAATGTATTTTTTATTAAGAAACTCTTGTAGTTGCATTTTTAATTTAGTTAGTTCTAGCATAATCATGCTATATGCATTAGATATTGTGGTGGCTCCCATAACCAATCCAATTGTAAAATCAATATCTCATTTCGGGGGAAACCCAAGAATCTCTTATTGGAATACATCTACAAAATTCATAACAATTGGAAGATTTTCTAAGGTCGTTGTCTTTTTGTTAGAGTTAGAGTACCCGAATTAGATTGAAAAAATATGAAAGCCCTTCATAATGGATTTTCCCAGCTATGAGGCTATGACTGTTCTTGATTTGAAGGGTCTTACTATCCCTTGGATTTATTTCCTAACACCTTCTTCATCAATAAAACTAATAGTTTTACTTTTACAGTCTATAAGGGACTAATGTTCTTCTGCCTAATCCATACTAATTAAAATGTGATAAGAAGCTAAGGGAAAAATGTTTAAATTTATTTTTATTGGTTGTACTACAAATTTAATAGAATAATCCTCAATTTTTGCGACCAGTCCATTTCTTTCCCGAGGGGCTAACTAAACTAGCCATAGGTTCTTAAACTTATTAACTTGCAAATGACATGACTCCACTATTTTGGGATTAATGTAGCTCAGGCTTGCACTAGGGTCTATTAAAATGGACACAACATGACTGGAAATCTTACCTTCAAATTCAATCATTGTAGGTTGTTAACAGTCCTCTACTAAAACATTGATCTTGGTTAGAATTCTCGTCACTTCTTCTATAGTAGATGCCACTTGAATATTTTCTACCTATTCTCTTCTTCCATAAGAAGGACAATTTTTAATATAATGTGGTTCTCCACAACCGCAACACTGTAGTGGTGTTTTTTGTGGTTGGCCAGATTCAAGTTTGGTTGACAATTTTGTTGGTTTGGATTCATTCTCTAGCCAAGACTTTTGCCTACTTTTTCCTAAAAACTTACTTTGTTGGTTTTAACGTGAATTCTTAGTATTTATATTTTTTTTTATTCTTAGTATTATAATATATTTCAACCCTTTCTTACCTGAGCATTTTTAATTATTATCTCCTTTTTTTTAGTCGTTGATAACATATTTGTTTTTTACGAACAACTTATTTTATGGTATTAGTTTTATCAAACTCCAACTATTCCTTCATAGATACTGGTAGACTACCTATAAAACACTACACCTTAGCCTTTTCTTCTCATATGTAAGGGAAATACCTCAATAAGGAAGTAAATTTTTCTACATACTTACCCATAGATAACTGAGCCAATCTGAGCTCATGAAATGCTTTGGCTTTGTCGTCATAAAACTGCTCTGTTAAGTACTTATTCTTGAAATATTGCTGGAAATTCTCCCATTTTATCCCATGTTCATAAGCTCCTTAGAATGCCTAAACTTTTTCCCACAATAGGGTTGCTTTTATTTAGAGCTAATATATTGCTAGAAAAGCCTTCAAGTTGTCGTCAGATTCATAAATCTACTAGTACTTATTAATATTTACCAACCAATCTTCTGTAGCTTCCTCAAATTCACAGTGAAAGGTTGCGAGCATAATTTTCCTAAATTCCCCTTGTAATTTTCTTTTTTTATATTTTTTTCCCACTTTTACATTTACCCCTAAGAAGCACTTCAATATTATTCCTCACCCATTTTGTAGGCACCCTCTGACTCTTCGTTAGGATTTTTCACAAATATTTTGTACTCCACATGTGTGATTCTACTTTGTTTCCATTATCAGGATTTGGCGCTAAGTTTCTTTGATTCTATTTGTTGATTAAAAAATTTATTTTTATTGTTTGGTCTCATGTCAATTTATCATTATCAGCCCTTAAATTTTCCTTCATATCCTCAACTATTGCACTATTTCCAGTAGCATTGTGGTTGTGGATCGAGGTTAGTCCCCTAACTCAACACAAATTTGTAGATTGGGTCCTGGAAAGGGTATTGAGCTAGGCCCTGTAGGTGGTATGATCATCATACCGGTTCCACTTCTCATCACTTTATCTCTCTTGAACAAAGCATATGATTTGTTACTATCTTGGTTTGCCCTCAATAGACCATAGTGTGCTAACTGTGGCTCTGATACAACTTGTAACATACCTCCTCATTTTTTTTTACTATGGTAAATGATAAATTATCACTTATCACTAGTTGTAAATTATTTATATGGTCATGCTATTTCTTCTAAATTCATGATAACACTTTATATTATGATTGTTTCCCATCACATATAATATATGTGACACACTTATAGTTCATAAAATTCATGGTAGTTATGTTGGGGTTGCTTGTAAACTTACATAAGTTATGTCATTATGTTTAATTCATATGTGGAAATATACAATTCTTCGCTCAGTGCAAAACCTAGGGTTTTAATTTTCTTTGTTTTATATGATGTTATATCAGCCTCTCTATGTGCCCATTGGAAATTAGACATTCCATACATGTTTTTCACATCAGCCCAATAGTGTTGACATTGCTTCATCTAAATATTTTAGATCTCTAGCTATTCATACTATGATCTTGGGATTCAATTTTCTTTTTGAATGGGAATACAAAAATGATTTGATGTTCCTAATGATTAGTGTTTCGATCTATAATGCGATGGAGTTAAGTGGTTATAAATTAACTACCCGCCCTTTCACGACGCTGCTCCTAACTCAGATGTACACCTTTGCCCATAAGGAACGAGCTCTGCAATGGAACCCTTATTGTTCATAGTGCTTCCTTAGTTCTAGACCATTTTACTCATGCATTGTCCATGATTGTCTTTCTAGGTGACGTTGATAATTGGAAATTTGTGATTTTTTTTGGGTTTCGAGCTAGGGTTACAATTTTGGTTTAACAAAATTTCCACTTATTGTCTGCTTTTAGCTTCTTCTGCTTGAGACTGTTTGTGCAATAATATTCCTCCAATCTTAACTACAACATGTGTCATTAAATGCATTGTTTATTACAGGGATAATATTTGGAGGAGAATACCTTACCTCGACCTATAGTTAGCAGCAATTACATATTATTTTTTAATTATTCTCATTGACTTATCTTCTTCAAGTTTTTATGTATATCATTCCCCAACTAAATTTTGATGTTCTGTGTATAATGTGATGGTTATGGCCTAATCTAGGAGGATCCTCAAAATGGTCAAAGTTCTAAAGTCTTAGATGCTGATAGAACTGGCGCCAAGTCGAAGAGACCTTCACGTTGATTTCGACAGTATATTTAGTTTCAAAAATGGCCTCCAAATGAGTGAGAAAACACACTCTCAAAATTTATGGCAAATAGGTAAAAACATGGGCCTTTGAATGTCAAGTGGAAATCTCATATCATGAAAATTAGCAGGTCAATGTCAACGCAGGTGGTCAGAGTCAAAGTAGGTACAGTTCAAAGGTTGGATGGGCAGGTTCGGGGTCGCACTCACAACCTCTGCCTACACAGTGAAAAACCTTACCAATACGCCATGTATTTCATTTATTAAATGATGGGCACAAATATGTATTTATTGTTTTCTATTATAGCAAGTGGGGGTAGGGTTGGCAAAGCCTGCCACATATAGCGGCCTAATCAAGCCAAAATCATGGTTTAATGGGCACAAAAAGAATCTAAAATGGTGAATATAAATGTTATATGGAAATGGAAGTGTTGATATGTGGCAACAGAGGTATGGCACGGAGTTAAGAACAAGTTTAAATTGCACAGAGTGTTGATGTGGCAAGGGAGGTGGCACCCAATTTCATGAAGCAGTATGACAACAGTTTCTGAATTGGCATGTCATGTGCCATAGGTTGCAACATGGTTCCACCACTGCGTTTGGTTACAATAAATGTGAAATATATATATATATATATATATATATATATATATATATATATATATATATATATATATATATATATTCTGCCAACCTATAACATTAATACCAAATGCTATATATTAAATTCAATGTGCCATATTTAAACTATGTTGTAATGTATTGCAATATATCATATGGTTTTCAAACCATAATGCGCCAACTTCATATTTGTTAAAACAAAATTCCATATTTTCCATTCAAGTCTGGAAGGTCCATGGGTTTGACGCTGGGACCTGCCCATGACATTATAAAATGATATTCCATTACGACCTAAAGGGGGAGTTGTATAGTGCAACTGAAGAATATGTAATATTTTTGCCTACAAAGGTCTTTCTAGGCATATCTTGGCCATCCTTGGGCCTTTTTGTAATCTGAAAGTTACGTTGAAGAGCTGAGGCTGAGAGCTATCATCTCACAAAATAATTTTGATCTTAAGAGTCTTCTCAGCATTCCTAATACAATGGACGCACACTTGGAAGCGAACCCAGAGATGTAATCTAGGAGGGACGAACTTCGTCATCAAATTTTAATGTGTTTGCTTCTTTTATTTCTGTTGTTCATCCTCATTTTCAGTTTTGAAGTTTATGTTTAAGGCACTTAAAAACACAATTTTCTCTCCTTCATTCACATCAAAGAATCCTTAGTTAATATTTGATGAAATTGACCAAATACTCAATTTTGTGTTTTCGGATCATATTTTGGTATTAAAGCAAGGTTGGTCATGTATAAAAAGGATATTTTCCAATTTGAATGTTCACTAGATCTAGGGTGCAATGTGGAGAAGGGAAAATTGAAGAGTTTAATCCAGAGATTGGAAGGAGGAAAGTCTCGCAAAATATGGCAGGTTCAAATGAAGGAGAAGCTCCTGAGACAACGAGGGAGGCTCAATTTCAGCAGATGCTCCTTAATATGTTAATGATGATTGTATAACATTATGAAGACAAGAATACTAGAGATGCAACTTTGTCTTCTAAAGGCGCGAAAGTGAAAAAGGGAAAGGAAAATTCTGATGGTAATGAACCTCCTTCTCCTTTATCTTTGTCTTCTTCTTCTTCCTTATCCTCTTATCATTCTAGTTCATATTTAGACTCACAAAAGAAACCAAATAAATCTCCTCTTTTGAAGCATGATGTTAAGTTTGAGTTTCCACTATATGATGGTGAAATGAATCTTGAAAATTTAGATAACTGGATAAAGCAACTTGAGGTGTATTGTAGAATTTAGAATATTGTCGACGAATCTGCAAAAATTTAGTTACACTTAGAATGGGGGGAACAACTTTGATTTTAGTTGGAAAGTAAAACTCAATCAGATTTGAAGCATAAAGGTAAAATTATCTCTCAATGGTCTAAGTTTGTTAAAGCTCTCAGAAAGAAATTCTATCCTTTAGTATATATGCAATGGGCTATAATGGATTGGCAGCATATAAGGCAAAGTAAAGGACAAAATGTGCAAGAGTTTACATAGGAATTCATGAAAAATGCATTAGCACTTAATATTCTATTAAACACACATGATAATTTGTTAAAGTATATTGGAAGTTTGCATTGTTATTTTCGACATACATTACTTATGTTTAATCCAACTGACTTTGATGAAGTGTGTGTACAATCCATTCATATTGTATAAGGTGGCAGACCTTTTTAGTCAAAATTTTCAAAGAAACCATTCAAGCACTTAGAAAAAAAGACTCCAAAGATAGCAAAGGGAAGATAAACTCAAAGGGGAATAAATCAGCAACAACTAAGAAATAATGAGAGAGGCCTACTTGTACTCATTGTCAGAGGGTTGGACATGATGATTCCAAGTGTTGGGAGCTTCATCTAGAACTTAAGCCAAGGAAGTTTCTTAAGAAGAAGGGTGAGATGAAAGTTAATGCTGCAGTTCAACAATATTTGGGATTCAACTTTGGTGATGAAAAGAAGATAACCATTATCGGTTCGATAGGTATTCCCTTTGAATCTAGCTTTACTTCTACTTGTTCTGCATCTTCTTCAAAATATAATGATGTGATTAAAGAAAAGAAGAGAGCTGAATTGTTTCACCCAAGGATTATTTCCAAGAACACTAAGATAGATACATTATTCGATAGTGGATCACAAGCAAATCTAATATCTGAGGAACTAGTAAGGAAATTGGGATTAGAAAAGAAAAATCATCTAAAACCATACCCTTTAGGATGGTTAAAAGAAAACACTCAGATGCAAGTCACAAAACAGTGTCGTTTAAGGTTTGCAATTACAACTAATCTTGTTGATGAAGTCGATTTAGATGTGATTCCTTTGGATATATGTGGATTTGTACGGGGTAGTCGTTATATTTATGATCGAGATGCCATATTTCATAGAAAGGAGAATAAGTGTCTTCTTGTTAGGGATGGTATTGAATGCATTGTCATGGCACATAGAGTAAATACAAGCTTGGATTTAATCAATGTAAATCAAATGAACAAACTCATAAGTTCAAGTAAAAAGTATGTTCTCAAGTTTATTAAAGAACAACCTAAAGATATGTATGATGCTTTTCAACTATGTGATTCTCGGTTTAAGGACAAATTGGTTGAAATAGTATACTCTTATAAGGAATTGTTTAAAGAACCAAAAATTCTACCTCAAAAGTGAGAAATACAACATGAGATTCAATTACAATATGATGCCCCTCTTCCAGATATTGGCATGTATTGTATGTCAGTCATAGAAAATGAAGTAATTAAGAAACAAATTCAGGAATTGGTTGATAAAGTCTTCATTCGAGCTAGTTCTTCTCCATCTGGATCACTGATCATATTAGTCCCTAAGAAAGACATAACTTGGAGAATGCCTGTTGATTTTAGAGCCTTAAATGAAATCCCAATTAAGAATAGGTATCCTCTTCCGAGAATAGATGATTTTCTTGATCAGTTAAAGAATGTTGTTTACTTTACAAAGCTGGATTTAAGAAGTGGTTATTATGAAATTCATATTGCAAATAATGATATATGGAAAACCGCATTTAAGACTAGACAGGGGTTTTATGAGTGGTTGGTTTTTCTTTTTGGTTAATGCAATGCTCCAACAACTTGTATGAGAATGATGAATGATGCGTCTCATAATTTTCTTGATAAAGTTTTCATAGTCTATCCGGACGATATTCTTATTTTCCTTTCAATTTTGGAAGAACATGTAAAGCATGTAAAACAGGTTTTAGATGTGTTGCAAAGAGAGAAACTGTATCTCAAACTTTCTAAGTGTGAATTTGGGAAAAAATTAATTAATTTATCTTGGTTACATAGTTGGAGGAGGTCATCTTAAAATAGAACCAACTAAAATTGATGTAATCGTTAAGTGGCCACGACCTCAAAATGTGATGGAAGTTAGAAGTTTCTTAGGTGCAGTTCAATATTGGAGGAAATTTATTTCTCATTTCTCTTTTATTGCATCACCACTTCTTGCTTTAACATGTTCTAAAGTCTCATTTGAATGGGGAGGGAAACAAGAAAAAGCATTTGATACTTTAAAGCAGAAAATTGTGACAGTTCCAATCTTAGCATTACCAGAGCTTGAACAACCATTTGAAATAGAAACTAATGCTAGTGGGTATGTAATGGTTGCAATGTTATTGCAAAAAGGGAAGCCTATTTGTTTTCATTCAAAAACATTTTCTAAAGAAGTTTCTAACTATCCAACATATGATAAAGAATTGTATACATTAGTGGACACTGTTAAAAAACGGAAACATTATATAATGGGCAAAGAAATAGTGATTCATACAGATCATCATCCACCTCAGTACCTTCAATCTCAAACTAAGTTGCAGCAATCTCGACATTATATATTGATGGGGTTTTTGCATAAATTCCACTTAGTAATCAAATACAAGAAAGCTACCACTAATAAAGTAGTCAATATGTTATCAAGACCATCTTTGAATGCTTCAATAATTCTTCAAAATAGTTCTTTAGCACATGAAAGTTACATTGAAAAATATGTTTAAGATATTGATTTCAAAGATGTTTATGAATCACTAACTAATGGTGCTCAGGTGGAAGAAGTGGATTATCATGTTCATGACAGGTTATTGTACCATCTTCGAGAGTTGTGCATACCACGGGGAGAAAGAGTGCATGTGATCAAGGAAGCACATTCTTCTCGTGTTTAAGGGAATTTTGGTGTAGGTAAGACAATGGCACAATTACAAAGGTATTGTTATTGGCCTTGAATGAATGAAATTGTTTCTAAGTACATGAAAGGTTGTGTCATGTGTTAAAAAATGGAACCAGGCAACAGAAAGTTAGGTTTGTATATGCCACTTCAAATTCCTTCTAGACAAAGGGACAGTATATCTATGGATTTTGTAGGAGGATTTCCTATGTCTAGAAAAGGGCATGATTATTTGTATGTTGTGGTTGATAGATTTAGCAAAATGTGTATTCTTGTTCCATGTAGAAAGAAAGTATCTATTTAACAAACTACACAGTTGTTCTTTTAAAATGTATGGGTTCATTTTGGGTTGCCTACTTCTATCATTTCATATTGGGACTATTATTTCATGGGAGAGTTTTGTTCCACTTTGTGGGGACCGATGGACACTAAGTTGAAAAAGAGCACAGATTTTCATCTACAAACCGATGGGCAAACGGAGGTGGTGAACAGAATAATGGTACATCTTCTCATAGGATATTGCAGCAAGCATGCTAAGTTGTGGGATGAATCATTACACTATGTCCAACATGTTTACAACTGGGCCTTGCATTCTTCTACGTGCATATATCCTTTTGTGACATGTTTTGGGTACCTACCAAAATCACCAATGGACCTCATGTTTGGTGAAGAATCTTAGGAAGATGGACATGGAGATGCCGACAAAGCCATCTAGTTCATGAAGTAGTCTAGGATCAATTGTAGAAAAGTCAGGACAGGTACAAAATGCGCCATGACAAGCATTAGGTAGATCATCACTTCGAGGTTGGTGGCCAAGTATGCCTTTACGTCAGCAAAGAAAGGATGAAAGGTGAAGGTAAAACGTTGAGACCTATGAGGTATGGTCATTTTGAAATTGTTGAAAATGTTGGTCACAATGCATTCCGGTTAAATTTTCCTCCATATATGCACGTATATTTAGTTGTAAATGTTGAAAATTTGAAGTTGTATGAACTTCCTATGATCATGGATCTAGAGGAGAATGTTCAAATTCTAGTTGTAGATGATTTTGCACCTGAATGTATGACTGAGTTATAGGAAGATACCATCTTGAACAGGAAGGTCTATACTTACAGGTGAGGAGATGTTGAGTATCTTTGAGTGGGACTCAAAGGCATGAATCTAAGTAAGGAAAAGTGGATGGAGATCGGAAGGGTGAAGGAGTTGTAGCTCACCTCATTTCTGCTTAAAACCAAACTTTTGGTGGTCCAAAAGCTTCCAATGGCGAGGAATGATCCAGGAGGATCCTCAAAATGCTCAAAGTTCAAAAGTCTCATAGGCTCACAAAAATAGCTCCAAGTAGAAGTGCTCATTGTGCTGATTCCAACAGTATATTCAGTTTCGAAAATGGCCTCCATATGAGTGAGAAAACACACTATGAAATTTATGGCAAACAAGTAAAAAAATGGGCCTTTGTAGGGCAAGTGGCAATCTCATATCATGACAAGTGGTAGGTCAAAGTCAACGCAGGTGGTCAAAGTCAACATAGGTATAGTTCAAAGGTTGGATGGGCAGAGTCAGGGTAAAACCCATGACCTTTGCCTACACAATGAACAACCTTACCAATACGCCATGTACTTCATTTATTATGTGATAGGCACAAATATGTGTTTATTTTTTTGTATTATGGAGAGTGGGGGTAGGGTTGGTAGAGCCTTGCACATCTAGTAGCCCCGCCAACCCAAAGCCATGGCTTAATCAACACAATAACAATCCAAAATGACAAAGTATAAACGTTATATGGCAACAAAAGTGTTGATATGTGGCAACGAAGGTATGACGCGGATTTAACAATAAATTCAAACGACACATAGCGTTGATGTTGGGTACCTATAATACTAGTGATTACCCCATTACTATTGTAGTTATACCCCTTATTTATATTGTTGTGTCCCTATTACCCCCATATTGTTATTTCTGTGCCCCATAGAATCCCTCTATTGTTATTTTTGTGGCTTTATATTATTATTGTTAGGTCGGCTGGATTATATTGTGACTCCTTAGACTCTTATATATAGAGAGGAGGTTTTGTCATTTGTATCATCCAAGAATTGTTCATTTATGTAATGTAAAGGAGGTTGCCCCCTCGAAGAGGCTGAATTCTAAGGCGTTGATCTTTCTTTTCTATCTTTTCTTGAGCTGGTTCTATAACATTAGGTATCAGAGCTTTGGATTCTAGGGTTTCGCTGCTCCAAACAGGTCATCGTGGAATTTTCATTATAACATTCAAAAAAGGTGACCTAGGGAGAATCATCATAACTTTCTCTCTGGGGATCAGATTGAAATTTTGTAAGAAGGTACAGAAAGAGGACGGACTGTAGTTTCTTGTATATATTTTTTAAAACCAAAGGTCGAAAATTGTACACGTGGCACTTCATACAAGTTCACCCTTCTGGAAAGGTCTATAATCAGGTCATCTTGGGAGATTGTGCATAACGCTTTCTTGGAGAATCCAATTTGGATCAGACTGGTGGCATTGGAAAGAGGACATAGAGATCTACTACAAGTCATAATTTCAGAACTAGATGATTGGAAAGTACAGAGATACATCAGAGGCAATATCAAGCTCCTACAAATTGGAAAAAAGTGTGTAGATTTTTTTAAATTTTTGCTTAAGCTTGGTTTGAAAATTTATTTGGAAGGAATTCAAAGGGCATAGGAGAGCATTATTATCGATAACTGATGCCCCGAGGAAAGAAAATGCAAACACCTAGTAAGGAACCTGAAAGCTCTAGCATGACTCATGAAGAATAGGAAGAAATGCAACATGATATATCAAAATTACAAGACCAAGTGCAACAACTGTCCCTTGCACAAAAAGGAACAGAATCTAAGATGGATGGTTTAAAGAAAGATGTAGAAGCTAAGATGGATGGTTTAAAGAAAGGTGTAGAAGCTAAGATGGACTATTTAAAGAAAGGCGTAGAAGCTAAGATGGATGGCATGGAAGCTAAGGTGAATGGCATGGATGCTAAAATTGATGGCATGGATGATAAGATGGAAGAATTGAAGATAAATATGAATAAGTTGCTACAAGAAATGGTCACTAAGGGTGAAAGAGTACTAAAGGAAACTCATGATGAGAACAAAAGAAATGTTAATCATGATTCCATAGACTCTAATGTTGGATCAAAGACTCACCATGTTCCAAAAATCGATATGAGGAAGTTTGATGGCAAGGATCCCGCCACATGGATATTACAGATGGAGCAATTCTTCGATCTCAATAATGTGCAAAACACACAAAAGGTACGTATGGCAACTTTATATTTGGAACCAAATCAGTTTGTATGGTATCAATGGCTTTGTTCTCGTAAACAATTTATCACTTGGGCAATTTTTACGGAAGAATTGATAGCACATTATGAGGATACAAAAAGCAACACTTTTTTTAGCCAATTGATAAGTCTCAAACAAAAGGGTTCAATAATGGAGCACATTGAGGAGTTCCAAAAATTGAACATAAGGGTAAAAGATATTCCAGAGGAGCATAGGATTGATGTGTTCATAGGGTCTTTAAAGGATAATATCCAACATGATGTGCGCCTTTGGGAACCTGATTCATTAGAGAAGGCATTCAGGTTAGCAAGAAAAATGGAAAGCAAAATTATGGCAACGAGGAAGCATACCATTCACAACTATAAAGACGGAAGTGTTGTTGCCCATAGTCTTCCACAACCTACAAGGTTGACACCACAACAATTGGAAGAAAAAAGAGCAAAAGGGCTTTGTTACAATTGTGATAGCAAATACACAAAAGTCATAAGTGTGCTGAGAAGAAATTATTCTACATAGATTGTGAAGAGGAAGAAGAAAAGGAGCAAGAAAGGTCAAAAGAAGAGGATATATTCCAGGAACAAAGCCTAGATGAAGAACAAATAAATCCGACCATATCTTGTAATGCATTGGCAGGAATTACCACTCCTCAAACCATCAAGATAGAAGGACAAATCAAGAAGAAAAAGGTAATAGTGTTGATTGATTCAGGAAGCACCCACAATTTTATTCATTGTAGGGTAGCAAAAGAATTGAATTGCTTCCTATATCCAGCACCAGAGTGTCAAGTGATGATTGCAAATGGAGGAACAATAAATTGTTCTGGAAAGTGCCATAATATCAAGCTATCCATGGGAGAATATGTATTGACTAGCCCAATGCTTTCCATTCCAATGGGAGGTGCTGATGTTGTACTAGGAGTCCAATGGCTACAATCCTTGGGTACAATAGCTTTTAATTTTCAAGAACTTTTCATGAAATTTTCTGTGGAAGGAAAGGAAGTTGAATTAAGGGGTATTGCAGGGAAACCAGGAAAGATAATCAGCTCTAATGGCATGACAAAGCTTCTAAAAAAGGAGCAAAGAGGTGTAATTGCACAATTATGTTCGCTAGATGTTTCCACATTGGAATCATCTATTTCTCCAGATCTCCAAAAAGTCCTGGACAATCATTCCAAGGTATTTGAGACTCCCAAAGGTCTCCCACCTATGCGTGATCATGATCATGCTATTCATCTGATTCCAGGAAGTGTTCCTCCAAACATCAGGCCGTACAGATATCCATATGTCCAAAAAAGTGAAATTGAACGTATGGTTGCAGAAATGCTAGAGGCTGGTATAATTCAACCGAGTCAAAGTTTTTTCTCAGCTCCAGTAGTATTGGTGCACAAGAAGGATGGATCATGGCGCATGTGTCCAGATTATAGGGAGCTCAACAAGCTCACTATTAAAGATAAGTTCCCCATTCCTGTCATTGATGAATTACTGGATGAATTGCATGGATCAATTTACTTCACCAAGTTGGATCTTCGTTCAGGATATCATCAAATCAGAATGAAGATTGAAGACATTCCGAAAACGGCATTTAGAACTCATGAGGGTCATTATGAATTTTTGGTCATGCCTTTTGGCCTTACCAATGCACCTTCAACATTTCAAGGTTTGATGAATTCAATTTTCAAACCATTCCTTAGAAAATTTGTGTTAGTATTTTTTGATGATATACTAATCTACAGCAAGTCTTGGAAGGATCATGTTGAACATGTTGACAAGGTGCTACAACTATTGGAGGAGAAACAATTATATGCAAAAAGATCCAAATGTTTCTTTGGAGTCCAGGAGGTGGAATATTTGGGTCATATTGTATCTCATGAAGGAGTTAAGGTAGACCCTAGCAAAATTAAAGCCATTAAGGAATGGAAAATCCCCACATCCATAAAGCATCTGCGAGGATTTCTTGGGTTGACAGGGTATTATCGCAAGTTTGTTAAGAATTATGGGAGAATAGCAGCACCTCTAACAACATTATTGAAGAAAGATTCATTTTCATGGACTCCGGAAGCAACAAAGGCCTTTGAACATCTTAAAGAGGCAATGTGCCAAGCACCGGTCTTAGCTACACCGGACTTCACAAAAACCTTTATTGTGGAATGTGATGCTTCAGGAAATGGAATTGGTGCTGTTCTAATGCAAGATGAAAGACCCATTGCTTTTGAAAGTCGTCCAATCAAGGGAAAGTTTTTAAGCAAAGCTATTTATGAGAAGGAAATGTTGGCAATACTCCATGCACTTAAGAAATGGCGACCCTACCTAATGGGAAGACACTTCAAGGTAAAAACGGATCATGATAGCCTTAAATACTTTTTAGAACAAAGATTATCCTCTGAAGAGCAACAAAAGTGGGTCACAAAGATGTTGGGTTATGACTTTGAAATCATCTACAAAAAAGGGAAGCAAAATGTGGTGGCAGATGCACTCTCAAGAAAGGATGAGGATATGGAAGCATTGTTGTGTGCCATTTCTATTATCCAACCAGATTGGATAAACGAAGCAAAGGAGGAATGGAAGAATGACGAAGAAGTGTGGGCACTTATTCGAAAGCTACAACAAGATTCCAGTACTTCTGATACATTTAGCTGGAAAAATGATTCGTTATGGTACAAAGATCGCTTATACCTCTGTAAGAATTCCCAGCTAAAACAAAAGATTCTTATGGAATTGCACACTTCTCCCTTAGGAGGGCACTCAGGATTTTTAAAAACTTACCACAGGGTTAAGAAGGAATTTTTTTGGATGGCCTTAAATCAGATATTCAAAAGTTTGTGGCGGAATGTTTGGTTTGCCAAAAAAATAAAGTTGAAACAATTAAGACACCGGTCTATTACAACCTTTATCCATTCCAAGCCAACGTTGGGAGGAGGTTTCAATGGATTTTATCACAGGTTTACCCAAGTCTGAGGGAAAGAGTGTCATCATGGTGGTAGTTGACAGACTTACCAAGTATGCACACTTTTGTGCATTATCACATCCATTTAAAGCCAGTACAGTTTCTACTGCATTTATGGAAACAATTCAAAAGCTACATGGAAACCCAAAGATTATTGTAAGTGACAGAGATCCCATTTTCACTGGAAATTTTTGGACAGAATTATTTTCTTGTCTTGGTACTCAGTTAGCTCATAGCTCATCTTATCATCCTCAATCTGATGGGCAAACTGAGATAGTAAACAAATGTTTGGAAGGATATCTTCGTTGCTTTGTATCTGATAAACAGACACAATGGGTCAAATGGTTGCCTCTGGCTGAATGGTGGTATAACACTTCCTTCCATACAGCAACAAAAATGACCCATTTATGGCACTTTATGGTTACCAACCACCATCAATCACATCATATTTAAGAGAAAATTCTAAGGTTCAGGCAGTGGAACATCACATCGAACATCAACAACAAGTCCTCCAACTCTTAAAGGATAACCTCGTGTTGGCACAAAATAGAATGAAACAACAGGCAGATCAACATCGCAGTGAAAGAAGTTTTGATGTAGGTGATTGGGTATTCCTACGGCTACAACCATATAAGAAAATGTCCCTAAAGCAAGCTAAGAAGGATAATAAATTATCACCAAAGTATTATGGTCCGTACAAGGTGTTGGAAAAGATTGGTACTATGGCATACAAATTGGAGCTTCCTGCAGCTTCTCGATTGCACCCAGTTTTCCATGTTTCATGTTTAAAGAAGGTTATAGGCGACAAGCTCCCGGTTCAAACAATATTGCCAGAACTTGACGAGGAAGGAAAAATTATATTGGAACCGGAAGCAGTCACAGAAACAAGAACTCGACAGCTACAAAATCGATCAATTTCAGAGTATCTTATCAAGTGGAAGAAATTATCCGCTGAAGATTCCACATGGGAGGATGAGAATTTTATGCAGAAGTATCCAGAACTGCTCAAGCGTTGAGGACAACACTTTTTTAAAGGAGAGGGGCATGTTGGGTACCTATAATACTAGTGATTACCCCATTACTATTGTAGTTATACCCCTTATTTATATTGTTTTGCCCCTATTACCCCCATATTGTTATTTCTGTGCCCCATAGAATCCCTCTATTATTATTTTTGTGGCTTTATATTATCATTGTTAGGTCGGCTGGATTATATTGTGACTCCTTAGACTCCTATATATAGAAATGAGGTTTTGTCATTTGTATCATCCAAGAATTGTTCATTTATGTAATGTAAAGGAGGTTGCCCCCTCGAAGAGGCTGAATTCTAAGGCGTTGATCTTTCTTCTCTATATTTTCTTGAGCTGGTTTCATAACAGTTGATGTGGCATAGGAGGTAGTACTAAATAGCGTAGAGTGGTATGTTAATAGTTTATGAATTGGCATGTCATATGCCACGGGTTGCAATGTCGTTCCACCACTACATTTGGTTACAATATATGACAAATATATATATTCCACCAACCTATAACATTAATACCAAAAGTTATATATTAAATTCAATGCGCCATATTTAAACTATGTTGTAACGTATTGAAGTATATCATATGATTTTCAAACCATAATGCACCAACTTCATATTTGTTAAAACAAAATGGCATATTTTCCATTCAAGTCTAGGAGGTCCGTAGGTTTGACCCTCAGACCTTCCTGTGAGGTTATGAAATGATATACCATTGTGCCATCAAGGGGGATTTGTACAGTGAGGCTGAAGAACATGTAATATTTGTGCTTGCAAATGCCTTTTTGGGCACATCTTGGCCATCCTTGGGAGTTTTTTTAATTTGAAAGTTGTGTTGAAGGGTTGAAGCCAAGATATATCAGTTCACAGAAGCAATATGATGTAAAGATACATTTGAGAATTCCTAGTATAACAGACACCCACTTGGAAGCGAACTCAGAGATGTAGTCCAGGAGGGACGAACTCTGTCATCAAAGTTTTATGTGTTTTATTCTTTTCTTTCTATTGTTCATGCTCATTTTCAGTTCTCAAGTTTATGTTTAAAACACTTAAAAAATCAATTTTCTCTCCTTCATTCACATAAAACAAACCTTAGTTAATATTTGATGAAATTGAGAAAATAGTCAATTCTATGTTTTTCAGATCATGACTGCAATGGTTAGGGTCACAATGGTCACATTCGACCTTTTCTACAGCTGAAAGATGAAACCCTAAATGCACTTTTCTTATGGACCATAAGTTATTTTCTCAACACTACAAGGAAAAGACCTTCTAGTGGATTTTTTGTGGAAGCCCTTATAAAAATAGTTCAAAAATATGTTTGTAGTAAAGGTCACTAGTGGTGGTCTGCAGGAAAATGTTGTAGAAGATGTTTCTTTGACCGTGCATTTGCAATATATGAACACGTTGGTGCCGATTGAACATGGTGCAGTGTGGCATATTTATTTAAAAAAATGGTGTGTTAAATAACAAACAACACTGAAGCATATACTACTCGATAGCACCAAAAAAGGATTAAATTTAGAAAAAATTTAGTTGTAAATTTCAATTTTCCCAGTCTCCTTCTATACTATAATGGCAACCCATGTTAAACCAGTACTATAACACCCTCGTTCATGCACAACATACCTCGCATCAGTGCTTGAATAATAGATAGCAATCGATAAAGGTTAAATTTTAATTTATTTTTTTGTGTTATATACAATCGCAACACTCATTCCCTTCTTGTAGTAAAACACCTCTTTGCATACTTAGAAGGAGTGTGTCTATAGTTTTCAATTTTTTTAAAAAAATATTCATATATTCCAATGAAGAATTGTTATTTTTCATGTATTAAAATTCCCCTGTCTATCTTAGCTAGAGCACCACCAGGTTTTTTTTTTAAATGTGGTGTTATATTCCCATGGAGAACTGGTACTATCAATTATTTAAAATGACCCAGTGTATCTTCACAACAGCACAACTGTAGGTTTTTTAATTAAAAAAATGGTGTTATATTATTACGAAGAACTGATGTTGTTCATTTATTAAAATTCCTTGGTGCGTCTTTGAAAGAGCACCTCTAGGTAGTATTTAGTTGTTAGAAAATTTGATGCTATAGTTCGATAAAGTATTGGTGAAATACAAGTATTCAAACACCGTGGTGAATCTTAATAAAAGCACTGCTATAGGGTTTTTAATTAAAAAAAGTGGTGCTCTTCGATATTTGACGCATCAATGTGGTTATAATAATGCAACAAAAGAGGTTTAAATAAACAAATACCTACATGCCATAAATTTCATTTTTACCATCTACAATGTTTTAGAGTTCTCAGGCACCATTGCCACTCTTTCCTCATGCAAGCACCCTGACGTCATTGTTTCTCTTGTTGACCATCCTTCCATACCATGCTCAGTGTGTCACTTTCCAATTTTCTCAAATGGTGGTGAAATTTGTTTTTCTAAATTATGTGTCAACAAAAGCTCTCTGATGAAAAGATGTTAAGGTAATGTCTTCATTTCTATTTATTTTAATTTTTTAGTAGATTATAGTTCCAAAATAGGTCAAAAAATCAACTCGTTTCTTAAAAAAAATCCTGTGTTGTCCTTTCACAATTATGGCTCACACTGACAGTGGTGCACCTCGTAAATTTACATGGTGCACCGGAGTTCGGTTCATGAACCTAACACACTACTATTTTTTTGGTTCATTTCATAAATGAAAATGCACTGGGAAAAGCTATAAATTATACCCTGATGTGTACATTTTTATGTTACGCCTAGTGCATTTATATTTACCAATCAAACCACACAAATAATGTTAAAAAATATATCTTGGCGTGTTCGATAACTTGAATGTTCTCTACCAGTGCAAAAAAGTAATACACTGAAACAGAGGCATAAGTTTGAGATGAACCACAATGAAAATATATATATGTGAAAGAAAAGTGGTGCGTTATATATATGTACGCATTGCCTTTAGTGTAGTTGTGTTTGATAGCGCATCAAAGCTGGCACATCACTCTTTTTTGGGTGCACTGAAGATTTTTTTTTTAATTGAAAGTTATGTTTCCATATTTATAAGTACATTTTTCATTTAATAAAAAAAGATTATGTTTTATGTAAGAGGTTGTTGTATTTTATATGTCGATAATGTAGTAGAGATGTCAACAGAGAGAGTAGCAACAACAGTAGGAGAAAATGGCAGACAAATACAATGTGTTCTGACCATGGGAGGATTGAGAGAGGGAGAGGGATTTATACTCTCTCCCTATTAGCGTAACAACCCGATCATACTTGACGAATCTAGGCCTCCTTAAGTACTATGAGGAGGCTACAATCTTGAAGGTTCACTCTACCTTGTTGGCACATCTGATCTGCTAGTGTGGAGTCGAGAAGAAGGATTTTTGTATCTATCCTAAGGCATGGTATAGACCCTCTAAGGAGGAAATATATTTTATCACTGGGCTATCTAGGTGAGGCGGTGATTTTCATTAGTTCCCTGATGTCCCCAATGGGGTTGTAGCAGAGATTCAACTTGTCTACTCTCAAAGATATGTTGGGGCTCATGTAGTTTGTTTACCAAACTTTTAGGTGCATGGTCAACATGTACAAATTTCTTCTTTTGCTGCATACGAGGTTAGGTGCCTCTCATTATTAGTGACCGCAATTACACACTATAATAATGATGGGAAACACAATAGTTTCCCTCTTTTGTGTTATGTCATTTATTTGATTCAGGGGCCATGATGTATGAAATGGTATGCCATTTTTTTCATGTAGTTTTGTAGGGATTTAGATAGATGTCATGCGATGATACACAGGAGGATGACTTTAACTTTTTATTTAGAGATTTTTTGTTTATTTTTTAAGGGATTTTCAGAGACAAGGCTTACATTTGAGAATCACCCTCTTAGGCCGACGAATGAGGTGCAGATGTGCATGTGGTGCCAGATGATGCCTAGGAGGGGCTTGCTAGCGTATCCAGACAAGATTTACACCCACGCACTAGTGCTAATGACCAATCATGATGATCACACATTTATCTTATTCTTGTTTGTGTATGTGGTTATTTATTGGAGATAGTGTCCCAAGATCCTCCTCACACCGGATGAGTCTGCAGATGATACAGGTAATATTAGTGTTTTGTTTAAATTAATCCAGTTTCAATTTATTTTCTTAATTAATTAGAATAAAAAGTTAGAGGAAATTTTAGTAAAATGGTAGTTAAAATAATAAAATAGGAGTTATGAATTTTGGAGGGAAAAGAAGAAAACTAATTTTTTAATTGTATATTTGGCTCATCTTCTTATAGGTTTACTCAAATTTGAATTGTAAACATGTTTTGGATGCATAATTAAATTCCACATCCAATGAGTACCCATTATGCATACTATTGAGAAGATCCACATTGATAAAAATTGAAGATACATTAAAAAAAAATGTGGAACACACTTTTTTAATCTATCCTCATTTTTTTTTATCAATGTGGGTCTTATCAAAAGTATTCATAATGGGTACTTGTTGGATTTGGATTTAATTTTGCATCCAATAAGTGTCTACACATGAAATTTGAGTACACTTATAGGGAGATAAGCCAAAAATACACTTAAAAAGGTAGTTTTTCTTCTTTTGCCTCCAAAAAATTTGCATGTACCTCTTTTTAAATTTAAAGGATTTTGATTGGTATACATGTTATGAAATGGAGATTACATGAAAATTTCATGGGCATTTTTAGGCTGAAATTTCCTCTAATGTTTATTCTGGCATGTTCTTTAACTTATTTTATTATCTTTTTAATGAAATTGCCTAATTATTATTGTGTACTATATATTTTGTAAACATCGGTACATTCCTTAGGGACATTCCTCCTCCCCCAACGTAGGGAGCAGATGAGAGATGGGTGAGGCCGAAGAGGGTGAGTCACATCCTCATGGGGACGTGTGCATGTGGTCCCATAGCGCTGGTCTAAGATTTAGGATGGTCTACTGTGACATGTTGTTTAGAGTTTTGGTTGAGGAGAGAATTCGCCTTGCAAGGCCTCCATACATAAATGCAGATTCTACATTAGTAGGTCTCTTGAGGTACTATCAACGTGAGATGATGAATGTTATGTGTCATATCGTCGGAGTTAGCAGTCTACTAGGAGTGAGAAGGGATGCAGGGCATTCAATGGTAGATATGCCACATGAGCCTTCACACATTGTTATACTGACAGATCATCATGACGAGGGTAGTGATAATGCTTCTGGTTGTACTACCCCATCGGGTCATGGTCAAGGTCTCAGTGAGCCTTCTGGTAATACACCTCCTCATCATTCACTTAGTGATCACATGTCAGAGCTAGAAGATGTGCCTCATCTTTCTCCTCACAAAGAAAACCAACCACCTCCTCCACCATCTCAAAGTTCGATAATTGAGGTAGTATATGAGCATCCATCGTCTTCTACTACAAAACATGCTATCACTATTATGTTTATTGTATAAGGTATTTGATAGTAGTTATCTTATTTGTTTGTATATATATATATCGTGCTTTTTTTTGTTCATGTTTATGTCCTTAATTTGTATGTTGGTGTTGATGTGTATAATGTTAGGACATGTTGGATATGTCCATTTAATGTGTTTGCAGATAGATGTGTATGTGATAGAAGTTATTTGACATGAGAAGTATATTAATTTGAGGATGTGTGTGGTGATGATGTTAGATTGCACTACTTGTGTTTTGTTATATGTGATCAATATGATGATGCCCTTTTATATTATTAGATGTGTGTTATAGGTGTGTATAATTAAATGATGGTAATGAATTTCAATGTGTATATTAGATGATGTTTATGTTTGTTAGATGGTTATTATCATGATGTTTATTTTTATGAAATATTATTTATTATAGATTATGTATTGGTGAAAATATATCAAAATTTTATATCTAAAATTGCATGCAAAATGACTTAGTTAAAAAAAGTGAAAAGATATTTTTATAAATTGCAAAATTTAGTATGGTTGAAACCATCCTTGTAAAATTATGATACATATTTTTCTATTGCTTAGATAGTTCATTCATATTCATTCTAACCTAATTAATAAACTATTTCAATACTCACAAGGAAAAATTAATTAATGGTAAAATAATTTAGTTAGTTCTTAACAAGAAAGAAATGTGTAACTCATTCAATTTTTAATATAAAATATTAATAATATTAAATTATTCAATAAATACAATTTAACAAATGAAAATTTACACTATGGTCAACCTATATATACAAATAGAAAACCAATGCTATAGATCCATTTTCATCACAAATTTATGAATCACTAAAAGAGCTTAAATCTTTTGACATGTACATTTATTTTCAAGTTTTACATTCTAAAAAGGAATTTTCATATAATGAGATTTGATCCCTCTTGACTCATGGTACATCTATTATTAAGATGGATCTATATTGGTTTATAAAATTCAATATGCTGTTAAATTTAAAAAACTTAAGTCATAATTTTTATAATAAATTTAGATTTAATATAACACAAAATTTTCTATTTTAATAAAATTTAATTTATCACTAAAGTTATGAGAATTTCAAGAAATTCAAATTTAATACTGATAGCAACTCTCACCAATTTAAATTAGAAATATAAAATAAGGCTTGTGATGAAGTTACTTGTAGTTTGAGATTTTCTCTATTAGAAGTTCTCCCTTAAAGAAGCAAGTGAACCTTTTTTTAGTAATAAAGATAAAACATTTTGGTGCTATTTTTATTCTTTATTTTTTATTGTACTGGTTTAAATTTAATTTTTTTAATAATAAATATGAGCTAAATAATACAAATTTCATACTAATATTATATTTAAAATTTTTGCAAATAATATATTTGATTATTCTTAACAAAGAACTCAAGAAATATTATTTTTTCCACATAATTATCATGAGATAGTCACTAAAATTCATGTTTTCACATTTCTCCTAGCTAATATTACATCATGTTCATAATGATAAATATATGTTTACTTTAAATAATTTACTTATAAATACAAAAAAAAAAGATATTTATTTTACATAATATAAATAGGAAATAAAAACGCATCACCAAGTTTATTAGAAAGTCAAACGAATTCCTCTTAATCACCATTACATTATTTATCTTTTAATTCTTATCCATAAAATATTTATTAATTCAACTTTTGTTTCTAATTACGATTGAAAAGAAAAGTCAAAATTGTTCTACTATCCATGAAAAAAAGATTAAAAACTATGATGCATCCATGTAACCCCATTTGTTTCTCTTATGGTCCGTAAAAAGATGTAATCAACATTTTAGACATGCATAAAACCTATTTTTAGTTTACATAATGTGCAAGAACTAGAGTTCAAATATAGTAAACATAACATTCCCTCTCTTGTCAAGAATCTAATCGTACACTTTAATACACAATTTTTTCATTTTTAAAGTCCTCATAGAGTTATCACTACATGATTTATATTTATCTTGAACTAAACAAGAAGAAACAACATGTGAACTGATTAATAAACAAATAAGTATCTAAATAGAGAATAAATATTCAATGTTGTTTCTAAATTCACTATTTTATTATTTTAGTTATATTCTTATTGTTTTCCTACTTGAGAAGGATTGTGACATTGAATCCTTATTATCATAGTTGTACAAAATTGGAAATACTTAGTTTTCAGGGTAAAAACGTTTCCACTACAAAAAATGTGTAAAAACGTTTTTGAGTCTTAAAACAATACAATTAGCGAAATAAAGAAAACAAAAACATACAACAATAGTATAAATGACGAAATAACACAACTACATATCATTCTTCATTGTCATCACCTTGATTATCTTCCTCGCTTGGCATGATAACCTTTTTGTTCTAAAAAATATGTTTTGATCTACGGCCTTAATATGGACCACCAATCCCTGTCCAACACATCTAGGTAAAAAAACACCTAGTTACAATGTTTTGGGAAAACATAAGGCTCCCTAGCTTCATGCCACATCTTTCTCTAGTTGATAGATATCAACCCACTATCACGATCCTCCTTTTACATTATTCTTATCAAAGGTTTCCCACCATTTGTACCTAAAAACAACACATTTTAACAAAAATAAGTCCACTTGAATGATCTCTTGTACCTTTCCAATGTAGCATAAAGACCCTTGCATTGGGCTTTGTTCGTGATGGCTAGCATGACTAGAATGGTCCAACCTGACTTCCACTCCATATGCTTGTGTCATGCATCCGTCATTTTCATCCTCCATGTAAAAATGATGTCCATATGCCCACATAGATGGGAACAAATGCATCTATAAAAAATTGAAAAAATCACAGTCTCATGTTAAATAACCCTAACATAATTAAAAATATAAAATATATATAGATGTTATAATTCAAAGGTGCAGTATGAAGTTAAAAATGTATAGAAAGAGATTATTACCAAGTTGTTGGACCCAATTATTATGTTTAATGTACCCTCTTAAGCACGCACATAACAACCAAATGCACCATATTTCTCTCTAACTTTATCAGAAACCCAATTTTTAAGGCATACCATTGACATTTTTTCTTTTAAATGATCAGGGTAAGACACGATTCTACCATCGAACCATTTGAATTATTCCCTACCACTATCCCATTTCATCCACTTCTTCTCATATAATGTGACCCTGGTTTTTTCGCTTCTATATTGTAAAGAATGAATTTGTTGATGGCTTCAATTTCTGATTTCAATAATGAAATCAAACCAGCATATATAGTACATATGAGATCAAAATATGCATTAATCTGAAGTTCAATGCGAATAGTTACAATGTAGGAATTTGACAAATGATAATCCATTAACTCTTTATCATGCATCTCCTTCCATTCTTTTTGAGAAGCTACCCTTCTCTTTGGTCTTCATCCCTTTTTTCATCCCAAATCATCACTCCTGGTGTGTTATCGATATGCTTGATATACTCATTGGCATAATAGAAAGACTCATATGATATATACACCTTTGCCACAGACCCCTCAGGTTTTTCCATTTGTCAAACAAAACCTTTCAATGTATTCATGTACCTCTCTAAGAAGAACATCCAACAACAAGAAACCACACCAACAAATTCAACCTCATCTATTAGGTGAATCAGAATATGAACCTGTAAATCCATGGAAGTCATCGACAGTTCCCTCTCAAACATGTAAACAATCTCAACAATCTCTTGATGCCACTATGGAATGCTAGCCATGTGAATATCCTTTGATGTGATCGAACATACAAATGCAGATAATTTAGATATGGCACTTTGTAGTTCTTGTCGGAAGTCATGGTCTACAAACCCATGCACGACAAGAGGAGAATGACACTACAAAGTAAAGAGTACATTATACACAAATTAATTCATTGCATTAAAATAAAATAAAAATTAATAAAATAATATCTTTGAAATACACACTCTTAGGAGGTTCAAATGTTCATGGGATTTGAACCCTGACAAATGGTCTTCCATAGTGAAGCAGTGACACAGTGAACATGCATATAAATAAGGCACCATCACACTCAATATAACTTCCATTTCTAAATAAATATCACATTTATTTAAAACCCCTAGGACATTACCTTCTTTGAAAGACCAAGAGGGACCAACCTCTCCTCTAGTTTCTTTTCTTGCCCAATATTTCATTTTATTTTTTGAAGAAATAAGACCCCTCCTGAGAACCAATGTGTCATTTTATTTAAATGATATGTGCATCCATAATGAATATGAAACATTTTTAAATATATGCATGGAATATAGTTAGTGGGCAATTTTAAGATGCTCCTAAAATGGGAGATCATAAAAGACATATTTCATTTTCATCCCAATGGGAAATTTCTTGACATACGTGTCAAAGAATTATGAATCATTGAACATAGGCTCCCCATTTGAATCGAACATTTCCGTAAACTCCTTCTCATCTATATCATATGCTCTAAGCCATTCACCTAGTGTCATTATTGTAGGCCTTTTGGTTCTCTCTGGTTTATCACTGAATGTGGCTGTTACTCTTTTGTAAGGGTATTATTATTGGAGGAATACCCTGGAGAAGTCATACACTAGCTTTCGTAGGTGGTCGAACCGCCTAGACTTCAGAGAAGGTCCACAATATTTACATGAATGATACACTTTTGTTACAATAGCTACAAAACTTGTGTATACAGCCTCACACATTAGCGACCATGAAGTTTAGAACAATTACAATGATTTAAATGAATATATGAAACAATATTGTTACATATATAAACAAAACAATTAAATATTAATTTACAAAGAAAACTCCTAATATTGGATAATCATGTATGGTGTAAGCACAAATGCCATAAATCATAAAATTCGTCTCTATTGCAATGGGTATTTATACACCGTACACATGTATCCCTTCCCATAATTCCTTTAATTCATCTACCGATGGTTGTAAGTAGACATTGATATTCTTCGCTTGCTTCTACTAGGGACTATGAGATCCAACATAAGATGTTCATTCTTCACAGACAGCCATGATGGGATATTATTATTGATCACTACTACAAGCCAACCAAAATAATTGGTGTTTTGCAGGGAATATGAGTTCACGCCATCCTTGGCTATGCTAATTTGTAGACTTTAGTCTTCATCCTTGAATTGTTTAGGCCATTTTTCCTCTATATGCTTCACGGCTATTGAATTTGTTGGGATTCACATAACTCTTGACTTACTTCTATGTGAGGCATGCCATCCCTGCAACATAGATAATTATTTGCAATGAAAGAGACTTTGAATCCTTGGGATTATAAGCATGTGCCTCAATATCTTATGAGGAGGATTATGTAATTTACCTATTTTTTTTTCTAATTACAGTACCTGTCATGCCCACATTTTGGAAATATATATTTGTTTGCATATTCTCCTCTATATAGAACACAATCCTTCAGACATGCATGATATGATATGTACTAAACAACAAAGATTTTCAATAATTTCTTTGCCTCTTCGTAGTTTCTTGGAAAGATATTATCACTGGAAATAACCTTATCTTTGAAAAACTTGTAGTTGGCGGGGAATGTAATTGTACTATGTCAATATTTAACATTCATAAAATCAACCATTTTTTATGTTGATGATGTGACAATTTTTCTCAAAATATAAGGGGCTTGATTGATCATGGATATGATGTACCTCAATTTTGCCAAGAAACTTGCATTTGACATGAAAAAAATTCTTTCAAGTTGTACAACAACATTGTTTTCCCCAACTTAGTATACTTTGACTTGCCACCAAGTCCAAAGAGAGGAGTGGTGGAAGCATATTTCACGCTTTCGAATAAGGTTTTAGAGATATAAGCATCATCCCTTATCTCATCATTCTGTAATTCTTCTAAAAAAATTGCCTCCATGGTAGTCGTATCCCATAACTAATAATCCATTCCAACCTATATTTGATTGCCTCGATTGCCAACTTGTGATGAAAAACTACTATTGTTGTATTCGTTCCTAATTTGTGAATCGAGACATAGTGGGAATTGAATAGGTAGTTGATTCAATGAATCTTTGTATGCTTCTTGTTTATGTTAATACAAGCTTCTCTCGAGTCGATGTTATAGTGGGGTGAACCAAAATATGGTAGGTGGGTCACTCATCATCACTATAATCCTAATTTAAAAAAAATATTGAATGTCATTAGTATAATACCAGTGATATTAGTAAGCATGTCAATGTGATTGATTTTTTTAAATTACATTATACCAAACAATTATTACCATCATTGATCCATGATTGTGGCTGGAAGATGCCATGTTCCAATTTGCTGGGTGAGGGGGCTGTCCATTTTCATCTACCAACTACTTGTGGTATGTTTCTCCTGATAAGATCTACTGGAGTTTTTGAAATGGAGGAACATTTTTTGCATCTAAACTCGATTAGGAATCATGATCCTAAAAATTTCAATACATTTTTATTCAAATTAACATGGATTAAAAAAAAATCAATTAGATAATCAAAATATAAATAAAATTTGAACTTCCCGAGGATGGAAAGGGATAATTTTTTGAAGGACTTTGATAAACAATATGGAATGTTTTGGAATTTGAAGAATTGAACATTTAATATTATTGAGATTTTGTCCCTCCATTAAGAAAAATCAGAAATATTTCTTTTTTTGCATATCTAAAATTAGGTTTGAGAACCATATAACCATAATCTAAATTTCAGTATAGTTTTCAAACCATTTTTCAAGAATAAAGTGACTTTAAGTAGAAAATGTATACAATGAAATACTGTAATTCATGTGGATGTGTCCTAAAAGATAATTTGAGATTATTATTCCTTTTTATGTGAAAATAAAATTTTAGATAACTTTGAAACCCTACTGATGTGCTCATCTGAATGAATCACACTGATGCATTAAAACAATAATATGACTATGGCATTCAAATAATACCCACACCGATTTTTGGCATACCGAAAAGATAAAATACGTGATCATATCAGTGATCTTGTAGAAAACTGTACCGATGAGTTTAATAGAAACAACATTAGTATGCAACTATTTCTAGGATTTTTGAAAATAAAAGAAAATTATACAATGTTGTTTCTCTTTTAAAAGTTACAACACAAATGCATTTAAATATGTACCACATTGTTGCATTCAAACTTTAACCGCACCAAATTTATGATTTCAAAAAGAAAAAAAATTATAATGTCGATGTATTGCAAATATTTGGTGCCCCTTCAATTTAGGTATGATTTACTTTTAAAATAATACGTTCTCTTGACTATTGAATGCACCAATGCTCATATCTAGTGAAAAAAAATTCATTTTTTTTTTTATAAGTTGAAACGTGAGTGGTAATTAATTTTTTGAAATTTGATTTGATAAAGTCTTTTAAGTAGTAAAAATTTATTCACTATTTCATTATTTTTCCCAAAATTTCAAGGGAATAATTTGTAAGAGATAAATATTGTGTGCACTATGCAGTAGCATAATACTTTGGAATAGCATAACTATTCAGAAGATCAGAAGCTGAAATATGTTGATTCACTCAAAACCTTGCATAGTAATTTTTATTTTTTTATTTTTTAACTAATATTTATTTATTTTTATTTTTTTTCCAATTGCTAATAAGGTTTATTTAAAAGATATCATTTATAAGAGAGACATACTCGGAGCATTGTAGGTCCACAAAATATTTTGGAACTACAGAATATCAAAATTTGAAAGGTATACTCATTCACTCAAAACCTTGCCTAGAAATTTTTATTTTTATTTTCATGTTAATTTTTTTTTAAATTTTTTTTAGATTTATTCAATATTTAGAAAAATGATTAAAAGTCTTGTATAATAAAAAATTTACTATTGATTTTATTAGTAAAATCACTTACAATCTTTTTTTCTATTTAGATTTAATTAAAAAAAAACCAAACATAAAAACAATAAAACAATAAAACAAAAACAAAAAAATTCAATAATTACCTTAAACCCTTGCTTCCTCTTCATAATATGACTGCAAAAATTCACCTTACAATTTAACGCTCTCTACAACTTCACAATTAAGGTTTTTTATTTTATGAATTTTAGAATTAATGGGTTCATGTACTTACTATATATAGGGAATTTGATATGTAAAGTAGGGGGATCACTTATTAAATTAGATCCAAACCCTATTATCTTTATCTATTTAAAAAAATTAGCATATGTTTTACGGTGTGGTAATGTAATATAACGCACCAGCGCACTCTGTGTAATACAACTAATTGGTGTACTATAACCATGTTAGCTCTATCCAACTTATTTATTGGTGCTCCCTATGTAATATAACGAACTAGCATGCCTCTGCCAAATAGAACTCTAAATTCATTGGAGCACTTTTATCTTTACAAATCACACTGCCATAACTCAAAATTATATAAGAAAAAATAAAATTCACTCACACCGGTTAACAATCTCTTTTTCGCTAAAATTTATTTGATTTATGTAGAAATTATAATTAATGGTTTTTATATTGAATGGTGTAGGTTGTATATTGATAAAAACATGTCGCAGAAGGTGTCAAGTTACAAAAATACTCATCGATACAATGATAACACATTGAAAAAATAGATAATGCAAGTTATTTGTAATTTCTTGACAAAATTAATATGTTTGAACTATATGTAAGTTTAACTAATATGTATTGGTAAGTGTGTGTCATATCAAGCCACAAAATGAAGTGGGCCGATAAGATTATTTCTAATATAAGTACAGAAGGGTGTAAAAGCCTAATACACAAATTGCAGAAGGATGAATCAGGTAAATGAAACAAATATTATTTGATATGGGTTTTTTTTTCTATTAGTAATATACTTAAGAATATTAGATAACATGTTTCAAATAATCTATTAATTCATATATGTTTAATGTTCTACAGGGAGAAAAAATGAAGGAAAATATCAATGTCGTTCTAAGAAAATAAAAATTATAGAACATTTAAATGATGATGAATTGGTCCTAAACTCCTCTGGAGTGGCACTAGAGGTTAATGAAATGGGAATTTTTTTTACAAACAATGAGGGATATGGTGGAACAAATGTATAGACATACCTTCTACTTACAATACAAAAATCAATCCAATGATTCCAAGAACCCAATTATATCTAAACTACAGGAAGCATTTCCAGAGAAATGGTCAATGAGACATGTTAGGCGTGCAATAAAAAAAAACAGACAACAACAAAAAATAATCATTCAAAAGGTAATATTCCTAGTTAAAATGATTTTCTATATCTCTATGTATATATTACTACAAACCCTTCATTTACTAATACCAATTTTCTTATATTTAGTTTCCATATATCAATATGAAAATGCTTTGTTACTTTTTCCAAGAATAGTGTGAAAATCCCAAAGGGTCAACAAGCTGATATGTGAAACGTGTTAGTAGGAATGTCCAAAAATGTGTACAAGGAGATGGTCAAAGAAATGGAAATTATTGCATCACAGGAGGAGCCATCTCAACAACAACATGCTTGAAATGTATGTAATCATGATTCAATTTGTACATATAAACAAATAATTTAGTATTAAATATGAATTTTCAAGTATTTTCTTACAGAAAAGAAAACAAAATGGAAGTCATTCAGCACATAAAACACGACGACAAGGAAGTAAAGGGTTGATATTTTTTTTTTTTAATAATTGTTAATGTTTCCTTATAACAACTTAAGGTTTCATTTTTGTATATTTAAAGTTGTTTTAAAACAACCATTCTTGAATGTCTTCAAATAGGTGATAACATATAAAGACGAGACATCGGAAGAATTAATTGACATTAGGTTTAATAGGGGTTGTGATTATATGTTAGCACAACCAAAATTAATTGTGGAATTTATAAGTATCTATGTTGTTTTACTTCCCTGAGTTTATAATTAATAGAACAAAAAAATCATTTATATTAAATACATGATTTATAGTGGGGTTTAAAATATGCAAGAAAACAAAGTATGGAACTACATCAGTAGAAAGATTGTTGCAACAAAGAATGAGACTTCGTTTTGAAACAATGTGTACACTTTATGAGTCACTTATTACTATGGTACATTGATATTCAATTTAGATTGAAGTATATTATTTATTTCAATTTTCATTAACTTCACCAATGTACATACACTCATCACACTTTATTTTTATGTTTTCCTATGGAACAAGATCAAGAAGAAAAAAACAATCGATGCAATCAACAAAATGTTCTTCCAAATAACCCAAGTCATCTTCTATGAAAATCATATATTTTGTTTAATGTAATGGACATAGTGTCGTAATCGAAATATAAGGTGTTATGAATAAAAATTCCATTTTGTTTGACAAAGAGCCTCTTATTGATAAATAATAAAATAAATTTTAGTTTATTCTATTGTGTTATCCAATGTCATTGTGAAATGGTACACCACTAATTAAATATATGGATGATTAAATATTATAATGACGAGATACAAAATCGGCCAATATAACAAATCAAAATTTAATTTATATGAATATTGTTCTAATATATAAGTAGATTTTTTAGTGAATAACGAATTTAAAAAATTACAATAATTTCATTGCTAGAGGTCAATGTTCCAAAAAAGAGAGAATCTCATACAAAAAACCATTGTGTCCATAACATAAACACGCACCGATATGTTATTCTATATAAAATCATTGTGATAACATCTTTTTTATGTGACCGATGCTTTCTTGGGAACTGACAACACTTGGGCGTTTAGTTCTTCAAGCACTGATATTGTTTCAAATTAATGCCTTGGTGCATTGTAATTTTTTAAGCCCTAGTGCTTTCATAGACCTAATGCTCCGATGCCACAAAATATTACTTCCAACGCCAGTGTATTATTAAATTAACAACATCGATTCTTTTATATCCTTAGCACACCAATTATTTTATATCATATGCATTGGCGTTGTGAGTTTAAATAATAACACTAGGTCTGCAATATTGTTTCACATGCCCCGGAGTCGTTCCTTAAAAGAATACCTTGGGGCATTGTTTGATATATATGCATCAGGGAAATATACATTTCAGGCATTGGTCCTCTTTTCATTCAACTCCTTGGTGCTTTTAGTTATGTATGAGGCCCCATTGATTCTATACATGTAGCACACTAGTGCTACTTGTTCCATGAAGCGCACCGCTAAAAGGACATTTGCTAAAAACTCTGGTCGCCTAGATTTTTTTAGTTGTGATGAAATTATGTTATAATCTCCACTAAAACATCATCTATCATAAACATATATTTTAGAAGATGTTTTTTTGACAATTTTTTCCAATTTTATAACACTAAAAACCTACGTTATAACCTCTGCAAGAAGGCATTTTCCTTGTAGTCTGAGTGCTTACTTAGATTTCTAATAGAAGCTTTCTTTTCAGGAAATTCTCATGTTAGGTTATAATTCTTTTAGTAGGAGTTTCGTATCTATTTTCCCTTTCCAATTTTATTTCCCATAAATCTTCCAAGTGCTTATAAAACCTTTTATATTCTTTGTATGTCGCTTTGGGTATTAAGGAGCCAAATTTTCAAGTTATGGAGTAGGGTTTTATGTTTGAAAATCAATGTGTCACTCTGGTTAGACTCTTGTTTGTGTTATGTTGATTGTTTGATTATGGTTGCTTGACCTTGACATTCCCATGAGGCTTAAATCTTTTTCTCACTAATCTTGTCTTTCGGAGGCATCTGTGACATATGCTTCTTATTTTAAACAGGGTTCTTTGGTTTTCTTATATAAAATATTTGGTTACTTTTATTTATGGTCATGAGTCAGATATCTGATGTAGAGTTTTGAGAAATTTATCTATTTATGGACCACCTTCTTTTTACCCAAGCATAATAATCTTAGGATATTTGGTCTGTACTAAACGTTTTATCGGTCAAGATCTTGGCTACAATATTTATGTTTATCAAACTATGAATATGTTTTATTTTGAGACTATATACTCTTTTATTTTGTTTATACTCGAGAAAAAGGTGTTATCCACCTGTCTATTATGTTCTTTACTTCTTAGGACTAACATGAAGGTAATCATGTTAGTCCTACATGATTACCTTTCTCTAAATTTTATGAAATTAAGTTTAGCGTCTTTTCTTCAAAGATTCGAAATCAGTCGGTCCTTAAAACCCTTTTTAATTTTATGAGAACAAGTTTTATGTGTCTTTAGTTTTTTTCTTTTTTTCATCGATTTCATAATAGACTTAGAATAACTCGCGCTGATGTGATTCCCTCATTGACGGCTATAAATAGCTGCAGACCTTCATTTCCAAAATAATTAGAGTGCAGTGCTTAGGAAGGGTGTGTGAGATATGGCTTTTCATAATTTGCGTGTCTCTAGCTTTGCCTGCAACATTCACAGTCGCTAATGGAGGGTCTGCCGCAGAAGCTATTGTGTGTACACTCTTCTGTTTCTTCCTGATATGGTTTCTTCAGAAGAGAAGGATGAGTGCCAGACTGCTACCAGGACCCTCTACATGGCCCGATTATCGGAAATCTCCACCAATTGAAATAGCCTGCTCACCATTCTTTAAAAGGCCTTGCTGATAAATATGGTCCCATTCTCTTTCTCTGTTTGGGCTCCGTCCCTTCAGTCGTAGTTTCTTCCTCTGATGTAGCTAAAGAGATCCTCAAAACTCATGACTTGATTTTTGCCAACCGACCCCCAAGAGCTGCTGGGTGATTAATGTTTTTCAATTCTAAAGATGTGGCCTTTTCTCCATATGGAGATCACTGGAGGCAAATGAGAAAAATACCTGTGTTAGAACTACTGACCGCCAAAAGAATCGAGTCCTTCAAGGGTATGCGAGAGGAAGAGGTGTTTGCGATGATCCAATCAATATTGGAGGAGAGCGAGAACGGACGAATGGGCGTGAATGTGAGCAAGGCCATCTCTACTCTCACCTCTAATATTGTTTGGCAAATACTGGCGAACCAAAAATTTTCTGACCATGATTTGGGTGGCGATTTCAAAGGGTTTAGAGAGTTGTTGGTAGAGTTGACAGCTAGGGTAGGAGACTTCAATATTGGAGACTTCATTCCGTATTTGAATTGGCTTGATCTGCAAGGTGTCAATCGGCGCATGAAGAAGATCCATAAAGCATTCGATGATTTCGCTGAGAAAATAATAGACGCCCATGTTAATTCTAATCATATCATGACCATGGCCACCAATGGCCAGAAAGTGGCAGACGCAGACACTCATGCTCAAGATTTCGTGGATGTGCTGCTCCGCATAGGTGAGATGGACACCGAAATCACGCGGGAAACCATCAAAGTCGTTGTTCTTGTATGGCCGTTGGGTTTCTTCCATTCTATATTATTTATGACCCTCGATCCTCACTCAACCATCACTTTACATTAATGGGATTTTTATTTGTGCAGGACGTATTCACGGGCGGGTTGTTGACAACATCAACTACAATAGAATGGGCAATGAGTGAGCTTCTCATACATCCCCATGTAATGAAGAAATTGTAGCAGGAAATCGAATCGATCGTTGGCCAACATAGCAAAGTGAAGGAGTTTGATTTGGCAAACATGAAGTATCTACAATGTGTGGTGAAAGAGACTCTGCGACTATACCCAGGGGTGCCCCTAGCGGTTCCTCATGAATCTGTAGAAGCTGTAACAGTACGAGGACACTACATAAGTATGGAAACAACGATCATTGTGAATGGGTGGGCTACTGGGAGGGATCTCAATGTGTGGAGCCAAGATGCTTCCCAATTCAAGCCCGAGAGATTCATGGAAGAGGAACATATCAATTTAACAGATCAACCAGAATTCCGTATGATTCCGTTTGGGGCAGGAAGGAGAGGATGCCCAGGGGCCTCCATGGCTATTCCCACTGTTGGAATATTAATTCCAACTGCGTGCAATGTTGCCGGCCGCGACACTTGACAGTTGGACAGCGACGGCAGCACAGTGTGTTGCCTATGCAGCGGGAAAACAGCTCCCGAAAACCGCTGAACCTTATCGCACCCCCTTTTGGCAAAGGTTGTTTTTCGCAAAGAGGCTCCGACACAATTCGCTGCTGCCACGCGTCCATAGTACGAACCCAAAACTGCCCATCTCCCGGACATTAAACTTCGTTTGAGTTGTGTGGCTGGAGGATGCGAAATGCGTCCGATCAGGTCAACGCACATGGATCTCATTCAACCTGCCTGAACCTTATTGCCTGACCGCGCACGTGAAGAAATTAATGTAATTTATGGTGTTTCGTAGATTGTAGGTGAGATGTGTTAATTTTTGCCTGCACGGAAGTATGGGAATTTAAAACAGGTATGGGCAAGTCAACGAACATTTAAAAAAATCCCTTTTTTTTGGTATTTGAAATGTTGTTGTTCCTTTTTGTTGAAAATGGCACACGGAGATGAAAGGGGAAAGGGTTCGGAGCAGCAGCGAATAAAAAAAGACAGGGTGAATACATAGCAGTGAACAGATTAAGTGTTGACCATTGTAATGTTTTTTGGTTTATGCTTGCCCATTGTGTGATGTAAGGTGTATAACGCAGGGCAGTGCGAAACAAAAAAAACCAGGGTTGAAATGTAATTTTCGTGTGTTGCTCAAACGAAGGTATGCAATATTTTTTTTGTTGACTTCTTTCTATTGAAGCATGCGTAGGTTGAGGAGAAGTTTTTTTGCAGCAGCAGATAAAAACCAGGAGATGCACAACAGTGCGACCTTTGTGTAATGAAATGCGAAGAAAATGAAACCAGAGCAGGGATGAGAAGAAGAGGATTTGGGCAGCGAATAGAAAACGAGAAGAGCACAACAGTGTGGAAGAGAAGAAAGATTTGCGGCAGCAAATGAATATTTGGAATCCTTTTTTACAAGTGCTTATAGTTTGTTGAAATGAATGGGATTGAAAAAGTTTTTTTTATATGTAATGTGAAAACCCAGAATTTTGAATGTAATGAGAAATTTCACACAGGAGTGAATGTGAAAGAATTTTTATTTTACAGCAGTAAACCCATGTAAGTAAATTGCTTTTACAGCAGTAAATCAATGTAAGAATTTTTATTCTACAACAGTAAATGTAAAAGCCCTTTTTACAGCAGTAAATGTGAATGAAGATTTTACACAACAGTGTAAAGATCATTTGTAAAAGAGAGACAGAGTATTTTGTTTTTGGTGAATTTTTTTGGTGAATCCCTCTGAGAGAGAGGAAGAAAATTGTATCAGGCAGTTTATAAATTAATATAAGTTTATTTTAGCTGAGAAACTCTGCTTTGATTAGAAATTTTTTTGGGGCTTCCCTGTGCAAAAGATCATGAGGAGAAAAACAGAGCATTTCTCTGTATTCAGTTAATTTATGTTTGAAATTACCAGAAATTTCCAACATGGTATCAGAGCAGATCCACGCTCTTTGAAGGTGATAAAGAAGCTGAAGGAAGGAGTTTCTTTTTTTGTTGCAACAGCTTCGCCAGCAGAGTGAAGTCTCAGGCAAAAGAATCCAAGGTATTTCTTAGATTAATTTACTGTGTTGCTGTTGAAGAAACAGTCAGTCATTTTAAATACATAGTCAGGTATTTGAAGCACAGTTAAAAATGGCAAGGTCAAAGAAGAAAGTCTCTAATCCTCCTAAGGATGTGTCTCCCTCTACTACTAAAATAGAAAACAATCAATTTGAAAACATTCTATTTGAGGATCCAAGGTTCAATGGGAACTTTTATATATGGGAAATAAAAATGAGGACTTTCTTAATGTCTGAAGGGATTGAAATTTGGAATCAGTGATTGATGATAGCAAGATGGATAGAGAATCCAAGGAGTACAAAGACAATCTTGGATGGACTGCCTGATTCTGTAAAGAAGAATCTAGGAAAATATTCATCAGCAAAGGATATATGGGACAGACTTCATGACCTTCACACAAAGGGAGCACTGACCATGACCATCAGTCAAGAAGGAAATTCTGAACTCATCATAGAAGCTGAAAATGAGAAGGTTGACCTCATCAAGCTTCAAATACAAGAAAGGGATGAAGAGCTCGCGAAGCTTAAAAAAGAACTTAATCAAAGCAAAAGGAAGCATCATGAAGAAGTCATATCCATGACAAATCAATTGAATAAAGCAAAGAAGCAGGAAGATACCTTGTCAAGTCAACTTGAACAAAGGGACAAGAGAGTGAACAAACTTGTAGAAGAGATTGGACAGTACAAGGTAGAAGTCTCCTCCCTTAAGTCTGAACTACAAGAAGCCAGGAAGCAGGCACAAGAAGCTGAGAAGAAAATGGAGAGCAGTCAAGCAAAGAATGAAGAAATGAAGTCAGATATCATCTCCCTTGAAATAGTAGCAGCTGAAGCTACTCGTAGCAAGGAAGAAACTGAGGAACAACTTGCAAAGAAGAATAATGAGTGTGAAAGATTGGAAGAAGAGATTGTCCTCCTCAAGAAAAAGGTTGAAGGGATGAACAAAATCATGAAGAGCTCTCAAGCCTTGGATGACATGCTCAGCTATCACAGATGTCCATCTGATAAATCAGGACTCGGGTATGAAGGTGAACCCTCAAACAAGAATGGAAATGCTTTAAGCAAAGGAGATGTGAAGAAGGCAGAAGGAAATTGTGATGCTCCTAGTTCCAATAAAGGTAAGGAGAAAAATCAAGGCTACAATAGAAGAAATCCTACTCCAAGTAGAAAACCAGCTCCAAGAAGAAATGTTGATAATGTCAAAGAGGAAAGAGGCAATGGTTATCATCAAAGGATCTCAAGGCAGAAAAGCTTCATAAGTACATCATGGAAACCACCATATCCCAGGTACCAAAGTTCATTTTTTGGTTATTGTTATTCTTGTTCAAACTTTGGTCATATGACAAAAGATTGGAGAGCATTTCATAGAGATAGATGTTATGGTCTCCGACAACCTCCAAGAAACAATTTTACAGGAAGAAATCATGAAATATTATTCATGAACAATGTAGAATGTTTCAAGTGTCATAACATTGGGCATATGGCACGTGATTGTAACTTAACATGGGCTCTTACACAAGCTAGACCCATGCAAAAGAAGAAAGTTACACAAGTATGGAGAAGGAAGGAAATACAGTCCGAAAGTCCTTCGAGCTCCCCAACCAATCTAAGTTTCTTTTGAGAAAACTTTGCCAAAAGAAGACAATGCATACAGTTAAGGGGGAGCTTGTAATTTTTAATCATAATTGCTGAACTAGATTAACGGTCATTCTTTGATGAAAATATTCTTATAGGGGAGAGATATGAAATTAAGTCTGCGATAAGAGCAGAGAAGAAAAGGTTGCAGGATAGCTTGGAGATGCAAAGATTGGAAATCTTGTCGGAGGCAGAGAGAAAGAGGATATTACATGATTGCAGCACCCGAGCACAACAGTGAAAGCGATGAAAGGAAAGCTAATACGAATAGGAAGAAAAGTTATGAATTCTTGAGGAAGTGTTTGGGTATGTCTGAACGCCCAGCAGTTGAAATTAAAGGGGAGTGTTGGAATATTAATTCCAACTGCGTGCAGTGTTGGCGGACGCCGACAGTTGGACAGTGACGGCAGCACAGTGTGTTGCCTATGCAGCAGGAAAACAGCTCCCGAAAACCGCTGAGCCTTATTGCACCGCCTTTTGGCAAAGGCTGTTTTTCACGAAAAGGCTCCAACACAATCCACTACTGCCACGCGTCCACAGTACGAACCCAAAACTGCCCATCTCCCAGACATTAAACTTCGTTTGAGTTGTGTGGCTGGAGGATGCGAAATGCGTCCGATCAGGTCAATGCACATGGATCTCATTCAACCTGCCTGAACCTTATTGCCTGACCATGCACGTGAAGAAATTAATGTAATTTATGGTGTTTCGTAGATTGTAGGTGAGATGTGTTAATTTTTGTCTACACGGAAGTATGGGAATTTAAAACAGGTATGGGCAAGTCAACGAACATTTAAAAAAATCCCTTTTTTTTGGTATTTGAAATGTTGTTGTTCCTTTTTGTTGAAAATGGCACACGGAGATGAAAGGGGAAAGGGTTTGGAGCAACAACGAATAGAAAAAACGAGGGTGAATACACAGCAGTGAACAGATTAAGTGTTGACCATTGTAATGTTTTTTGTTTTATGTTTGCCCATTGTGTGATGTAAGGTGTATAACGCACAACAATGCGAAACAAAAAAAAACCAGGGTTGAAATGTAATTTTCGTGTGTTGCTCAAATGAAGGTATGCGATATTTTTTTTATTGACTTCTTTGTATTGAAGCACGCGTGGGCTGAAGAGAAGTTTTTTTTGCAGCAGCAAATAAAAACCAGGACATGCACAGCAGTGTGACCTTTGTGTAATGAAATGCGAATAAAATGAAACCAGAGCAGGGGTGAGAAGAAGAGGGTTCGTGGCAGCGAATGGAAAACCAGAAGAGCACAACAGTTTGGAAGAGAAGAAAGATTTGCGGCAGCAAATGAATATTTGGAATCCCTTTTTTACAGGTGCTTATAGTTTATTGAAACGAATGGGATTGAAAAAGTTTTTTTATATGTAATGTGAAAACCCAGAATTTTGAATGTAATGAGAAATTTCACACAGGAGTGAATGTGAAAGAATTTTTATTTTACAGCAGTAAACCCATGTAAGTAAATTGCTTTTCCAGTAGTAAATCAATGTAAGATTTTTTATTCTACAGCAGTAAATGTAAAAGCCCTTTTTACAGTAGTAAATGTGAATGAAGATTTTACACAGCAGTGTAAAGATCATTTGTAAAAGAGAGTCAGAGTATTTTGTTTTTGGTGAAAATTTTTGGTGAATCCCTCTGAGAGAGAGGAAGAAAATTGTATCAGGCAGTTTATAAATTAATATAAGTTTATTTTAGCTGAGAAACTCTGCTTTGCTCAGAAATTTTTTTGGGGCTTCCCTGTGCAAAAAGATCCTAAGGAGAAAAACAGAGCATTGCTCTGTATTCAGTTAATTTATGTTTGAAATTACCAGAAATTTCCAACACCCACCATTGAACTTGCATTGGCTCAGTTGATGCACATTTTCGACTGGAGAGTTGAAGGTGATCCGTCCTAGCTGGATATGAAGGAAGCGACCATTCCAAGCCAAATTCCGCTCTCTGCTTTCCCAAGGATGAGGATCATCTTTCCACTGTAGTTCGTAGGAGAGCTTCTTTGTGTTGGTAATAGGTTTCATAATTATAGACCAATAGCTTTCCCTAATTAGAGGCATATAACCTAGTTTCTCTTTATTACTGATAATAGTTTTCCGTGATTTCCCACCAATAGTTTTCCATAATTTTAGACTTATAGTTCATAATTACAGGCTTTTTTCTTCAATTTAGTACAACGCTTTATATATGCACATAAACTTTTTTGGTGAGAGTTTTCCACTATCTAGTGCATAATTACATACTTCCTTTTTTAGTTTTTCGAAATTAATTATGTATGCGTTATTGTGATTTATGGGAAAATAATGGGATATGATGTCATTCATATATATATATATATCTCATTGTAGTTTATTATATTTTAATAATATATGATAATTTGTAATATGATGTGGAGAAGATATCTATTCGTATATAGTTTGTTAGTTATGTATTTTTTAACATATATAAATAACAATAACAATAATAATAAATAAGGTTATCTATATATATATATATATATATATATATATATATATATTTCCCTGAAGAAAAATAGTAATTTTATTCATATTGAGAAAAATTAAATGTTATAGATGCTAATGAGCATATGCAGTAATAGTAGGGCCTGATTTCTCAGAATCCATAAAAGACTAATTTATTCTTTCCTACCTTTCTTCTTTTCTACTTTTTGCCAACCACCAATGTTGGGAGTGGATGTTATAATAGACAATTGATTCTCATTGGAATTGGATAGATATTATTTGTGAGAATCAAATCCCTTTGATCCATGAATTTGTTTTCTGCCACTTACTTCCTTTCCTTATGTGTGTTTCTCATGCTGCTGCGAAGAGTTGTTGGGCCTCTGAGTTAAAGTGGAGTTGTGCTCTATCCTATCCTTCTGTGGGTTGTTCTCTACAATTTGTACATTATTGTTTGCAATGTTTTCTGTTGTCTCTTCTTCTTCTGATTCTTCTTCTTGGGGCTCAATGCGTTGCCAACCTTTTGGCTTTTGGGATTGTTTCTTATTTCTTTTGGGGTCCTTTTTAGCTTGTGGGCATGCATTGTGAAGGTGACCTATTTGTTGATAGCCATGACAACGGAATGTCATATTTTCATAATCTAGTGGTTGAGTCCACTGTATATTGTTATGGACCAGTATAATTCGGTCAGACAAATCTTGACTAAGATCTACTTCAACACATATTTTTGCGAAAGTAAATATGTGTCTTGAAACTCTATTTACATCGATCTTGAGAAATTTTCCCAACGAATTCCCTATTCCTTCTAATACTTTGTGATGCCAGAAATGTAGTGGAAGATTGTGTATCCTGACCCATACAGGCATTTTAGAAACCACCATAGTGGTGGCATCAAAACCTGGGAACCAAGGGATCATGAAAAGTCCTGCATTGCCCCAGAACCATGGTCCCTCATTGAGGGCATATTCCTTATCCTTGACTGTGTCAAATTTGACAATAAAATACCCTTGGAACATAGATGAATATCATAATTCGTTGTCCATGTAGAAAAAATCCATTGGTGTAAAGTGTCTGATTTAGGCCAAAAACCATTAAATCTACATATGACTGCTTTAGTATGGAAGTCTGCATAAAGTTCATTTACCTTAGGTAGAGAGACTATCAAGGTTAGTATCTGGGATTTTTGCTCCACGATATAGGGTCTAGGTAGTTCTAGAGGTGGTGTTGGTTTGGTTTGGGCTTCATCCTTCCCTTTGACTGCATCTTTAAAAGAGCTTGTGCCCTTTGAGCTGGTTCCAAAGCATCCACCACACAGTCGCAGATTGAGGATGATGGTCGAATCTGAGTCAATGCCATAATCCTATAGTGTGTGATTATCTTGCAAAATTTGTCCTAAATAAATCAAGCTTTGCATACTTACTAATATGCCTAGATGAGTTTGGATTTCACACTTTAATTCTTGTATCCTCCTCCCCTTCTAGATCCGCTTGTAGATAGTCCTTCCTTGTAGAGTTCTGATAAAAACTTGTATCAGATCCAGAGTTGTGGTGTGTGGATTTGTCATTGATAGAGGTCGATTTGCTGTAAGATACTTTGGATTTGATAGATCTGGTCGAAACAGATCCCAATCCATTGCTTGAATCATCCGACCTGGGCTGGCATAGACTTTCATCCTGGATCGCGAATGTACTATGTCGCCTTCTTGTTTTCTACTTGTAGGGTAGGTAGTGGAGATTTCTCATTGCCCGATCTAGAAAGTCCATCATCAAATGCAGTCCCATCACTTTCTGCTATTTCTTTATGCTTCCGCTTGCTTTCGGCCCCATTGGGGTATGGATATAAATTCCTATCGCCAAATCCAGAGCGACTATCATCAAATCCAATCGCATAGCCTTGTGGGTTAAGGATCAGGTTGATGAAGCGTGCGGGAAAAACATTGGATACTAAGACAACAGAGGCAAGTTCCTCCTCAACAGATCTCTTTCCTTCTTCAGTCGCTCTGTGCCAAATGGTAAATCCAATAAGGGCGGTGTTAATAGGGCTCGATCCGTAGTAGGAGTGAAGACATAAGCAGATCTCTAGATCTGGCTGGGGCAAGGGCATATCTGCTTTTTATGACAGCGGATCCATTAGATCTTTGTCTGATCTATAAAGGAGCGTGTGTTTCCAAGGGTCAGAGAATTCCCTGGATCCAAACAGAAGTTTTGCAAGAGCTAGGTTGTCATACACTTGTTCATGAGAAGAAATCTCTGAATATAGTCCGGCTAAGATCACAAAGATGATGGCAGATTGGCTATGTATGTAATTGGATCCCGAGCTTTATGGATCGATGTTGCCTAGTAGGCCTGACGGGGCGCACCTGTGGAAGACTCTTGCAAAAACCCTCTTTTCCGCCATTGAGATCACTTCAAATGCTTGAAGAGTTGGTTCTACTAAGAGAATTGTTTGGTCATTATCCTGGATACGCAATATGTTTTGTTATAATAAAATACATGTTATTAAAATATATATTTCATATTATAGAATTAATAAGATAGAGAATGTAATCCAATTCAAAATTCAAAGTGTCTATATATTTGTTTCAAATGTGAGCCAATTTCCCTAATAATAAAAAAAGCTAATAAATGAAAGAAGTAATATCCTTTTGGACTTGAAAGTATAAACAAGGTGCTCCATAAAAATATGGATTATCTATTAAAAGAATCGGAGTTATTTTTATGAAAAATATGTATTCGAACAAGGATCCAAAAGAAAAGATTTGGAGATTTGTTTATCATTTAGTAAGATTAGAGGTATATGTCACATTCCGTGAGTGCAAGTGCTATGAAACAAATTGAATAATTGAAGGCCCTCTGATAAAAAATAATAAAACTTTAAAAAAAGTAATGGTGGCGCATATAACTGTTTCTAACACTTGTCTCAAAAATATGTCGTAGTACTGTCAAGCAAATTTAACAAACAAGCATGCTCAGAATAATTTCTAACATGTACATGAAAATGAAGAGTGTTCTTTTATTACTATTTCTTAGCACTTACCCATTATAGGTCCATGGAAATTATATCATCTATCTAATCAAATCTAATCAAATCTCTTGATCATAATTATTGATAGTGTTCAACTTCAAATAGGATCAAATTATCCAATATGTAAAGAGAAAAACATTTTACTATATATAAGGTACACCAAAATGGCTTAGTCACTTAAATATATATATTATTAAAATATTTTCTTCCCTAAATATGTGACATATATGTTTGAATGTCACAGAGATAGAAACTTTATGCCATTCATTAAATAATATAGGCAGGAGATAACATTTTTACTCACACAGAGTTGTAGAGTTGTAACATTTTTACTCACACAGAGTTGTAGAGTTGTAAGTATGTCAACACATACTTAAGTACAATATTCACTAAAGGATTTTGATTTTTCATTTGTAAGCAAAACCACGATCCATTAATTGTAGGAACATTTTACATTTTTAAGTAAAATGATGTTCCTATGAAATCTATGGTGTGGAAACCCATAGAGTCTTGTTTAGTTCATGGCCATGGGAAAACAAATATGAACATGATTAGAACATCGTCGCAAGGCTCAAGGATCTTGGAGGGATGGATTTTAGTGATGACAATCATAAAGAAGAATTTTACTGTTGCTTTTAACAATGTTCTCAATGTTTTAATCATTTTTCAAACCAAATTTCATAGAGACTTGACACAACCATCAGAATTTGAAACATCTATTTTTTTAATCATAGAAGACCTCGTCAAGGTTTGAGCCAATAGCATAAAGATGAAGAATAAACCTTGATGTTGCCTTTTATTGAGGGCATGTTTTAAATGGTTTCATGTGAGGGGATGAAGTTACGAATCCAGAGACATTAAGAGGTAGATTAATAGTACTAAATGAAAATGATAAAGCTACCGGCAGTTGATTCTAGAGACATTGGAACGCAGAGTGAGTGGTCATCTAACTCAAAAACTATTTCCTATTAGCACAGAGATGCAACTCGTGTTTTTTAATGTGCTTAGAAAACCGTATATCTTCTCATATAATATATATATATATATATAAAAACGTTAGATATTTTTTTTAATGCTGCTTCCGTTAAGTTTATATAATTTTTGAATAATTAATATGTTTATCTCTAAAATCTTATTTTGATAATTAAAAAAAGTATTTTCCTTTATGTATAAAACTAATAAAATAAATTTGATTCAAAATATATATTTTTAGTAACCTTGATACTATTTACCGCATGAAGAATTCTAAAATTTACTTTCCACATTATCTACTAATCAATATATTTAATATTTGTTGATCTTTTAAAAGTATATACACATGATTATTTTTACATTTAATATTTGTTGATCTTTTAAAAGTATATACACATGATTATTTTTACATCAATAAGCATCTTTATTTTAGAATAAGGCTTCTAAGAATAATTTGATTATTAAAGATAATCAGGGGATGGTAGTGATTGAATGTGCACTAAACATTCCAAAATATTTTTTTAATTGTATTCACAAATCTAAGACTAAGATTTATTTAGAAATTAGTTTTTCCTTTTCTACTGTTTTAATTAGATTGATTAATTAAAATAAATATCATATGAAATGAATTATGTTTTTTTGGATAATTTTTATTTATAAGCCATGGTATTAAGAATCTCCATGGTAAAACATAGGATGGAAATATTTCCTCTTTATTTTCGGATCTAAATTGTCTAGCATGGATTCATTGAAATCATAAGAAGTTTAATTAGATTGATTAATTAAAATAAATATCATATGAAATGAATTATGTTTTTTTGGATAATTTCTATTTATACGCCATGGTATTAAGAATCTCCATGGTGAAACATAGGATGGAAATATTTCCTCTTTATTTTCTGATCTAATTTGTCTAGCATGGATTCATTGAAATCATAAGAAGTTTGACATGTGAATTCTTCACAATCAAAGTTCTGTAGGGGTTTTTGAGTATGTTGAATCCATATGTATAGTAAAAAAAACAGTTTAAATAACACAAATAGACATATAGACAACTCCTAATGATAATAATAATAATAATAATTTAAAATAAAGTCACAATTTAATTTTTTTTCTTTTTTATGTTTTCTTTAGTTTTAACAATGATATATTTCTCAAGAAATAAGTATTTTGATTCTTATTGTAGATTTATTTGTATATGCCTTTACCAACCATTTATTAGTCTCTACAAGACTCTAGAAATCAATTTGTATATTGACCACTATTAGTTTAGCATTGACTAATCCAAGTTATAATTGGACCATAACTTTGAAGTCATACCTATTTACGATTAGTTACTGCCCAACATAATTTAAGAAAACATTTGCATAAAAAACGAATAGGGAAAAGATGGAATTAAATATACCTATCAAAATTTATTTATTGCTTACCATTATTTATATTTTCTTCAACACTTTAACATGTATGAGTAAAACTGTAAATGTTCAAACTTAGTAGGAGTTACTACCAACCAAAATTTTATGCACAACCAAATAGGATAAACATCAATTACATTATATTAACAATATTCACATATAAATACAATTCCTTGTGACCCTTTGTATTTATATACAAATGGTCTCTTGGAGTCTAGTGACTGTTCAAATTCCACACTAACCCTTAGCCGATCTGGTGTACAAAATCCCCCCTTAATCTAAACGGGTATATATGAGTCCAAGAAGAGATCTCTGACACAAAAATACAACAATGGATGAAAAAAATAAGCTAAATGTGCTCTCTGAAATGATGGCATAAGGTGGGAGAACTCGAGGTCTCAACCACTGGTGGTTTAAGGATAACCACCAACAATGGAACGCTTAGTGAAATTCCCAGAACTCTTCCAAATCTGCAAGAAGATGAAATCTTATACTAAAGGAAGTGTCCCTAATGATTTGGATAGGGAGACAATCAACCTAGAATAATGGAGGTCTACGAATTGCAGTGGTTTATGGATGAACACTAACTCTAGATTGCTTAGTGCGATTCCTGGAAATCTTCCAGAACTGGTAAGAAGCTGAAGTCTTCTGCTAGAGAAAGTGTCCCAAATTATTTGAAGAGGGAGAAACTCAAACTGAAAAGGGAGGTCTCAACCCCGCATAGATGGTTTAAGGATGACCACCAACTAAAGGCATTCTCAAGGGCATCTCTGTCTCTGGCTACAACTCTGTATTTGGTATGGCAGGTTGTGGCTTAGGCTCGCTTCATGTGGCTTTGAAGCTTGTATGTAACCATCAATTCCCCCCTATCAGATACAAGGTGAGAAGATGAAGGAAACTCAACTGCAAGACCTTTTAATACTCTAGAAGAAATTTTGACATATGACTGAAATATTTTCATGCCTATTAAAGCCCATTGCTAAGAAGTGATCCTTCCATGATGAATCTTTGGTCTTGCAGGAAGCTTGTTTCTAAAGAATTTATTTGAATGATGATTATGCTAACCACAATTCTCACATGGATGAATATCAAAAAATGATCATTCATATGGCCAACTCAATCACAATGTTGGCATTTGACAACTTTTGACTATCGTGGAAGAGGAGTAGGATCAGAAAGAGGTGAGATAAACCATAATGAATAAACCCAACACTTTGAAATATGATTAGTTTGGAGTAGTCCAGAATATGGAAGGACACATCCTTGTCATATCCAAGACCTGTTCTTTACTTATTGCTGACAACCTCTTCCCATGGTATGATGATGGGCTTGGGAATTGCAGGTTGAATTTCCACACCTATATGCAAATCTTCTCTTGAAATGGGTACCACATCTTCCCTTTCTTGTTGCTGATGGGAATATGTCTCAACATTATGAACACAAAACAATTCAAAATGATGACTCTTCCGATGTAGCTCATCTTGCTGAAGCTGAGACTCTAGCTGGAAAAATTCTATGTTTTCTTACGCATTTTGTAGACAAATTTTGATGTCAGAAAGAGTGTCCTTGCTAATTTTATCATGCCATAAATATTGGCACGTATAAAAGCATTGAATAATTATAATATATTACCCATTCAATCCATTTCACAACAAATTCACCAACTTTTCTATCAACAACATCATCTAATGTGTAATAATTCTTAAATAAATCCAATACAAAAGTTTCTGTCCTTCACAAATTACTGGTTTTATATAAAGTGCAGAGAACAACTCACGATCGTGAAAAAAACTCTATTATACCATCTTGTGTATATAAACTCACTAAGATATATATAACAATACAAGAATTTGGTGCATAATATACAGAGAAATTCAAATCACATATATGTAAACTATGTACCACATGTATGGAAACGATATTGTGTATAAATTTCATGAGCCCAACACATAATTTAGTTCGATGCAACATATAAGGCACAATTTTCAACAAAGTTTAACGTACCTCCAGAAGTTCAACACTTCACTAATGATGTAGTATTTAACATTAACCATCGCGCATATATGAATACAAATGCAATAAATGTTCTTTTATATTCTTCTATTTGTGTTGCGTACATGACTGCAAGAGATGTTCCATACACTCCAACCACTACACCATTTCTCAAAAGAATCACAACGACTTTCGCAAGGCCACGGCCTACGAGAGTTTTAGCATAGGGCATGAATAAGGCCAACACCAAGTGGGAGTGTAGATGTTGTGAACACTTATGTGATTCAATGCACACAAAAATAATATACAAAGTCTCCTTATGCTGTCAATGGATCTTTGAAATTATATATTTGAGACACTTATATTGAAATATTCCTCTGTGTTAACAACAGGCAAGCTAGCATATTAAAATTGCTTCCAAATCTTACTATCAGCTCTTATGCAATCCATTTCCCTATCGATTTGGCTATAACATAGAGGGAGAGTCATCACATGGAAATAAGTCCGATGCACCAAGGAGTTAGATCATTGAAAGACTTTTTTTTCCTTTAATCTGATTGTTATAAGTTTGTATTCTCTAGAAAGTGATCCCTCTAAGGAAAATTAGCAAGTTGAGAGTGCTCAAGAGAGTATTCACCTTAGATAACCACCTCACATTTACAAATGCACATATTACAGTATGTTTGAGCCTTCAATTCTTCATTGGAATAAATTTCACAATCACAGTAGGTGACTCAAACTTGCATAAACTTTTTACAGGTCCATACGATTCCAATGTAGATTGGCGAAATGGTGTCCACGTTGCCCTTCTTTGGGTAAATCATAGTGGTGCACACTATGTAACCAGAACGTCATTACACCATCACATTTCCCAAATCCACAACATAAGAGCGTGACAAGATGTTGTTTCATAATGCTCAACAACGTTGGGCTCGACTGCTCCTATAGAAATAGAGAAATCTATTTTGGCTTTCCGCTTCATGGCTTCCTTCAATAGAAAGTGGAAGCTACATTCAGTTGTATGCATGGCTTCCTTCTACTGAGATGGATGAGGTGGTTCCCATGGAAATCTCATGATTGTTGCTACTGCTTCAACCATTCAGGTGTCACTACTTGAGGATAATGTCTTAAGAATCTGGCCTTCCCATAGTGGGGCACAAACCCATGACCACAATTCCATGCTCACCGCACAACATAATTCAGCTAATGGTGGAGAATCTCATGAAAAAAGACACCAAAGGTGAACCTATATAATTCAATTCAAACAAGAATGATGCACACAAGACAGAGAAAACACAATTAATTTTCTTTTTCACAAGGGTAACAATTGATATGGATAATGGTAGGCACAACACTTCCAATTAAATGGATAATGGTGGAACACAAAGGAACTTTACACCTGAGGAGGCCACCTAGGAATGTGAGGATATCATGAAAGAATCTTATCTAACATTATTCAAAAATGAAGTGGCAGATGAATAAACACCGAGGACAATGTTCTTGGTTTTTTATAGGGGGAAGATGTAATACCTCTCAATGTTCATGTAAATAATCTTTTAGTAGTCTGGACTATTTGTAGTGATGGAAAGGAAGCCATAATTGAGTCTTTGAAATAACTACGATAATTTATTTAATGTATTTGAATAACATTAATGATAACACCTTGGAGGATTAACCTGTAAAAGAACATGTGAAGTAAGGAAATCATTATTCGAATCCAGAATCCAATGTGGATGGACAAGATGGAAATAAAACTTTCCCAAACTACTCCTAAAAAGCCTTAGGATTGAATCTATGTGATAGATTAGATTGGGATAGAGAAATATAATAAATCAGCCAATGTGGGGCAAACAACATTGGGAATGGGTGAATAAGTACCGTACGGGAAAAGTAGGTCTTTAAATAAAAGAAATTATGCTTTTGTAAAAAAAGTAAGAAAATCCTAGGCTATGGGATTGAGCAGACCCCAAAAATGAGGGAAGCTGGTAAAGAATGTCTGCAATAGAAACCAGGGATAAAACACCTTGCCCAAGAATAACAAGAGGTGGTTGATTTTGGGGGAGAATATTTTAGCACAAGGGAGAACCAGGAGAGAAGGTTCATGGTTGGGAGGAAAATTGTTATTTTCAAGTTAATTTGGTTCTATATGGTTAGATACTCTAGCTACTGAATAATTAAATAATTCTATATTCTATATACCAGTTATTATGAATTATATTTTGTTTGTCATTAGTAGACTAGATCATTGTGTGGGCTAAGTAGGATTTTTCTAGGATATGGTCTTGTATGTTGGTGTATGAGTATAATGATGTAATATTTACTACATGTTGTGCAATTATATGTTGTTTGGGTATGGTTGGTAAAAGTTTGAATAAGTTGTAACTATTTTTTCTTAATTGAAATTAGTACTAACAAATAAATAAAATTTCTCCAACTCGTCGACTATTCAAATTGCCGATAACAGATTGAGGTATAGAGTTAATTAGATTTTGAATAATATTTGGAGGGATCTATTTTACACACATAAGTGGAAGAACTAATGGAAAGGGTTTGACTCCCTAAGATGGAATGCAACTAGTGACTCGTACTGTATACATAAAATAACTAGCCAAATTCCCTAGTAGTTAACGAAGATGTTACAAGTAACATTACAACCTTTTGACAAAAAAAAGTTGAGATCACTCCATGCATGCGGTAACCATTCATGTTATTCACTAGAGTTTGAGAAGGATAAATAACCATAGTTCATTCATTTTATTCCTCTGAATTTGAGAAGGAAGCATGAATCATAATCCATTCATTTTATTCATCATAATTCAAGAGGGAAATATAAACCATTATCGAAGCTGGAGTAAATCTAGACAATAAACACAAAATGAAGTACAGACTGGAAATTTAACCATAATTGGAAAATTTAAACTCAGTATTTTACAATCCTTTCGAAGGAATTCATAGCTATAAATGATTCCAAATAAGAAAAAAAACTTATAAAAAATTATCTAGAATAGCATGATAGATTCATGTTGTGTTGTTCCACTGTCAATTACCTTCTAGTATTCAAAATTTACATGGTCTATACAAAATATGTTTATATAAGTTACATATGCAACAAATGATATCACGCTACAGTGGTGCAAGATCATTCTCATAATATAAATAAACTTACTCAGTCAGAACTCCTCATATAATTTCAACTTGAGGTTAAGTATCCAAAGAACTTGTAATGGGAATAAATGAAGCATAACCCCTTAAAGAAAACAAAATAGAACCCTACAACCATATATCAAAATTGAACCTGAAATTTGGAGTTAGTCCTCCTCTTAAGAGAAAAGTCGGGAAAAGAAATGAACATGAATAGGAAAATCCACCTGTATAACTGTGGGAAAATATATACATAAATTCTTGAGTATGTGCATATAGTAGGAAAAATTTAGTAGTTCACTAGTCCAAAAATCATAGAAAAGAAACCCCTCCGAAAATGTTTACCTTAAATGTAGATATTCTAGTAGGAAGGAGGCAATAGCAACCGAGGGGTTCATTGTAGGAGAGAGGGAAACAACGAATTCGATGTTATTTTACAAGTGTGAGGAGTAAGAGAATAACCCTTACTATGTAGGTGACCATTGATTTTAAAAATTACCTATAGTTAGGCATGTAAACCAATGGCTGAAACACGGTTCAATAAAAGAAACTAGAAAACAAATTGAGTATAATAAGATAAGGGTGACAAGGGCGAACATTACAAAATGAAATGTAATCAAGACATTATTTCAGGACAGTCATTATTAACCTGTGTAAAATTTTATGTACAACTGGAATAGAAGGCATAGGGACTAGGTCCAGTAAAATAATTACTAGGTGTCCCCTATCCTCAAACCGAACAACAAGAAATTAAATGAAAGGAGAACCACACAAAAACCTAGCTAGTTATTTCCTGTGTAAAGGACTGTTCTCTCTGTGAACTAACAATAAATTAAAGGATGCATACATAATGATGATGGGAACCTCATTCGTGAGCCAAGACGATGACTATAGAAACCATGAACTAATGAAGAATGGGTGAGTTGACGAAAACCCTCTGAGTCGAATATGCCTATCGTTTCTCCCATTGGAAGGGAAGGAATATCAAATGTATAAAGAAAAAATGTGAAGCTAGTTCAATAAGCCAATAATTAATGACTGGAATAAATAGAAACATAAGATAAACCAAAATGGACTAACGCATCATAACGACATAGGCATAGAATTATTAAGAGCCAAAAAACATATGTAAAACTCTTTGTTGATGTAAACATGATAATTATACCATGTAATCGAGCTCCCCGTCGATATTCTAGGTGTTGAACCTCTGCGCAATCACCACCACAATCGTCGTGAACCAAATAGTGGGAGGAGGAGCTGAGAAAATGGCGGAAAAGGTGGAGGAAGGCAGATTAAGTGTCAAATAAAGGTTAGGGTTCGGGGCTGAAATCTCAATTATCAAAATCCCACTTTACATCTACATTGTGGATTAGTGAGCTCCTAACAAGCTATGTGAACGATTGAGGGCTCTGGGATAGGTGTCAATAAATGAGTCACTTATCTATTTCAAGGTGACCGAGTCAGCAAGAGGGATACCATGGAGTTGTTTTCATAATTAAATCACTAGTGCAAAAATTTAAGCATAGGCTAGTACCATAATAAATTCCATATTAATGAGTATCAATCTGGATGACATATAATTAAAATCATACAAGGAAGTATTCATTACCAATAATTTTCCATGTCCCTAAGAGGTGTAAGAGGGTTATGAACATAGCATATATAAATTAAGTGAAAAAGAAATAGTTAATAATGAACATAGTGAAAAAACATTGTATACATGCTACTTAAGGGAACTATGTGTAAAAGCCTCAAAAATTTGATTAATGGGGCAACCCCCTTGATTATCACTTTACAATTATAAAATGACTAATATTAAGTATTGTTTAAGAGATATTAATAGTTAAAGTGGAAAAAAAAAGAGAAAAAAATATATTTGTAGAACAGAGGTGTATGACATTTCCACACATAACGAGTTAATAACAAAAAGAGAAGACAATTATAATAATAACGGAGTTGGTAGGCATATTTTGAAAGAAGAAAAAAATGTTAAGTAAAATGACTCTTGTCGGTGCCACAAGACACTCCTATTAGTGAAACCAAGATGGGGGTGTGACAACCAGCATTAGAGCCAATCAAACATAATGCAATAGAGACGAAAGATGTATGAAGGCTAGGGTGCTTGGAGAAAAGAAGTGTTCGTTACATAGTTTGGATTTTATTGACTTTGAGATTCATGGGATAACTGCCCAATATTTTGTGGATACAGTTGCCACTCATAATTTTATGATGACAGGGTTAGCCAAGGAAGTTGGATTGCAACTTACTCCTAAGGAAGTTGAATACAAGGTAGTGAACTAAAGGGCTAAATTTTCGGGATTGGAAAGAGACATGTTGGTCAAAATTGCAAATTACGAGGGTTATTTTCACTTCACAGTTATGGAGATGAATGACTTCGACATGATATTGGGGTAGGATTTTCTAAAGGGAAGTAAGGTGATTGTTGTGCTGTTTTGCGATGAGATCATGTTGATTGGAGACACAAGTACATGGAATTCTCCTACTCACCAACAATAGAGGGAGGTGAAGGTGCAACATGTGTTTGCACTAAGCATGAGTAGGGTGATGTGGGATTTGGATGTTGAGACATATGCCATAGTCATCAGGGAGGTTGAGGGTGATGAAGGAGTGGGGACACCTATTCTAGCCAAGATTTTCAATGTATTGGAAAAATATGCATATCATATGCCCTATGAGTTACCGAAATTACTACCACCGAGACAAGTCGTGGACCATAACACTGAGGTAGAGCCAGGCCATTTGTCAGGGCCATAATTTGAGGAGTTGAAGTGCTAATTTAATGAATTGGCCAATGTAGGCTCCATATCACCTTTAAGGTACCCAAATGGTGCTCTAGTGCTATTTGAAGAAAACAAGGACATGAATGAGATATGGATGTGTTTTGATCATCGTGCACTAAATAAGGAGATGATAAAGAACAAGTTCCCTTTTCCACTTGTTGTAGATTTCTTTGATAAGCTTATGAAAGCCCGAGTGTTTTCAAAGCTCAATTTGAGGTATGGGTATTATCAGGTGTGGATAGAAGAAGGTGATGAGAAGAAGACTACAACAATGATGAGATATGGGAGCTTTGAGTTTCTTGTCATGCAGTTTGGTGGCGCAACACTCTTGCTACATTTTTCACTTTGATGAATGATGTTTTGCATCCATATTTTGATTCGTTCATAGTCGTATACTTAGGCGACATCGTGGTGTTCAGTGATAACACGGAGGATCATAAGAAGGACATGTCTTTGGTATCTAATGCATTAAGGAAGAATTGATTTTTCTTTAAGAAGTCAAAGTGAATGTTCACTCAAACTGATATTCCATTCCTTAGACACATAGTCAATCAAGGCCACACATGGATGTATCCAGGTAGGGTGCAGGAAATTAAGGATTGGGTTGAACTGATGAATGTTCATGGTATAATTCTTCTTGGAGATGATAAAATACCAATTTAATTTTGTAGAAGGTTATTGCAAGGTTACTGCACCACTAACAGACCTTTTCAACAAGGATAAGTGATGGAATTGAATGGAGAGATGTCATGCAACATTTGACAAGTTGAATAATACTATGGTTACAACACCAATACTGAAGCCACCTGACTTTGAGAGACCATTTGAGGTGCACATGGATGCTTCTAATTTCACAACTTGGGAGTGCTCATGCAGTATGGACATCCGGTATCATATAAAAGTTAGAAGTTATAGTATAGAGAGCGACGATATTTGGTTCATGAGAAGGAGATGGCATCAAACATCCATTGTTTACACGCATGTCAGAACTATTTCATTGTGAAGCCATTCATTGTCAATACTGACAACATTATTTCATTGTCAATACTGACTTCTTGGAAGAGTTCGGCATGACTATTTATTATAAACAGGGTAGACTTAATACATTTTTAGATGCCCTGAGTAGGAAGGGACAATTGTCTGCACTTGAGGAGAGGGAATATTGTGTTGAATGAAGTAGGAGTCGATATCATACAATCGATGAGATGTAGAGTAGACTATGTGTAAGTGTGGAGAAATTTATTCAGGCAAAACGAATTCTGAAGTATGTGAAGGAAGGGAAAATGAAGAAGTTTTTTCTACGAGATGGACTCTTGTTCTATAACTGTAACTGAATCTATATTCTAAATTCATCTGGACTTAGGAGGCACCTCTTCAAAGGAATGCCATGATTCTCCATGGATTTCCCACCTAGGGTAGTGTCGACCTTTGCAATTATTGAGGAGAGGGTACTTTTAGGAGAAAATGAGGGAAGATATGGATGAGTATGTAAATATGTGCATCATTTGTCAGGAAGACAAATCAGATAACCAGATACATGGAGGGTTGTTGTAGCCTTTGTTGATTCCAGAGAGACCTCAGATGAGTGTTTCTATGGAATTCATCACTCATTTACAGCAAGTTGATGAGCCTCGGTATTGCAAAAAGAATGCTACAACTCCTAAGGCTATTGACTTTAATTATCGTCCCGAGGTTCGTACAAGCTTAAGAGGTATTGGCACTATATGTGCAACATACAATGTGTCCTTCCTTTTTTGTCATGATGTAATGGAGTGCATGTACTGAAGTCAAATCATAAACTAATTGCAGAAAGTGAAATGTTCAAAATGGATCCTTAACCTATGGCAAGAAAGAAAGTACAAGGAAAGAGAATGAAATCAAATGCTAAAACACACTATTTTCTAATTAACTGCTAATAGGCTTTGCTTCAAAAGAATTATAAGTTAACATTTATGCAATCCTACTATCCTAAGTATGCAGATTCAAACCATTAAACCTTCTACTATTTTGCATGTAAATGAATAAAATAAATTTGTCTTTCTTTTTGTCTTTTTTCATGTGAGAGTGTGAAAGTTAATCAGTTTTGGTGATGTGGCAGGTGGCTTCGAGATCATGGTGAATGTTCAGAAGGTTTGGGAGACAAGTAGGGACCCTTTTCCAACTTCCTAGAGGCTTTTTCCCCAATTCGGCCTTAAAACAGGCTTTCCTATACGATGGTACCGTGATTTCCTACACGATCCCCTGATTTCCTATAGGATGTACAAATTTAATGTAATTCATCGAATGACCAAGAAAATCAAATCCAAATTGGATGGGACAAATTTTTGTATTAACTAGGATGTTCTAGGTCCCCATTCAAAGTGGAATCACTCAAAGAGACCTCTGTTAACCCATTGAAAAAAATAAAAAACATTACTAGTCTAAAATATAGAAATTCGAGAACTAATGAGCTAGTAAATCTAAAAAATGCCTAACCAAATCAAGTGAAAATTAAATGGGGTAATTTTTTTCTATTAAATAGAATGTTTTTGTGATCTAATGCAAGTGGAATCAATTCTATTGAAGCTCGTTAGAATGCTCTAAAAAATAGCATAAATTATTGTTCTTTGCTAAAAAGGAGGTCCACCAATCTAGATTTGGGAATAAGAAGACTAATCCAAGAAACTCAATGAATATTATGAAATTCCAAAAAATTTCAAAGTATGAAGTAATTCTTGTGATCCTGCAAAAGAGTTTACATCAACCATTTAACTCAATCCTACAACAAGAAATCTTTAATACTGAATGCAAAAATAGAAAGAAATAAACACTAGAGATGCATGTGAATAAGCAGTGAAAAGAAGGCAAGAAAATGATACAAAAGGGATTTGAGGTTTTTGGAATGGCCAATCCCAAGGAAAATTAGATACCTATGGAGGACAACAAGATTTAGAAGCTAAACATGGCACCAATCTTCATTATTTTCATCAATAGAATTACATCCCTGCAAGAAAATACAATGGAGCTGCAAGAATACAAGCTCTCTCCACAATAACACTAATGAAAATCTCCTCTAGAGGCAAATTCAACTTAGTACTTATACAAAATTATTAGGAATCATTCCCCACGAATGGAGAAAGCTTTCCCCACCAAAATCCCTTGATTAGTGGATCTAGTCCCCAATACTAGGAATTTGCATTAAATGGTAGGGAAGACATTCCTAGATTTTCTCAATCATTCCCTAGAAGCAAATTTGACTTGGTACTTATACAAAATGATTAAGAATCATTCCCCATGAATGGAGTAAGCATTCCCCACCGAAATCCCTGGATTAGTGTATCTGATCCCTTGATTAGTGGAACACATTCCTAGATTTTCTCAATCATTGGAGTTCCACAATTTGTGTCATAATTCCATAATATCTTGTCGACTTTATTATTTATTATTGATCCTCCAGTAGTAGAGAACAAGTTCCTAAATTATCTCCTCCTCCAAATCTTCATAATCTGCCCAATATTCTCATAATATTCCACAAAAATAAATAATACTAGACACAAATATTCAATTATTCATAAACCTTCCTAATGAATATATTAAACTTAAAAATAAATTATCTAATGCAAAAAGAGAGGTTTAATGTGCTGAAGGATGGTCATAGGCCTTAATTTATGTTTTAAATTAGAGGCATGGGCCTTAATTTATGTCTAATTTAGAGGCCCATCATACCCCCTTGCTGAAAGTGTTTCTCATCCTCTAAGAAACTTAGTGACCTCATTGTGCCTCATCCATGGCCCTGGTGGCCTCTCTCTTGCGCATTAAGAAGCTTGACTATAAGCTCTGCAAGGACAAGCCCAGAAACATATTTGTTTAAAGAAAAATAATTGTTTCTTGAGACCATTAGCTTGCTTTCTTGCCCTTATTTAAGATGAGTTCTTGAAATTTTTTTTAGTTTGGCAAGTTCTTCCACACCCTTATCAAACATATGTTGCCTTATTCCACAATTTAGAAACCTCCTATAGGATTTCTAGGAAACTGTAATTCCTATAGGATCATCATCTAGAAAACACAGTACCTTTGTAAACTGAAGTGAAGGAGTGGAGAAAATGACAAAAATGGTGGATGAATGAATGGTAATGAGTGGTAAAATAAAAATGTGAGTGACAAGGGTCTCTTTGTGATCCTCCTTTGCTCTTTGACTGTTTTTCTTGCTGACTTGCAAATTGAAGTTTCATGGAAATGGATAGGATTCTCTCTTTGTTTTTATTTTTTTCAAGAATGAAATGGAATGAATGAATGATGAATAGATAGTGAATATGAAGTGGATGGAGGGCTTGGAGTGTTGCGGTGACCTTGGCTTTTGCAAAAATTTCTTCTTTTAACTGTTGTCCTCATTCCTTGAAATCATCACCGTTCATAACTTGACTTTTCAACATTGCATGAGTGAAGAAATGAGCTACAATCAACTAGTTGAAGGTGGCTGAGATTGCTGACCCATCCTTAGCTTACAGGACAACGACTTGTTTTGCCCATATCTCCCAAACAATAGACTGGATTGAGCTAAAACGTTTTGAGCATGTTTCCATCATCATTATGCACCTCTCCATAGAAAAACTTTTGTCAATGGATGCACAGATCTCGAGAAAAACTAAAAATGGTTGAATGTGATCGAGGCCAATTTTTTGGAAACCATGCACTAGAATTTGTTGAAATTGCTTGGGCATGTTACCATCATCCATATGCATCTCCCCATGAAACATATTTTAAAATGGAAGCATGGATATTTAGAAAATGTAAAAATGGTTAAAGGTGATGGAGGCCAATTTCCTGGAAACCGTGCACTGGAATTTGCTGAAATTGCTTGAGCATATTACCATCATCCATATGAATCTCCCCCTAAAACAACTTGGAAAATGGATGCATTGTTTTCAAGTTATGGTAAAAACAAATTTCTGCTCTATGTATTTTTGTATCATGTAGTAATACAGAACATCCTGTAGTTTTTTAGAACAACAAGCAAAATTAATGGTAGAAGCTTGAGAATGATGGGTGGATGGTGAAAATAGATGAGGGTGATGGATTGGCATGGCCTTGGCCTTGTTGGAGCATTTGAGAGAAGTAGGACAAAGTCAAAATTTGACTTCTTTTGACTATGCTTGACCAATTTTCCTATTGGTACCAACTTGTTCTTGTTTCTTGCAGATGTTGGAGGGTACATGCATGCGTGGAGCAAGAATTCTTTTATTTTTTATATTTTTTTCTTCTAGGCCTCCTAGCCACCTCAATGAGGTTTTCAACTAGTAGGTTTGTCTAGGTGCCTCAAAGGAGGTTTCCACCTAGGATCTTCTTTTTTTTCTCTCTTTTTTTTTTTTTTTTTTTCCAACCCATTGACTGCCTCATGGAGGTTTTCAATCAATGATCCAATTTGAGGCACCTCCAAGGAGGTTTTCACCTAAGACTTTTTTATTTATTTTTCTTTTTCTACCCTACCGTACTTGAGAAACAAAATTACGTTCAAGTATAAGAATACTTCCAACGGAGCCATGTCCACATCAAGATGACAGACAAAATGATGTGGAGGATTGAAATATAGGCGTTGACATGTACATGGATTTCAGAGACCAAATGATTTTACTTTGAAAGGATCAAGCATAGTTGAGGAAGAGAGTGATGTTGCAACTTAGTGACTGTCTAGAACCATATTTCAATATAGTTATTATGTCCTTGGTCCTTTTTTTCTAGTCAATTTAACATCTTAAGTTTCTCTACATAAATTATCAATCCGGGTATCGTAAACTGATGAAGTGTGGTGCACCATATGTGCTTAGTTAACCTTTTTCTTACTTCTTTGTTTTATAGATTTTATTTTGTTTTGGGGTTTTGTTCTTGTTGATCTCCTAAAGTATCTAATGCAAATGGAAATCCTATTCTAAGGTCTTAGGAATACTTTTAGAGGTCAAGTATGGATGTAAATTTCAAGACAAGGTCTATGTCCCTAATGGTAACTTCCAAAACTTAGCAGTTCAAAAGATCTTAAAACATGTTATTAATGGAATTAGTACTTAAACAAAAGTGTAAGTATGTGGCTACTTTAATCAAGCAAAATATGAAATACTGATCATGAAATCACTGTCTCTGCTGCTTGTCTAAATACGGAAATAAAAGTTAAGCTATTACACTCAAACAAATCAAAAACTGCAAACCAATAAAAAGTAAAATCAAATCACATCATTCATAGTCTGATTCCTCACCAGGTAGTCTAAGCTATGGCTTTCAGAGATAATCATCAATAACATGAGCAATCTGATATCTAATTGCAGAAAAGTAAAACTAAAATCAGATCACATCAATTCATAGTCTGACCCCTCGCTAGTTAGTCTCGCTATGGCTTTCGGAGGTAATCATCAACAACTTGAGCAATCTGATATCTAATTGTAGAAAAGTAAACTTAAAATCAAATCACATCAATTCATAGTCTGACCCCTCGCTAGTTAGTCTCGCTATGGCTTTTAGAGGTAATCATCAACAACTTGAGCAATCTGATATCTAATTGCAAAAATGTAAACTTAAAATCAAATCACATCAGTTCATAGTCTGACCCCTCGCTAGTTAGTCTCGCTATGGCTTTCGGATGTAATCATCAATAACTTGAGCAAACTGATATCTAAACTAACTAACAAAGCAAACGAATAAGACTGAAATCAAAGCATAACTGAAATTGAAAAGCTAAAAAAAACAAAGTCAGCAGAGAGGTAAATCTCATGTCACTATTTGATGCAAAAACATGTAAAGAAAAACTAATCTACAATCAACCGGTTGAACACACTTGCATGAATTAAAATTGCATGAATGAAAAATCTAATCTATCAAACTTGAAAGAAATCGAATGGCATAATGAAATCAAAGAAAAATTACAAAATGAAATCTACTCTACCTTACATTCTAATATGCTCCATGACATCTACTTCACACCTCCTTCCATGTTGAGAACATCAAAGCTTTATTCAAATTCTTCAAAATTACAAAGTACAACAAAGCTCTCCAAAGATTTCCAAAGCCATCTCACAAGCTAACAAGCTAAGACTTAAGAACTCACAAGCTAAAAAAGACTAACAAATAAAGGAGAGAGATCTCCTATTTATACAAAAAGATGAGAAGTTGTCTCATTAATGAGAGTCCATGAATCTCTCCCTCTACCTCTAGAGTCCTAATCAAAATAGGAATTGATAAGACACATGTCTTCTTAGAGTTACAATATAATTAGGAGATGTGACACATATCCTCATGATCCCATGATTCTTTCCACTCAAATTCGAATTTGGCCTTAGAGTGCCACATAAGGGTCTTCTAGAAGCCTCCTTTCAACCTACACATGTGAACAATCTCAACCCACTTGTTAGGTATAAGAATATGCACATTATTTTCTAATTTTTAACCACAAATTCACTTAAAAGGCTTAGAATGAATAAAGATTGGAAAAACATAAATGTGGCCCAATGATAATGAGAGTGGGATGAATATGGTGACATAGTAGTGAAATGGAGGTGATATAATGGACATAATAGTGAAAGTGTAATGGAAATGAATGACATTTTCAAGACTCAACACTTTTATTGATTTGTATCATTCTTCATGTCTTCTTCTACCATGACCTTCAAATCTTGCTATTTTTGTTGATTACTCTCTTGAATACATGGAGGATTTGATGGTAACCATGAAGGAGGTCTCTCGATATTTGATTTTGATGTCTTCTCTTCATCAAGTGCAACCCATGATTCTTTGATCTTCTCTTTCAAATCTTCTTCTTTTGGATGTAGTCCTTCAATGATATCAAGAGAATCTCTTTTCTGCAATACTATTCCTAAGCTATGGTGAATACCACTGAGCTCAAGAGGAGATGTTTGGAAGTGTTGTACCTCAGCATTGTAAGTTGGTTGAGCTACTTCAATGTGTGGGTTTGGAAATGGTGGTACAGGTAGTAGAGTGGGAGTGTATATTTGAGATGGATGTGGATGGGGTTATGGTGGAGGTGGAGGTGAATGGTAAGGATAACATGGAGTTTGGTATGGAGGATATTGAGGAAAATACTAAGGATATTGTGGATGGCTCCCATAAGTTCATTGCCAACCTTGTTGCCAAGATTGGTTTTGGGGTTGGGATGACCAATGTCGCCAAGGAAAGTGTGTGCTCCAATTACTTTGAGATGGATGTGCATAAGCTTGAAATTGTGAATTAGGATTTTGCATCATATCAGGTTGAATAGGCTGCCGTGGTCCTCTTGGAGCTACATAACATTGCTACATTGGCAATTGACTTGCTCCATTTTTCTCCTGGTGAGTTTCCTTCAACCTTGGTAATGAGGAGCAACATTTAGCATCATGTTATTCTGCATGGACAACAAAAACATCTTATTTTTCCTTATTTTTTATTCTTAACATTTCTACTTGTTTAGTTAGATTGCTAAGAATTTTTGTTTTAAAGTCATCAAACAAATTTCCAAGTTTAGCTTGACTTACCGATCTTGATGTTGATTTACCTACTCTTGCTTTTCCTCTTGATATGTGTTGCATTGTTTCACAAATTTCTTCAAATGGTAATTGATATACATCACCTCTACTTATGAGATTAAGGAGATCAATCCACTCATCCCTAATTGTTCTAAGTAAGAGGGTTTTTAGTGTGTTGGATCCTAAATGATATAGTTTTTCCATCTTTAGATTGTACATGAAACTCTCTATTAGATCCTTTAGACTCTCATCTTCTCTTTGATTCATTCTAAAGATTTCTTCTTTAAGACCATGATCTTTATATTTTTCTAGGAATATCTTTTGCATATCATTCCATGATATTATTGAGTTAGTCCCTAAACTCATGAACCATTTAAGAGATCTATCCTTCAATGTTGCCAGAAACAATAACAATTTTTGAGTTTTTAATAAGTAACCATAAGATCTACAAACAATCTCAAATTCAAAGAGAAATGTTTTTAGATCCTTTGAGCTTAGACCATGAAATTTTCAGAGAAAAGATGGAGGGATGTTCTTCATGTGCACACTTCCATCAGTATCTTGAATGGGAAATCTGATAGGATCTTCCTCATTGTCATTATCGCTATCAATTTCTTCTACATTCTTCTCCATCTTCTTCTTTTACCTACAAAAGTGAATCGTGATATGGCTCTTACTGCACCATGCGATCAAATGGGGGGGTGGGTTGCTATTGGAGAATTTTGTTTTTGTTTTTATGATTGAATGAAAACTATAATGCAATGCAATTTTCTGCTTTTGAAATTAAATATGCGTAATGGAAATATTTCTTTTAGTTTTTGCAAAAATTAAAAAGAAATGAATCAACTAGGGAAGAAAACAATGCATACTTTGACAACTCCTTAGCAATGGCACCAAAAAGTGATGGCCCTCGATATTGCAACAAGAGTGCTGCAACTCCTAAGGCTATCGACTTTAATTATTGGCCCGGGGTTCATACAAACTTAAGAGGTATCGTCAATATATGTGCAACATATAATGTGTCCTTCCCTTGTTGTCATGATGTAATGGAGTGCATGTATTGAAGTCAAATCCTAAATCAATTGCAAAAAATGAAATGTTCGAAATGTAACCTTAACCTATTGCAAGAAACAAAGTACAAGGAAAGAGAATGAAATCAAATGCTAAAACACACAATTTTCTAACTAATTGCTATGAGGCTTTGCTTCAAAAGAATTCTAAGTTAACATGTATGCAATCCTATTGTCCTAAGCATGCATATTCAAACCATCAAACCTTCTACTATTGTGCATGTAAATGAATAAAAGAAATTTGTTTTTCTTTTTGTCTTTTTTTCATGGGAGAGTGTGAAAGCTAATATCTTTTGGTGATGCGGTAGGTGGCTGGGAGATGATGGTAAATGATCAGAAAGTTTGGGAGACAAGTAGGGACCCTTTTCTAGCTTCCTAGAGGCCTTTTCCTCAATTCAGCCTCAAGATAGGCTTTCCTACAGGATGCTATAGTGATTTCCTACACGATCCCCTGATTTCCTACAAGATGTACAAATTTATTATAATTCATTGAATGACCATGAAAATCAAATCCAAATTGGATGGGACAAATTTTGGTATTAACTAGGATGTCTTAGGTACCCATTCCAAGTGGAATCACTCAAAAATACCTCTCTTAACCCATGCAAAAAAAAAAAAAAAAAATACTAGTCTAAACTCTAGAAATTCGAAAACTAGTGAGCTAGTAAATCTAAAAAATGCATAACCAAATCAAGTGAAAATTCAATGGGGTGATTTTTGTTATGAAATAGAATGTTTTTTGGATATAATTCAAGTGGAATAAATTTTATTGAAGCTTGTTAGCATGCTCTAAAAAATAGAAGAAATTTATTGTTCTTTGCTAAAAGGGAGGTCCAACAATGTAGATTTGGGAATAAGAAGACTAATCCAAGAAACTCAATGATTCTTATGAACTTCCAAAGATTTTTCAATGATGAAATAATCCTCGTGATCCTGCAAAAGAACTTACAACAACCATTTAACTCAACCCTTCAACAAGAAATCATTAATACTAAATGAAAAAATAGAAAGAAATAAAAACTGGAGATGCATGTGAATAAGCAGTGAAAAGAAGGAAAGAAAATGATACAAAAGGGATTTGATGTTCCTGGGATGTCCAAGCCCAAGGAAACTCAGATACCTATGGAGGATAACAAGATATAGAAGCTGAACATGACACCAATCTTCATTATTTTCATCAATAGAATTACATCCCTGCAAGAAAATAGAATGGAGCTACAAGAATACAAGCTCTCTCCACAATAAAACTAATGAAAATCTCCTCTAAAGGAAAATTTGACTTGGTACTTATAAAAAATTATTAGGAATCATTCCCCATGAATGGAGGTATCTTTCCCCACCAAAATCTCTTGATTAGTGGATCTAGTCCCCAATACTAGGATTTTACATTAAATGGTAGGGAACACATTCTTAGATTTTCTCAATCATTCCCTAGAATAAAATTCAAATTGGCAGTTAGACAAAATGATTAAGAATCATTCCCCATGAATGGAGGAAGCTTCCCCACTGAAATCCCTGGATTGGTGGATCTGATCACTTGATTAATGGAACACATTCCAAGATTTTCTCAATCATTGGAGTTCAACAATTTGTGCCATAATTCCATAATATATTTTTGACTTTATTATTTATTATTGATCCTCCAGTAGTAAGGAACAAGTCCCTAAATTATCTCCTCCCCCAACTCTTCATAATCTGCCCAATATTCTCATAATATTCCACAAAAATAAATAATATTAGGCACAAATATTCAATTATTCATAAACCTTCCTAATGAATATATTAAAGTTAAAAATAAGTTATCTAATCCAAAAAGAAAGCTTTAATGTGCTGAAGGATGGTCGTAGGCCTTAATTTGTGTCTAATTTAGAGGCCCATCACAAGTACAAGGGTATAATGGGACTATGGTCATTGTGGATAGTTTTTCCAAGTATGTCATCTTCATTCCAAAAAATATACCTTGTGGGGCCTAGAAGACTACTGAGTTATTCTTCAAGGACGTTGTAAAGTATCAAGGAATGCCTTTGAGTATTGTGTCTGACCGAGATCCACATTTTACAGGTAGATTTTCGACCACTTTGTTCAAGTTGGTCAAGACATAGTTGTTGCATAGTTCGAGTTACCATCTGTACACAGATGGGTAGATATAATAGATCATCACACTACTAGAGGACTACATGAGACATTATGTAATGGATGATTTTAAGAATTGGCTTGAACTCTTCGATGTGGCTTAGTTTAGATACAACTTGCAGAAGAGTTCCAGAACCGGGTATAGTCCATTTGAGTTCATCAACGGATATATCCAAGTTTCTCCACACACTGTGTTACTGAGAGGATTTTTGAGGATTTTTTATTCAAAGATATTCTTGATAGCATGGGAGGATTCTTTGGAGTTAACATGGGTGGACCTGACTCATGCAATAATGACAATGAAGAAATGGGAAAATAAGTATAGGAGGGACGCATACTTCGATGTTCGGGACATGAATTTTTTTACGATCAATGGACATCTGCTTTAGCCATCGAAAGGGACTACAAGATCTTTAATGAGAAAGTATGAAGTACCATTCTAGGTGAATAAGTGAGTTGCTGAAGTTTCATATGAGTTGGAGCTATCGAACCACATGCATTCAAAGCATCTTGTGTTCCATATGAGTCTGCTGAAGAGATGTACACTTAATGCACATCATCTTGAGAGAGAAACACCATTAAGGGGACCAACCATGATTATGGATAGACCGAACTTAGGTTTGCATAATATCTTGGATATTAGAACTATAGGAGATGACAGTGTTGTTTGGAGGGATTTCTTCATTTAGTGGAAGGACACACTAGAGGAGAGTGGTTGGGAAACAGAGGATTTGATGTTGATATGGAAGAAGGAGATTGCAAATGAAAATGACGAGTTGGAACGATTGATTAGATTACATAGGATGAAAATGACTCGTGGTGGCAAAGGATGTCCAGACCCCAAGTCGACATCACCGCCCTTGGGTGAGTCAGGTGCCCAACCGGACGCACATGACACTTAGGTGATTCATGGTTATAAGTGCACCTATAAGGTGCAACAGGCGTGCACACGTAGTGGAAGGTGCATTGGGCACACGCTCGAATCATGTTTGTTTAAAGTTGTTAGGATGGAGAGCATTCTTAGTGGAAAGTTCGGTTAAAGGCGACACGATGAGTGAAGATCGGTTAAATAAGACATATGTTTTGGTTAAACACACAACTGGGGGAGCACACTCGAGCAGAGGAGAAAATATGTAGTGTGATGAGGTAGAACCAATGGGTTAGATCATGTAGCAGATGGCTAATGAAAAAGTTAAACATGGCAGGTCGACTCATCGACAAATAAGCGGAAGGGCATGTGAAAGTGATGGACAGGTTGACAAGCCGGTCAACTCACCCATCACCGAACGGACACGATTTTTCGAAATTACAAGTGGTGAGTCGCATATAAGTATAGTGGAGGAGCTCCATTGGAAGGGCATCACCGAATGGAAGTGTGGAAGAGACATGGCCATGGGTAGTCGTAATGCGATAACGTAGGCAAGTGTTGAATTTCGCGGGCCATGGGAAGGAGCTGAATAGAGCATAGGTCGAGTTAGGTGACTCGGGTATGTTCCTGCCTTACGAGTGGAGTCAGGACAATGTGCAAGGTCATGAAAACATGGAGGAAGGGCATCATAGTGCATAGTAATTCGGCAGGAAAACACAGTTGTGCAAAAAGTCGAGTAGAGTGTTACAGTCATTCACGCGCATCCTCCCCTAGTAAAATATTATAAAAATTTTAAAAATGTTCATGAAAGTTTAGATTGATAAGATATTGTTGTTGGTCTCTTCATTGGTATTGTTGCATTTTTTTGTTACGTTTTCCACAAATAACAAGTTAATAATAAAAAAAGAAGACTCTGATAATAATAAGAGAATTGGTAGGCGTAGTCGGGAAGATGAAAAAAATGTTAATTAAAATGACTCTTGTTGGTGCTGGATGATGCCACGGTTGGTGGAACCAAGTTGGGGGCATCATAGGGTTGATTCCAAATGCAATTGATATAACCCCTAGACCCTTAGATACCTATGTAGCCCCTTCCGCATACACATGTTAGTTAGGTTGATTTAAACTCAAATAAATTTGATCATACGACTTCAACCTACATGGACATGCGAGTCGAAATCCCCCCTTGGGGATAAATAGACTAAAATTATAGTCCTAAAGTTAATGACAACCTTCATTGATAGTCTGATACCCAGTAGAGTCAATACGCGTGTGGGATGAAAGTGAAAACTCGGTAAAGTTAATAGTTTGTGTTAGGCATAGTTTAATTCATTAGTTTTTAGTTTGCATTATTGGTACTTCTATAATTTGCATTATATATTGATACTCAAGGAAACCAACTATTGCAAAAATCATCATAGTAGTTGTGTTTATTATTTGGTTATTGTACACAATTTTAGAGCTCTATTTCATTACTTGAGCGATGAAAGAATTTCAGCAAACAATTTTTTTCCTTAAAACAACAAATTTCAGAAAGGGAAAACTTATATTTACCAACGAAACATTTATGCAAGTCCTTGTGCCAGAGTAATCAATTATTTTATCCACTACACATCTTAATTCCTTACTTCTTGGCAATAATTGAATTCATCTATCGATCACTATTAAGTTAGCATTGACCAATGTAGGTTATAATTGTTTATGCAATTTTTCCAAAAACATAATTTCTATGTTTAGTGGCAGGGACTATGCTCTCCAACAACACTTGTTTATATGACAAGCTAGTTCAATAGGGCTTCTAGAATTTTAATACAATTATCAATATCTATTAGGTGGACGGTAGAGATTTAACGTCCATGGAAATGAAAGGATGATATTTATCTTCAAAGTAGTTATGCATTTTTCCCCTTTTAATTAAAGTGATTAATAAAAAAAATTCCATATGAATAAGTGTCGTATGAAATGATTTATGTCTTTTTGGAATTTGGGATTTACAATCCATGCTATTGGTCCATTATATTATAAAAAAACCTATTTATAGATTAAAATTATAATAGTAAATTTTGGTTGAATGTTCATGGTTAATAATCTTGTTCCATGTTTTTTCAAATGTATATATGTTTAACATATATATTAATTATTTTATAATTAATAATAGTAATACTAACAGTGATAAAATGTTATAATTTAGTTTTTATTGTATGAGCTAATTTTTCATGGACAATATCAAATATTTAGATTAGATAAACTAATGTTGTTTCCTCTGGCATGCCACCTTCGAAACCAGTCTAGAAACAATATAATATGGAGAATATGGCTACCAAACATAGCTTCAAGAGGTAGTGTGAAAATTGAAAATGTATAGAGATAGTATCCCCCCTTGGGGAAAAGCAACAAAAGAACGGAGATGGGAAGCCTTTATAGACATCAGAGATTGGGCAACAAGTAAAATAAAATATACATATACTCTAAATATAAATTATCAACATCCCAATTGAGAAAGCATGAGGAGAAATAATTAAATGTATAAAACATAGGTAACTTGAGCCTCAAGAACATAGTGATATGATGAGGGTGATGGGATATTCCTCAACATTACATGTTGGTGGAATTGGAGAGCTAGGTGGAAATACGATCTTGATCTTGGAATAAAATCCTTCAACACTTAACATAAGATACCTAAACTCATGTAGTTTATGCATAAAGTTGAATTGATTTTTTCTCACGTTTAGAAGAATATCTTGCAATAGCGTCTTAACCTGTCAGTACAAGTCCACTATATGGATATACTGGTTTTGACGACATCTCATGTTACCTCTATCACAAACACAAGAAGCTATTTTGACCATGACCACTATGTCCAAAGTAACTCATCTTTCTTGCCAAATTTCTTCTTGCACGAGACACATTTTGTCCAGAGTCTCTAAAGGTGTGTGTTTATGGTAGCTATGGGTTAAGGATTGGAAACACAATTGTGCTCTAGAGCCTCCTAAAGCACAACAACTTCCACCTCCACTTTGGAAACATACTCACTAAAAAGTCATAGTTGCTGAAAGCGTTAAGACATTGTAGGTACCTTGATAGAGCGAGGTGGGAAGTTGCTAGAGTCAGATATGACTACGGCTACACCAGTAATTAATCTCCATGGTTTGTTACACATTTCCTTAAATGTATATATGTTTAATGTATATATTAATAAATTTTTAATAACAATAATAATAATGATAAAATGTTATAATTTATTTATTTTTTTAAGAAGAATTTTCATTGATATTATCAAATATTTACATTAGATATACAAGTCTTTCTATCTTTGGAATGGAAAATTGGAAAATATACCAAATAAAATGTAATAAAAGTTTGTGGGTACCAAAATTAGCTTCAACTAATAATCTAAAACTTGAAAATTCATAGAAACCGATGAGAAGAACCGAAATGGGAAATCTTTAGAGATTGCAAAGTGTGAGGAAACAAGTAAAAGAAACTAGACATATACTTTAAAATTAAATTATCAACAACCCAAGTGGGAAAGCATAACAAGCTCAAACTAAAATGATAAAATGATATGGTGAGGCTAAAGGGTTCTTTCTCCACCTTGCATTGTGGTGGAATTGGAGAGGTAGGTAGAAATCTCATATTGAGCCTCGCAAGCCTTTCTTCCACATCAAGCATAAGATCCCTGAGCTCATCCAATTTGTGCATGATATTGAATTGAGTTTGTCTTCTATCTTAAAGAATCTTTCCCACTAACAACTTAACATGTCAAAAAAAGTGCATTGTATGAGGATAATGACTTTGATGGCCTCTGAATTTTCCTCAATTAGGTATCGAAAAGGCTATGTTGACCATGACTATTGATTCCAAAGTAACCTTTCTTTCTTATTGACTTTACACTTCCATCAGATGAATTCCCTCGTGAATGTCCAAAGGTGTGTGTTCATGGTAGTTGTGGGATGAGGATTCAACATGCAATCATGCTCTACCTCCTACCAAACTATAGCAACCACCAACTCTATGTCGGAAACAAGCTTGCTCGCGAATTATGGCTACCAAAGGAAGAAAGATATCAAGGAGGCCTATATAGAGCTAATAAGTAAGATACAATAGTTGAACATGAAAGAATTTTCCCATAATATCATGATTGGTAGGCTGCACTAGCAAGCTTACACCAATTTCTTCATCATCTAGAAAAGTCACAGTGGGAGAAGGGTAAGCTATCGAGGAAAGCAAGGGGAACCATGCTTAAGAAACTAAATAGTAAATGAAATGCATAGCGCATAGAGGCAAGATTACGAGGAGGCATTGAATGAGTGACTAGAGTGCTAACAAGTGACATAGGAAGAAGAGAATGGAGGTGTAATCCAAATTCAAGTAGTTCACGAGACATCAAATATTCCAAGGGGCCTCGACTACCCTCCTTTGGAGGAAAGGTGCCATAAATTTTATTTGGGGTGGTGGCATGCACAAGGGAAGGGTGGCGAGAGAGCCTCCCAAGTTCAAGTAATCCATTTAATGCTATTATAACACTGCCATTAAAACATTGCTATATTTTAATTAATTTTTATAATTTTTATATTTTGGTAACATGAAATGCATCATAAAATAAGTGTTTTGATACTTATCATAATTGATGCCTATCAACATTTATGGGTCATTTAATTCATATAGATATGTTGAATTCTACTTTCCCTAACAATCAACCTTACCTTGAAAAGGTACTTAGGTACTTAGCATGCCTTAACAATCAACCCTACCTTAAAAAGGTACTTAGGTAGTTAGCATGCTTTTTCAATGTCCATCCCTGAAGGTTTCATGAATGGCTTAGAGAAAGAAATGTCCACTCCTTCACTTTTAAAAATCATTTTTTTTTTAATTCTATGTAATCAAAATTATATGACCATAAAAGGTTAGAGCATTTTCAAATATTGAAAACTACCACACCTTTAAAGGATCCTCACACATGTCGAAATTGCAGGTAGATAAATATTTTAGGGTTTCCTTCGTCTGAGTCTAAAATTCCAATATGACGGAAAAGTCAGTGGAGAAGAGGGGGACAAAGTGGTGACTGAAGAACTAAAACCTTGAATATTTTTCTGGACTGCAGTCAACGGGAATAATGTACGCTCGGCCTCTTCATCGAACCTGTTTGAAAATTATTCACGACGGCCGAACGTTGAAGACTTGATGGGTAGTGACCAAGAATTGATGGGTAATTATGAAATTGTGTCTAGATAATTGCCGCTACATTCAATTTTTAGTGGAAGCCAGTACCCTATTACGCTTCATAAGATAATGGAGATCTGATATTCTAGTTACCAGATGAAATGATTAGAATTATTTTAGGGAAAACATGTTGCCTGCAATACACATACAGATTCTCGAAATAAGAATGGCGGTTGGGAAGATCCTATTCCAACCAGCAGAATTAGCTGTCACGGTTCTCATTCCAACACCAACAGCGAATAGGGCAGTAATTTTATTTATCGCATCAATATACATTCAAAATCGTGAAAGGTTAATTCCATTTTTGAAATGGTAAAACGCCTATTCATATTCTTACAGAGTACTCCATCTTTCTTTTAATTATTTTTTCGTACTGTATTTAGTTGGAAGTGGAAGCGGTTTAATGTCGAATGAAAGAATGATCTAGGCATAAGTGAAATATTATCACTAAATCGTGTAACACTATATAATGTCTAATAACTTCTTGAACAATTTATTTTCCACAAATCATTCTCATTTTTTTTTTATAAAATTTAAAATTAAAATCTAATCGAAACCAGATCCCACTTAAATTAATTATATTATATCTTATTTAATATAAATATAAAGTTCCATTTCTAATTAAATAATATAGAAGTTTATCTAAATAGTAAATAATAATAATACTGTTAAAGTTAAAATAAGTTAATTACTCGAGCAAGTTGGTTAAAATTAGAGGGTGAGTTAATTGAGTGTTGAGTGTGTTGGTTAAAATTAGAGAGTGAGTTAATTGAGTGTTGAGTGTTCAATCATTGAGTCAAGTCGAGTTAAGTCATAATTGAATTAAGTGTGTGGTTGCATGTGAAAATATTATAGGCAAGTCACTAATTGGAAAAAGTTAAGGTTAAATACCCTTCACCCAGTTCAATGTAATAATCAAATTTTGTGTGATCAATAGAAGAACCACTAATATATTTTGTGTGAATTTGTGTTTTAGCTCTTCTATCTTTCCCACAAATTAGTATCAGCTATAAAAAAAGATGACCAGATCGTAGTGCCCACACAGCCACTGAATTATTTTTTTTTTAAATTGTGTTACAAAATTGTCAAAATCTTAAAAAAAAAAAAAAAGGAAAAGCAGATTTCGCATTTTGTTATTGTAAAAACTGAGCAAATATGTTTTTCACTTTAATAATTAAAAATGCCGTGACATATTTTTAAAAGTCTTTGTTAAAGAGTTTCTTGCAACCCATGTGGAGTACGATTCGAAGTCAACGTTGGTTGAAGTGTTGAAGGTTCTACGTATTTTTTAAAGGTGGATCATTATAAACGGTTGTATTTTTATATATAAAGAATATTTACAAAAATATTTTTTTATACATAAACAAATGATATTGAAGGTTTTTACAAAGAACTTTTGTTAAAGAATTTAGATATTACGGTTTTGATTTACAATATAAAAATTGATTTAAAGATTTTTTATATAAATAAAAATATAGTCAAAGGATTTAAACAAAAAAGGATTTATTATATTTTTAAAAAGGGAGTTTTGTAAGGTTATAAAAGGAGAAATTTAGGGTTTCTAAAAAGAAAATTTTTGAAGAAATATGACATTTTCCAATTTTTAGTTTTAGTTCCCATTGTTTATAGGGAAAAATTATGATGTGTGTGCTATTAAGATGGCGAAGGCTCATGATGTTTGGGATTATTTCTAGTTTTGGTTTTCAGAACATAATGATGAAGAAGAAGAAATAACTCTTAGTAATGCACAAAGAGAACAATGGAAGAGAGACAAGAAGAAGAATGCACATGCGTTGTAGCTTATACAACAAGGAGTGGACCGAGCAATGTTCCAGAAAATTATGATCAGGTCTTCAGCAAAGGAAGCATGGGATACTTTGGCGACAAGCTATAAAGGTATGGACAACGTCAATATTGTTGAGTTGCATAATACTAAGAGAGATTTTGAAATTCTGCAGATGAAGGAGACAAATGACATCGATCCTTCATGAATCGGGTCAAGACTATCGTAAATCAGTTAAAAAATTATTGTAAGGAAATTAAATATCAAACTATGGTTGAGAAGGTCCTCATATCTTTGTCTACCAAATTTGATGTTGTGGTAGTAGCCATAGAAGAAGCAAAGGATTTGGCATCACTGGCAGTTTATGAGTTGATAGGATCACTTCTATCACATGAGGCAAGGATAGACAGAAATAAGGATTCCACCTTAGAGATAGCTTTCAAAAGCCAAGTTTCTATTTCAAGAGATAGAAGTTGAGGCAGAAGTAGATAGAGAGGCAGAGGATGAAGCAAAAGATATAGTGGTCAAAGAGATGGATGAGGAAAGCATGAACATGAAAGTGGAAGAAACTGCAGAAATGTCAGCAATAATAAAATATTTAACAAATCAAAGGTGAGATGTTATTATTGCAATAAATTTGGTCCCTATGCTCATGATTGGAGGAAGAAGATAGAGGATCAAGGGAACCATAGAGCTAATTTCACTATAGAGAGTACTAACTCCATGTTCCTGGCTTGCCATACCATGCATGAACCTTCTGATAATGTGTGGCTATTCGATAGTGGTTGTAGTAACCACATGAATGGAAATAAGAATTTGGTTGCAAATTTGGATCAATATGTGAACTCAAAAGACTGTAGATGTAGATGGAAAAAGAGTGGTTAACATTCTGACCAAGAAGGGCGAGCCGAAGACAATCTCAGAACTATATTATGTTCCTAGTCTCAAACATTATTTGATAAGTGTTGGTCAATTGACACAGAAAGGATAGAAAATTATATTTCATGGTCAAGAATGTGTTATATATGACAAGCCCCCAAGAAAGTGGTTGATAGCGAAGGTGTCAATGATGAGGAATAGACTCTTTCCTCTAATTATAAATTATAGTGATCAGGTTAGTTCTTTTACAATTGCATGTTCTAATGATTATTGATTATGACACTTTTGATTTGGACACTTGCACTTTTCTGTTATAAGATTGTTGTAGCAGAAACCGATGGTCAGAGGATTACCTCTCATCAAAGAACTTGCTAGTACTTGTGAGTGTTGCATCTTGGGAAAGAAACACCATGAAATGTTTCCAAAGGGAGTTGCATACCGATCAAAGCAACCTCTTGTGCTGGTGAATATAGACTTGTGTGGACCTATGAGGACACAATCGATTAGTGGAAGTAGTTATTCCTTCACTTCCATTGATGACTATAGTAGAAAGACTTGGGTTTACCTCTTCAAAAAGAAGTCTGAAACTTTTACAAGGTTTAAAGAATTGAAAGCCTTATCAGAGATCCAAAGTGATCGAAAGATCAAGGTATCTAGGTCAGACCATGGAGGAGAATATGACTCAAAGGAATTCCATGATTACTCAAACAACATGGAATCAGAAGATAGTTTACAACCAGGTACACATCGCAGCAGAATGGTGTAGTAGAAAGAAAGAACATGACAGTTATGAGCATGGCAAGAAGCATGTTGAAAGTCAAAAACATGTCTAATGATTATTGGGAAGAAGTAGTTGCATGTGCTATTTATGTGATCAACATATCTCCTACAAGGTGTGTGGTGAACATAGTACCAGAATAATCATGGTCAAGTATCTCTTGCAACGTATCTCATCTCAGAGTATTTGTATGTGTAGCTTATGCATATTTTCCTAAAGAACAAAGAGGAAAATTTGACGATAAAAGTGAAAAATGCATATATATTGGTTATAGTGAGCAATCAAAATATTTAAAACTGTATAACCCTGTCAACAAGAAGACTCTAACTAGCAGAGACGTCATGTTCAAAGAACAAGAGTCATGGAATGGTAGTATAGAGAAAAAAGTTGATGCACAAGTGCCACTGATGGAAGAAGATGAGGTAGTAGAAAAGGCACAACAAGAATCACTAGTCAAGCCACCAAACAGAGACACACCAACAAGGACTCCAAGATTTCTTGAGCAGCATGGATCTTCAATCAGATCAACAAATCGAGGTTCTCCTAATAATGAATCAGGTGATGAATCAAGTAATGGTAAGAAGAAGATGAGAAGTCTGAAATATATTTATGATGATTTGGATGTTAGTTCAAATTTTGCATTGTTGTCATTCCAACCTTCTTCGTTTGAACAAACAATTAGAGATGAGATTTGGGACCAAGCCATGGATGAAGAAATTGAAGCTATTGAAAAGAATGATACATGGGATTTGGTTAATTTTCCAAGAGACAAAAATCTCATTGGTTTAAAGTGGGTGTACAAGACAAAGTTGAATGAGAAAGGTGAAATTGATAGATTGAAAGCAAGACTTGAGGCAAAAGGATTCTCGTAGCAACCGGGAATAGATGTTTGAGAAACATTTCTCTGGTAGCCAGATTGGATATTGTAAGAGCAGTTCTAGCCACAACAGATTACAACAGGTGGAAAGTATATCACATGCATGTGAAATTATCCTTCTTGATTGGAATTCTAGAAGAAGAAATTTATGTGCGATAGCCTCCGAGATATGAAGTTGAAGGTAACAAAGATAAAGTTTACAAGTTGAAGAAAGCTCTCTATGGATTGAAGCAAGCGCCTAGAGCTTGGTATAGTAGAATTGTCAGCTACATGATTAAGAATGGATTTTGCAGAAGAAACATTGAGCCTACTTAGTACACAAAGGTAAATGAGCATGGACAAATTTTGATTGTTTTCTTATATGTTGATAACATGACTTTTAGAGGTGATTTTGAGTTATATGAATTTAAAGAAGCCATGATGAAATAAATTGAGATTACAGATCTTGGTCTCATGAAATATTTTCTTGGAATAGAAGTTGAGCAATTTGAAAAAGGAATTTTTATTTGTCAAAATAAATATGCCAAAGATTTGTTAAAAAGATTTAGGATGGAAAATTTGAAACTTGTCCCTACATTAGTTGCAACATGTATAAACTTACACAAGGATGATGAAGGATCAGATGTCAATCCAACTCTATTCAAAACATTGGTTGGAAGCCTCATGTATCTCACAGCTACAAGACCAAATATTATGCAAGGAGTGGGTTTGATTTCCATATTTATGGAGACTCCAAAAGACACACATTGGAGTGTAGAAAGAAGAATTCTTAGGTACATAGAAGGAAATAGAGATTGTTGCATAATGTATGCAAGCATAGGAAAGAAGGATTTGATTGGATACAAAAATAGTGACTTTACAGGAAGTTTGAATGATAGGAAGAGCACTTTTGGTTTTGTGTTCCATCTTGGTTCAGGTGTGATTTCATGGGCATCTAAGAAGAAGTCCATTGTGACACTTTCATTAACAGAGGAAGAATATGTAGCAGCAACATCAACAACATGTCAATCACTTTGGTTAAGAAGAGTATTTGATGGACTCAAGGAGAAACAACAAGCATCAAGAACACTATATTGTGACAACACTTGAACGATTGCACTATCCAAGAATAATGTGTTTCATAAAAAGAGAAAGCATATTGATACTAGATATCACTTTATTAGAAAACTTGTGTGCAATGGAGAAGTTCACTTGAAGCCTTATAAATCTAATGATCAATTGGCTAATATATTTACTAAGTCATTAGCAAAAGATGTGTTTGAGTTTCATAGAAGAATCTTGGGTGTCGTAAGCCTAGCCTAGACATAGACTAGCAAGGATGTTTGAGTTGTTATGAGTTAGTCTTAGTTTAGCAGTCATAATTAAGGGGGAGTGTTAAAATAAGCTAATTACCCCTTCATGAGGAGTTGGATAAAATTAGAGAGTCAATTAACTGAGTGTTGAGTGTTGAGTGTTGAAGCATTGAGTCAAGTTGAGTTAAGTCATAGTCGAATTAAGTGTGTGGTTGCATGTTAAGATATTTTAGGCAACTCACTAGTTGGAAAAGGCTAAATAACCTTCAACGGGTTCATTGTAATAATCAAGTTTTGTGTGATCGATAGAAGAGCTGCAACTCATGTGTTTTGTGTGTGAATTTGTCTTTTAGCTCCTCTTCCTTTCCAACATATATAAAATTATCGAATTTCAAATTATTTTTCTTAATTAAATATAAGCATGCCACAAATTTTTTATATAAACCGTTAAGTTAAATATTTTTCATTGCTTATATCTAACTATATTTCTTCACTCTTTAAGTCATTTTGTTAAAATTTTAGATATCATCCTAATGATATAGAATTATGATTGTTAATCCACACATATATATACATATATATAATTTGATTCTTTTACATAATAATAATAAGTATATTATATATAATTTTTATATTTATAAAATTTATTCTATATTTTATATATGATTATTGTATTATAACTTTTATAGAAATATATTTTTTATTAAATATTTTTATTATTATTTATCAATACATTAAAATAAAAAATAAACCCTACTATTTTTATTCAAAATTAAATATAATAAGAAGACAGGAAAAAAAATATCTATCATATGACTTTGATGGGAGCAAATCCTTCATGAAACAATAAAATCAATCAAAATAATCCAAAAATATGTTTAAGTAAAATTTGTCACAAATTAGTGAAAATATTTCTTTTATTATACATTAAAATAAATTTAATTTCTAATTTAGTTTCTAAATTCTAATATAAATAAAATTAAATACAATAAAATATCTTTTATTCAAAATTGAATTTGATAATAAATGAATGAAAAACACGATTGAGGTTGGTAGGTGTAGTCTTTCATGCTTGCAATTAACACAGGAAGATCCCATAGGCATGAAAACATTTATATTATTATATCAAAATATATCCATTTCAATTATCGATTTATGAAGTATCAAAGGAGATTAATATTTTAAGATGAAAATATTTTTGCAAGTGAAACAATTGAGGAGAGTTTGAATCTATAAAGATTTAATTCGTGTAAAATCGTGGTAACTTGAATATAAAATAGGTTTATGTTGGTTTTAATCAAAACACAAATAAAATAGTGTAGCTATATTTTTATTTTTTTATTCATTTCATAGAATATATATAGTTCATAATGAAATATTTTAGTTATGATTGAGATTTTCCATATTGAAATGTTAATATATGTTTCCTTTTTCTCTATATAAAATTATTTTTGTCATTAATATTTTTAAAATGTTATATGTCAATTCAGTGATAAACCTTGAAGGAATTATAAATCTTTTTGATAGAACATTGTAATGAAATAAGAATTTTTCGGCATTCTCTCTCCATATATTTGATGCTAAATCTTTTACTCAAAATACATATTGAAATATCTTATTTCCATTTTAATATATTTTTTAATATTTTATAAAAACTTCATATTAACAATGAAATAACTAACGCATATTTCTTAAAATGGAAAGTGAAAATATAACAATTCTTTTTCTTAAATTATTTTATTTTTCTTTATATAAAATCGATATGAAATTATTTTATTTAGTATAAACATTTAAATATTTTATTTATGACTGAGACTATATTCTTGTTTTAGATATTACTGTCAATAGAGCATGGAGTGAATTACACATCGTATAATATCAAGCATTATTTTTATATTCATCTCTCAAATCCATATTAAGTAGTGAGAGAATTACATGTTTCTCTCCTAGTCAATTACTTTATCTTCCTATATAAAATTGATATAAAGTTAAATGAGAAATTGAACTATTTTATTTAGGAAAGAAATTGATTTTTTTTATTATGATAAATTTTTATCTTGTACTTTTTATTTGACCAGTAATCCCTATATTAAGTGGTGAGAGAATTACATGTTTCTCTCCTATTCTTTTTTTTTTGTAAGTCAGATATGTATATTATAGAACAAAATATGTTACAAAAAAGTCTGCCGAAGCAGAACGAAACCTTAGAAAGACCATTTTACCAGGGCTGACAGCAAGCCCTGAACTTTCAAAACCAAGCTGCACACCTCGCAGGGCGGCCTACTCTTAAAGCTGTTACTTATTGCCACGACACTATCAAAACTTGGACAGAAACAGAGTAACATAACGATCTAGCATAAGGCCGAAGCCTTGACAGAAGACAGAAGAAAAACATAAAGAAAATACTAAGGAAACCTGCCGGTAGGAGGAAAATCACCAATTCGACTGACTGTGTCTAAGCCCACGTCCAGAACATGCTTGTCAACTCTGGCCTGCATATCTTGCATGGATTGGAATTCCTGTGCTTCCTTCACCTTGCTCTGCTGCACCAGGGGATCCGGGCTCAGAGTTTGCCGAAGAAGCCTGATGAGCAGAGTCAATTTCTTGTTGACAGTTTCCACTGCATCATGCACTGTGGAAATTCTTCGATCCAGCGATTCATGGATTTCATGAATTTTTGCTAACTGATCCTCTGATGGGGAGTTCCCCTTCCCAGAATGCTGCTTCCCGTCGTCCTTTGAGTCCAGGGCTTTCGCAAGGAGGGTTTTGATTCTCCAGCTCTCTGCTTTAGTCCGAACATATTGAGTGGCTCTTTTGGAGGGAGTGCCCGGGTCATGTAACCAGTCAACCTCCTCCGCAATGTTCCCCTCGGTTCGCTGTGTTTCTTCCTCTTTCACAGAAGCTTCCAGTTCCGCGATCTTGCGTTTGCTCCTAGCTGCTGCTCTGGTCTCGTACATGTTCTGCGTTGTTCATAGCTCTTGGTTAGTCGCCAAACATCTGCAGCTCCCCGCCTCCATGCTATACCCTCTAATCTTATCGCGGTGATCACGTCTACAGACAGAAAAGTGGCGGTCTCTCGCAATACCTTGAACTGAGGTGAAAGAACCAGAGCCTCGACTCTCTGTTAAATAGCTATTTTCCACAAAGTTTCCCATAATGCGCTCTCCCCTCCGATGCAGAGTGGAGGTACTTTCGTTATTAATTCGGAAGATATCCGCACAAATCAAGCAGCTCCTCCCAGACCTGACATAAATGTTGTTGATTTCCTTCCCATCAAGGTCGTGCCAAGTGTCCCTTCCTCTCAAGCGGACTCTACGGTGTCTTTTGTGGCATGAACTATAATGATAGTCTCCAAATTTGGCCTTCTCTTGCCATAAAGACAACCGCCGCTTCTGTCTAGTCGTCCAGCTCCCGTGATGAAAACCCATGCTGTTACCGGTATTTCCAGATATACGGTGCCGGAAACAGAAACCGTTGTCGGTCAAGCCCGGTCGGTTTCGTTTAAATCTTGTTGTGCCAACTGTAAACATCTCGCCTTCAGGTTCGGGCAGTCCACTTCCTGCCAACAACTGTCCCACCCCCTGTCCTGATTGTCCACGCCACAATTCGCCAGGTAGTCCGCCAGCCCGTTTGCCTTACGCCTTACCATATGAAAGACTAAACCTTTCATTCCAGCCATAAGTTCTACAATATTCTCCGTCACCTTAGCGAGCCGCCAGTGTTTTGTGGCTTTGTTCGCCTTAGTGCCTCCTTGAATTCTCTTAGCTGTTGATATAACCAGTGACGAATCCCCTTCCACAATTACATTGCATTTTCGTAGGGATTTTAAAATTCTCAGACCATGCTCAAGCGCCGCAAATTCCATCTCATTATTCGTGCTTTCCCCAAGCGCTCTATAATATATATGCAGAATTTCTCCATGCTGGTTTCGTATTGCACCTCCAATTCCTGCCTTGCCGGGATTACCTCTCGAGGCCCCATCAAAATTCAGCTTCAAGCCCCCTTCCGGCGGACACTGCCATTTGTCGATCTGTGAGGATGGTTGCGTTCTGTGTCTCGAAGCTGTGATGCTGCTGGTGGCTTCCAGTCGAAAGCATTTCAGGATGCGTAAGTCCTGAGCTGAAGGTTTCTCGTTATATTCCTCTCTGCATTTTGTCTGAATTAACTGTTGAATGTTAGTTAATATATTATCTTTAGAGAACTCTATGTTCCTGTGTTCATCTTGAAATATTCTACGGTTACGTTCCTTCCAAATTGACCACAGTAAGAAGCCTGGAACAGACTTCCATATGTTGTTGACTCTTAGTATGTTGGAGAAGTCTTTTTTCCAATTTAGAATGGTTCTGTGAATGGATTCTCTATCTCGGTCAGAACTGCTGAGAATTCCTTCCATCCAGCTCCATAACTGATTTGCCCATTCACATGCATTAAACAGGTGGTTTATAGTTTCCTCTTCGACGAGGCACATAGGGCATCTTGAGGGTCCCCTGAATCCTTTCTTGCACAAGTTGTCCCAGGTTAAAGTTTTGTTTCTCATTAGAAGCCAAAGGAAGGTCTTGATTTTCAGCCAGAATAGGCTGTCCCAAACTTTGTTGCACCAGGGCACGACTTCTACCTGTTCTTCCTTTTCTATTATATCCCTAGCTTCTTTTAATGAGAAATTTCCATTGCCTTTTAAACCCCATCTCAGCTTATCATCTTCTTCAGTTTTCCGAATCTTTCTTTTGAGGATTCTCTCATTGAATTGCTGAATGCTTTCGTTGTTCTCCTCTGTGCTCCCAGGATTTAAATTAATCCAGTCCCTCCAGATCGGATCCCTACTGCTTTGAATCCAATATTGATTAACTCTGTATCTACCCTCGTTTTGACTTATTCGCTTGAGGGTAGATAGCTCTGGGGTGTCCAGTTTAGGGAATTGCTGCCAAGCATCTTCCCAGAACATGGCAAGCCTTCCGTTGCGAATCTCCCAAAAGCTGTGCTCCTGTACTAAGCTCCTATTATTCCTGGCATGGTTCCATATTGACGAACCTTCCGGGACTTCCTGTAGTCTTATGAGGTCCTGAGTATCACAATCTGGAGTGTACTTCTCCTTCCAATGCCTCGCCCAAGGTAAATTGGGTTCTTTAATCCATTTCCACCATATCTTAGCTCCACAGGTTCTGTTGACCACTGAAGGATCTACTAAGTTCAGCCCCCCCATAGATTTTGGCTGGCATAGCTTATTCCACGCCACCAACGCCCATTTCTTCTTATCCCCATTCCCATTCCATAAAAAGGATCTCTGTATGTTTCTCATTTGCTGCAGAATGCCCTTGGGAGCTGGAAGCATAGAAAGTAAATATTGCGGAATTGCCTGTAGAACAGCCTTGGTTAAGATAAGTCTACCCGCAAGGTTTAGAGCTCTGTGCGTCCAATGCTTGCATTTTTTCTCCATGTTGGCTAGAACCTTCTCCCAGTGAGTTTTCTGCCAAGGTTTCAGAGTCAGGGGAGCACCTAGATATTTCGAAGGCAGGGAACCAATCCTGAATCCAAGAAGCTGGGACAGGTGAGCTTGAATTGCCGGATGAGTGTTGAAAAAAAAGATTGTAGACTTAGAGAAATTAATCTCCATGCCAGAGGCTCGGCTGAAGAGATCAAGGATACCCCTATAAGCCAAAGCCTCCTTCACAGTGGGTGTACCGTGTAACATGGTATCGTCCACAAACTGTTGATGTGTTGTGGCTGGTATCGATCTTAACGGTTGCAGACCTTTTATGGATCCTTCTGCTTTCTTCTTGGCTATGATTCTGCTTAGTCCTTCCATTAGGATCACGAATAGGAAAGGGGATAGAGGATCCCCCTGTCTTATTCCCCGCGAAGGAGTAAAAGGAGCTGAGGGAGCGCCATTGACAAGGATTGAATATCTTGGAGATTTGATGAGAGCAAGTATCCACTTGATCCAAGCCCTGCAGAAACCAAATGCATCCAAATATGCTTCAAGGTATCTCCAACTTACTTTGTCATAAGCTTTTGATAAATCTAATTTCATTAGCATTCCTGCTTCTTTTCTCGAATGAAGTGAGTGGATCATCTCCTGCGCTAACAAGATGTTATCTAGAATTTGTCTACCCTCAACGTAGCCCGATTGCTCTTCCGAAATGATACCAGGAAGAATCGACTTTAGTCTATTAGCTATGACTTTTGAAATAATTTTATAGATAACATTACATAGGGCAATAGGTCTGAATTTATCAAGTGTCTTTGCTTCTTCAACCTTAGGAATGAGCACTAAAAAGGTGGAGTTTATGGATTTTAGAATAGTTCCTGAGCGTCTAGAATCCTCAACTACCTCCCAGACCTCCTGCTTAACAGTGTTCCAACAAGCCTTGTAGAAGTTGATGGTAAATCCATCTGGACCTGGTGCTTTATCGTTAGGCATACTCCTAATTGCCTCCTCCACCTCCTCCAGAGAGATTTCCCTGCTAAGGGCCCAATTCTGATCTGAGGTAATGGATTTAGGAATGGCTTCTATGAGTTCTTTGATGGCCTCGTCTCTATTTATGGGTGGTTCCTGTGCAATTGAGCTGAAGTGATCCGAGAGCAGAGCAGATATGTCATTGTGATTCTTTAATATCTCCCCTGCATTGTTTTTTAACTCAAGAATCTTGTTAGCACTTCTATGGTCTAGAGCCGACCTGTGAAAAAATTTAGTATTCTGCTCCCCCTCTTTTAGCCACTGGATTCTAGATTTCTGTTTCCAAAGTATCTCTTCTTGTATACATCTGTTGTGCCACTGCTGTGAAAGAACTTTTTCCTGCTCAACAGCTTCGACACTGTGGATGCCTGCTACCCCATCTCTGTGAATCTGTTCCAATTTGCTCTCTAGAATGGCTTTCTCCTGGAAGATGTTTCCAAAAACCATTCTATTCCACTCTTTTATCTTTTCTTTAGTTGCTTTCAGCCTCTTTTGTAGATTAAACATTTTGGAGCCTCTTGCCTCCAAAGGTTCAGACCACCATTTCTCAACCATCTTGAGGAAGTTAGGGTGGTCTAACCAAAATTTTTCAAATCTAAATGGTTTGTTCCTAGGAGTACCCTGAACTTCAACAATAAGCGAGATTGGCCAATGATCCGACCCACCACTGGGAAGGATATCTGATTCTGTTGTTATACCATCCATTATTATGCTTTCTGAGATCAAAAATCTATCCAAGCGAGAAGCTATCAACCTCTCTCCCCCCCTTCTATTGTTCCAGGTAAACATGCCACTCTTGGGGTATATGTCTACCATTCTGACAGTCTCAATGAAACTTGTGAAGGCTTCCGCGTCCCTGTTAAGTTTCCTTAGACCCCCTTTTTTTTCCAGAAGGGTGGTTATCATATTGAAATCACCCCCCAGAATACACTTAGACCTTGGATATCGTTCAATAAGTCTGGTTATTGAATTCAAAAAATTTATTTTATCTTCTAATTTCTGAGGACCATAAATATTGATGCAAAGGTAAGACCCAGAGTTACCTGTGGGTTGAAATTCCACCGCTATGAAGTGTTTGTTCGCCTCAGCTGAGATAATCTGGATTTCCCTTGTATCCCATAGTGTTGCAAGGCCTCCTTCTCGTCCCTGGCTCTCAATCTCTAAAACTTCTAAATTTCTCCCAAGCTTCTTACATAGACTGTTCATGCTAGAGTTGCTACATTTAGTTTCTTGTAAGAATATAATTTCCGGTCTATATTTCTGGATTTTCCACTTTAAGATTCTGTGTTTTGCATGGCTGTTAAGCCCTCTTGCATTCCACGAGATGATCTTCATGTTTAACTAAATTTCATTGGTAGGACGGGAAAGCGCTAAGTGCCTTCATCTTCCCTGAGTTTATCATTATCATGCCTAGCTCCTGTAGAACTTCACCACTACTTCTATGGCCTCTTCTTTTCTTCTGCTTTGAACTGGATGATTTCCATAGAAGACTTTTCGAGTGGAGGCTATTGCCTTTTACTATACCTAGCTTCCTATTATGCTTTTCTAATTCTGCTTTTTGCCTTGCTATGAACATGTCATTTACCTTCTTGATTTCTTCTTCCGGTGCATTTTCTATTCCTTGAGCCTTCAAGTTCTCAGCAATTACTGGTAGATTCATCCCCTCCCTGGCTAGCGCCTCTTCCCACTCTTGATCCTCACTTCCGCCATCACTGGTTAGCATATCAGTTTCTTCTTCCGTCTCCTCTGTTCTCTCCTGCATTTGAACTTCGTTGTTGAGGTCGCCTTCACCCGTGCCTTCCCTGGTTGGTTCTTCCTTTTCATCATGCCCTGCAACTGATGTTAGGGTTTTGTGCTTATCCTCCGAATCTGTTTCAAGATCTAAGATCGCAAAAGAGTTGCTGTGGTTGTTTCTGTCTGTATTACCTTTATTAATCTTCCTTCTGTTAGCTCTCTATCTAGACTTAGGTTTTATGAAGGTTTCTTTGTCTTTGTTGGCTTGTGTTGTTTCGGTCACTACTTCCTTCTTAATCATAGGGCAATCTCTCATCAAATGCCCATGTTCATGACATTTGTGGCACCGAAAGGGAATCTGCTCATAGTCTATGGCCTGAAAATAGTCCTCGTCCCTATATTCAAGCCAGAGCCCCTCATGAAGTGCCCTGAAGACGTCCATTTCAACACATATGCTGGCGTAAGATGTGTATCTCTTTTGTAATGTTGCTTCCGAGGCCTTGATAAATGTTCCCAACTGGTCACCAATTTGTTTCAAGGAATTCAGACCCCAATAATCTATTGGGAGAGAGAACAAACGAATCCAGACTGGGACTTGAGTAAAAGATTCTTTCTCTGGGACAAAGTTTGGTTTCCATGGTCGCATGTATAGACCAGCTGAAGCCAAAAAGTATGGGCCACCCTCAAAAATTCTATCCTTGTCTTCTAGGTTGGAGAATACAACTGTGAAGAATCCCTTGGCTCCCAGATGAAGTTTAACATCCCCTCTCGGCTTCCATTGTTGTCTGATCCAGTGACAAAGAGTCCTTTTAGATGGCCAAATTCCCATAAATTTGCAGATGAAAGCATGTTCTGCCATGTGCTCTCTGTATGCCTGAATCTCTGGGTCAGTTATTACTACCCTGAGGTTGTTGGTCTTTTTTGGTTTGCAGACCCCATTTGATGAAGAGTATCTATTGGGGCTTGTGCTTGTCTCCCCCTCCTTTCCTGGCTTTCCTTGCCTATTGTTTGTTTGCTCCCTGTCTTCTTCTATTTGTCGCTCCTAGTTTTCTGATGATTTAATTATTGAGGCGATTTTGTCTTTAGTTCCTGTCAGGCTTTCATCCACTTTGCCTTTGCCTTCCGTTGTGCTGTCTGGCTTGTCAGTTTCCCCTTGTATTTTCTCCTTATTCCTCCTGCCGTTCTTCTTGTTATTGTCAAGCCCAGAAATCCTGCTCCCATCCGGTCGGTCAGCTCTTGACCTTTTCGAAACAGTGCTGCGAATCGAGAGATGACCACTTCCAGCCCTGCAACGGGATCAGCACATCAGAAACCCTAGTTTCGCCCTCGGCTCCTCTGCGCCTATTTCTCTCCTATTCAATTACTTTATCTTTCTATATAAAATTGATGTAAAGTTAAATGAGAAATTGAACTATTTTATTTAGGAAAGAAATTGATTTTTTTATTATGTTAAATTTTTATCTTGTATTTTTTATTTAACCAGTAAACCCTAGGGCGCTATAATATGTCCTCCTCTCCATAGCCCGCCCAAGGCACAACAGGGAGATTTGTCCCTAGGTCTTTTGAGTTTCAAAGATTTCACATTTTTCGGATTAACCAATTGAGCATTATTTTATAATTTTCTAATATCACTTTAAATGACAACGTATATCCCAAACAATAAAACCTTTCTCTACCCAATAATATAAATATATTAAAATACATTTAAATTAATTTTCCATCAAAATAAACAATTTTTTTCTACTATAAGTGAGGCTGCCACTACTATGTCGGTTGTATAAGATATTTGATAATAGTTATATATATATATATATATATATATATATATATATATATATATATAGCATTATTTTTTTGTTTTTATGTATAATGTTAAGTTATGTTAGATATGTTCATTCAATGTGGTTATAGATAGATGTGTATGTGATAACAATTATTTGACATGAGATGTATATTAATTTGAGGATAGAAGACATATATTTGTTTCATGCGAAAATGTTTACAGTAGCCCTAGCTACGTCATTTTTAAGATGTGTAGTTATATAGTCTTTATTTGCAGTTATAGTTATTTATCTCTTTGTTTATTTCGGTTTATAGTCCTCTATAATTTTTTTGATATACCAGATCTATGCCTTTCATTTCTACGTATGCTCTTTCCCCCAGGACTATGTGCGATCTGGGTAGACCAGAAACCAAAATAAAGGATTTTTCTCATGTGTATGCTCTTTTCCACCACACCTTGATGTGATGTCAGAAAATCACAAACATTGAGAAAAATATTTAGTTTTCGATCAATTCAATTTTAAGTCGTAAGGGGTGGATTACTTTTTCTTATTCGTTTTGGGTTGTGTGATTTTTTTTTTTTGTAGGAAAAAAAGGGTTTTTTAAGTAACCACACACTCCAAAGCTTCAGTGGGGAAAAAACTCTCTTCCTCTTTTCAAAAAATTACTAACCTTTTAAACTACCTCACTTGGTCCAAAGTTACTTTATGAGAATAGAGGTCTTGGGTTCAAGTCTTTTCTTTTGTTGAGTTACATTTTCAAAAATCACATGTAGCTTATGTTTTAAAGTTACTTTATGTAAAGGTTTTCTCACCCATTATAAAAAGTGAGTCACTTATAATTCTAAAGTCTCTTTATCTTTTATTTAAGTTACAATTTAGTGGATAGTTCATAAAGTACCATCGCAAAGGTGACTTTCACTTGTTTATAAAAGTGGCTCAGATAAAGTAATATTTCTTTTAAAACGAGTTAATTGTATTATATTTGGAAAAGGGGTAACTTTTTTTTTTAAATATAACATTATAACTCACTTCCCCACATTCACATAGTTCAGCAGAATCTTCAACAAATTTTCTTCAAAAAGCCATAACTTCTTCATCTGGAAGCCGTTTTTTTAATCGGCCTAATGTTTCGAGATCTTTCCATTTGAACACTTACTTTTAGCATCTACAACTTCAGTTTCTTTTAAAATGGAAATTCCATGCCTAGTTATTCTTGACAGCACCAACTACTTCCAATGGATATCCTATATTGTGTATTTACTTAGAAGTAAAGGTCTTTATAGAATAGCCTCAGGCGAAGAGTCTAAACATAAAGATGAAGATAAGAAAGCCAAATGGGATAATAAGCAATATCAAGCACATGGGTTGATAGGGATTTCTATTTCTCCAAACCTTAGATTCCATATTGCAGAAATTGATACCCCCGATGAAGCAATGAAACAACTCAATAAAGTTTTTGGAATTCAAAATGAAATTAGAGCCCATTAACTTGAAAATGAGTTGCTTATGTTGGATCCAAATATCTTTTTTTCCATTGAAGATTTTTTGTCCAAGTTCAAGAGCCTTATACTTCTCTTGGAAGGTGTTAAGGTTAAGAAATAATATGGTAGCCTTATCTGTTCCATTCTTACTAAGTTAGGACCAACGTACTATGTGTTTGTTTCAACCTTCCATTCTACTAGAGAAGCCTTTATTTCTTAAGAACAAGACTACAAGTCCCCTTCTTTTGATGCCTTTTGTAATTATTTAAGAAGATAACAAGAAAAAATCTTACATATTGGTCTTCTTGATACTTGAAATGCTTCAAAGAAATCCTTAGCAGCTCAGCAATAAACAAATTCAAAGAAATCTAAGAAGAAGCATCCTAAAATGAATGGTCCTAAACTAAACAAGGTTCCTAAGCAAATTCAGCCTCGAAATAAAAAACCAATTCAACAAAATGATAAGGAAAATAGAAGCAAAGGGAGGAAGACTTATAGACATTGCAACTTTTGTAATCCTGATGGCCACTTAGGATCCAAATTCTTTAATAAGATGGAAGCATTGGAAGCAGCCATGAAGAAGCATAACATCCATTTGGAGCACCCTTCAACTTCAAATTCATCTCCAGGAAAAACACTTTTTGCATGTGGTTGTCAAGCATCTCAGTCTCATTATGCACTAAATGTATCTTCTTCTTCATATTCTCATAAGTGGATCATTGATTCTGGAGCTTCTTATCACATGGTCAAAAACTAAGCCATGTTTCCTTCCTTAAATGATTGTATCACTAAAAATTTTTATGTTGGTGAAGATAGATCTCTTAGTGTTGTAGGGACTGGAACTATTCATCTATGCAATGGTAAATTTAATGATGTATTATGTGTTCCTACCATATCCTGCAACCTACTATCTATATATCAGATAATTCATACATGAGAAGGTAAAACTGTTGAATTTTCACCTCATGATGTTGTAATTAAGGAGCTAACAGATCCTAGACATATTTTAGCTAATGCCATTGCTGGTGATTATAGAAGGTTGTATAAGTTTAAAAACTTTGGGTAATCAACTCGTCCCTCAGTATTTGTTTCTCATAATGATGATGTGAGCAAACTTTGGCATGAGCAATTTGGTCACTTAAACTATCGCTCCCTTCAAAATCTATGTAAAGAAAATATGGTGAGTGTTCTTCCTATGGTATCTTGCAGAGATGGTGCTTGTTCCATATGTGTACTAGAAAAACATCATTGGGATAGTTTTGAAAAACATGCCTCTTGGCATGCCTCAGCCCCTTTACAACTTGTGCATAGTGATTTATGTGGTCCACTTCGAGTTGTTTCATTCTCTGGCTAAAAGTATTTCTTAACTTTCATTGAGTATTTCTCCATGCGCATTTGGGTATACTTCTTAAAGCTCAAGAGTGAAGTTTCTGAAATGTTTTTGGCCTTTAAGGCCTTTTTTGAGAAACAATTTAAACACCAAATTCTTAAGCTAAGATTTGATAATGGTGTAGAACATGTTAAAAACAATTTCACCAACGTTTTCACTGAGCATGGAATTCAATTGCAACATATTGTTCCATATACTCCACAACAAAATGGTGTAGCTAAAATAAAGAATCGCATCTTAAAGGAAGTGGCTAATTGTATGCTTCAATCTAAAGGATGTAGTCTTAATTTTGGGTAGAAGCAATTAATTGTGCAAATTACATAGTAAATCGCACTCGTACTAAGGTTTTAAAGAATATTGCTCCGGAAGAAGCATGGAGCTCAATTAAACCAGATGTAAGTCACTTTCATGTTTTTGGAAGTGAAGCATGGGTCCATATTCCATATCAGAAACATAAAGCCTTAGAACCTAAGAGTGAAAAATGTATTTTTGTTGGATATTATGAAGATGTAAAAGGATATAGACTTCTTCAACCTAAATACAAAAATGTTATCATTAGAAGAGATGTAAAGTTTGCTGAAAATATATCGTCATGTGAGCCTAGTTCGATGGATGTGCCACCTCTCTCTACCCCTTCTAATTCTGAAAATATTCCTTGTTCACATGATGACAACGAGGATGAAAATCGCCCCCACCTTCTCGAGATCCTGATTCATCTCCTCAGCTTCCAAAATGGGTCTTCGCTACTCAAGATGCAACATATGCTCTTGTAGGTGATCCTACAAATCAGTGTTTGACACATTCTTAGTTCGATAGAGCCTCTTCTTTACTGAATCAAGCTTCAGCGTATTATGATCTTGACATCTTTGTAGAAGCTTTAGGCCATCGAGATTGGGAGACAGCTATGGATGAAGAATATCGTTCATTATTGGAAAATGATACATGGGACCTTGTTCCTCTTCCAAAGGGATGAAAACTTGTCAGATGAAAATGTGTTTACAAAACCAAGTTTGGACCAAATGAAAATGTTGATAAAGACAAAGCTCGTCTTGTTGGTAAAGGATTTTCACAAGTTTTAGGCATTGACTATATTGAAACCTTCTCCCATATTGCAAAAATGAACCCTATCCGCCTTGTTATTTCCCTTGTTGTCTCTTTCAAATGGGAAGTCCATCAGATGGATGTTAAATCTACCTTCTTGCATGAGGACTTGCATGAATAAATCTATATGGAATAACCTCTTAGCTTTATACAAACAAACTATAGCCATGTATGTCGGCATAATAAATACATTTATGGTCTCAAGCAAGCCCCTCATCTTGGTATGCCAAAATGGATAGATTTCTTTTACATATTGGATTTTCTAAGTGTAACTCTAACAATACTGTCTACACCAAGAAAGTGGGTAAGTCTCTTATCATTATTCTTCTTTATGTTTATGATATTATCCTTACTGGTAGTGATCCCAACCTTACAAACCATGTAAAGTCCAGCCTTAAAAGGAAGTTTGAAATGATGGACTTAGGACACTTGCATTGTTTTCTTGGTCTTGAAGTCTTGCAATCTAAAGAACGTATTTCCCTTTCCTAGTCTAACTATGCTTGTGATCTTCTACGCCACTTTCACATGGAAGACTGTAAGCCAACCACTTCTCCCTTTCAGTCTGGAGCTAAACTTTCAATCACTTATACCTCCCCTTAAGTTGATGCAACCTTATACCATCAGCTTGTTGGAAAACTTTTATATCTGACCCATACCCGTCCTGACCTTTCCTTTGTTGTTAGCCTTGTTACGCAGTTTATGAAAAACCCATATGAAATTCATTGCAAAGAATATAAAAGAATACTTTGTTATATTTGAGGTACAGTTCAGTTTGGGATTCATTATAGTGCAAAAGCATCTCCTCTATTGATTGGTTTCACTGATTCTGATTAGGCTGGTGACCTTAATGATCAGATTTTTATTGTAGCTTATATCTTCACTCTTGGTTCTGGACCTATTACAAGGGCATCCAAGAAACAAAGTTCCATTTCTCTTTCTTCATCAGAATCATAGTATCATTGCATTGTTGAATCTATTAAGGAAGCCCCATGGCTTCGTCAGATCATGTCAAACTTTGGTTTTCAGCAACAACATCCAACTACACTTTGGTGTGATAATCACAATGTCGTTAAACTATGAAAAGATCCATTCCAACATCAGCATAGAAAAAAAATTGAACTAGGCATGCACTTCATCAAAAATCTCATTTATGACCATGTTCTTGAAGTGCACTATTGTTCAATCGACGATCAAGTTGCAGACATCTTGACAAAGGCTCTCACAGAGGTGAAGTTTACTAAAATTTGATATATGGTTGGAGTTCAAGAAGTTGTCACTAACGAGGGATAGGCTCGAATTCCTCCTTCCCTCTCCTCTTGTGTTATCTTTGTACATCCTTCAATCTTGTCCCAAGTTTTTCTGAAGGGCGGATGTTAGGATATTCCGACACATAGGAAATAATTAAGTATACCTTGATCTAGTGTATAGTTAGGTAAAGTGTGTTTCTTTAGTATTTACTTTTTGTAGCTTATAATATGACAGTAATGATATGTTCTAGACATGAAGTGATCCAAAAATTCATTCTCTCCTCGGTATTACCAATGCTTGATTCGTGGCTTAACACAAGATTAGTCCATGATCTCTATTTAAAGACCATGGAGGGTCATTTGGTTGGTGAGCGTTCATGAGAGAAGCCTATATAAAATTTCTTTCTTTTATATGAAAAAATATACTGAAGTGGTCGCGTTGGCTCGGGTTGTGGACTGTTTCCCTCTTTCAGGGTTTTAACCATGTCAAGAATACTAGTGTGTTGATCTGTGCTCTGTTTGTGAGTGGTTTCCTTTGGTGTTCTATCTGAGGAACTTACATTGTAAATTCCTACAGAAGTGGGTCCGTTCTCCCATAGACAAGGGGGTCTCATACACCAATTTGGTGTCTACCTTGGCTGTGACCTTAAAATTGAACATATATATATATATATATATATATATATATATATATATATATATATATATATATATATATATATATATAGTTATATATTATATTTCAAATCTTAGTAATGAAAAAAAAAATAATTTCTAGACTCATTGTGGTTGGCAAGCCATAATAATAATAATAATAAAACTCTTTATAAAATAATCTAAATGTTCAACTTATTTGAATAAATAATACAGAGTAATTTAACAAGTAATACATAATATATAACCCTATGCTAGATAGTATCTTTAAAAAATGTGAATATAGTAAACACAATATAGTAGTTATATACTTTTTTGAATATTTTCATAGTTTAATATGAAGTGGCCTTTGTAATTGTCGATTATATATATATTATATTTTATTAATACAAAAAATATTGTATTTTAATTTGTATATATAATCGCGCTGAGAGTTGGGCCAAGAGGCGTATTCTATAGCCTAGTATGACCACGATGTGTAAGTATGTCACGTCCTCGAAAAATAATAAAAATAATTTTCGATAATGAAAGTTGATCTTAAATTATATATAACTTTTTAATCTTATTAAAAAGCTACATCACCTAGATTGGAGGGTTTTTGGAGGGGAATTTTTTTTTTTTTTAAATTGTTGCATCAACTAGATTGTTAGGGAAAACACTAATAACATACAACTAGTACAACCATATAAATTAAATAGTTGGTAAGTGTTAATAGACAAACAAAACTTACTTCACAATACATCTTATATTGCCAAGATTTTTAAAAAATATTAAAATGAACTAAATTATAAATCTATTTTCAATTATTATTAATTTTATAAGGTATTATTGAACAACTTGCAATGTAAAATCTTATGATATTAATAGAAATCTACTCAGCAAATTAAAAAAAAAACAAAGAAACTATAAACAATTAATCTAGAGGTGCATTCTGCATGCCAGTATGACCCTGATGTGTATGTATGTCACGTCCTCGAAAAATAATATTTTCACTAATTTCCGCTAATATTAAATTATATATAACTTTTTAATCTTATTAAAAAGTTATATCAAATAGATTGGAGTATTCTTGGAGGGAAAAAAATAGATTTTTTAAAATTGTTACATCAACTAGATTGTAAGGAAAATCACTAATAACATACAACTAGTAAAACCTTATAAACTAAATAGTTGGTAAGTGTTAATAGACCTAAAAAAACTTACTTCACAATACGTTTTATATTGCCAAGATTTTTAAAAATATATAAAAATGAACTAAGTTATAACTCTATTTTCAATTATTATTAATTTTATGAGGTATTATTGAACAACTTGCAATGTAAAATCTTCTCATATTAATAGAAATCTACTCAAAAAAAATAATTTATAAACAATTAATATATGAGTAAAACATATATATATTTAAAAAACACGTAACCAAATTCTTAAGCATGGAAATTGATGTTCACTTTATAATGGAGATTCTCAATCTATAAATAAGATTTGTTATAACATTATAGGACAATACCATGGCTTACTAATACCACATGCCCAAAAAACCATAACTCATGACACTTTTTTAATTAGTCACTTGAATTAAAAAAATAGAAATGACATAACTACTTTTGAGATGAATTTATCTCAACTTTAATATGTGACTACTACTCAAAATATTCTAGAATACTCTATAGAGATTAAATCTCTATCATGCACATAAGAATTATCTATAATCAAATTAAAAATAAACTAGTCATACTACATGAAGCATTTCACACATTTTACATTGTTGAGATTCAAAAAATCATAAAAACTAACTAAATTATAACTTTATTATTATTTTTTTTTACAAAATCGTGTCATGCTCAGTCAAACCTTGATGCCCCTGAAAAAGTCATCTCATGAGTATAACTATATTATTATTAGAAAAAGAATTAATATATAAGTTTTTATATATATATATATATATATATATATATATATAAACATGGAATAACAATCTTAATCTTAAATAGATTTGGTTATAATATCATGACATATCAATACTACATATCTAAAAAATCATCTCTCTTAATATGATACTAATTAATATGATTTCTTTAATTAATTGATTTAATTAAAAATAATAAAAAATAGATAACTATTTTAAAAATAAATATCAATCTAATTAATCTATGTATATTATTAAAATATTCAATAAAAATAAATTCTTACTAACTAAAATTTTAAATCCTATCCCAAAATAAACAGGCCGTCCTAGAGAAAGCAGCCGGCCCTTTCCAATAACACGGAGAAAAGCAACCGGCCCTCACCCTAATCTCTCCAATTTGGTTTCTATTCTTATAAATAGAAATGAAACTCTCATTTAAAGAGGAAGGCTAGCATGGTTTGGTTTCGTTTTGGCTTTCCAATTAACGATCTGATCTGTATGATAGTGCTGTCAACGTGATCAGATATTTTGAAGTTTTACAATCAACGAAATTGAAACCGAGAGAAAAACGATTCCGGAAAGATATATGAACATCATTTCCTGCGAGTTTGCATACGATCCAGTCCGGTTACCGCTTGACCAAGATCCCACACAGAGTCTGTACAATAGAAAAACTTTAGAGACCATTTGGGAAACCAAACGTCATGCACAGAACCCCTTTACTAAACAATGGTTCAACGCCAAATGTGCCATTCCCCAAGTAAACTTAAGAAATTTTCCGAGTGTAAAAGTGCAGCGATAGATGTAAGTGAGGAGTATACAAAAATTTTGGAAGAGGGAGATATGAAACAGTGTTTGGACATATTAGGGGAATCTTTGTCAGAAAACGTGACAACGAGAATGCAGTGTTGCGCAATGTGGAAGAAAATTAATCTACTGCGAATGTATTGTCAGTTTGATTCTCAGAACCCCTGAACCTTTCAGATCCTTACATGGCTTCAGATACTTGAACGAACTCATTATTAAAGTAAGGATCCTTCTGGTGAGAAATTCAATAGAAAGTGACACCAAAGAAACTGTATGGGATGTGTGCAAGGAAATCACCAGGGCGATTGATGTTATCGGCCTGAAACCATGGGATATATATGATGTTGATAGAACAAAGACTGTTGTACTGATTGGGGGGTATATCAAAACGATAGAGTTTGTTTATCTTTATCCCGAAAACTATATGAAAATCGAATCCCTTATGTTAAGAATATTTTGTAAAAATTTTGATGAGATGAATGACGAAGCTCAGCAAATCCTTGGAAGAGAATTATACGAAACTGTTGTAGAAGTCATGGGCCATTTTATTGTTACACACAAATTGTCTCAAACGAATGCGCGGGATATTAGCAGTGAAGACTTGAATCACGCGATTTCTATTCTGCTGAGATCCTGGATCACAACAGCTTCTCTCGATAATCCAGTTCAATCTCAAATCCTGGTTGATGCATCGCTAGAGAAATTGATAGATCGGAAGAGATGACAGGTCTTAGCGAGGAACAACTTCTAGAATATTCACTGTAGAGGTTTAGATATAGTAGATGGGATCCTTCGAATTTTTAAAGGATGTAATATATTTGAAGCGGCGGTTTGTGTGGTTAAAGGATGTAATATATTTGAGTGCGTTCACTTTAGAATTGCACAACTTGGATGGGATATCTGCACAGCTATCTGGACAATGGGAGAACCTTCTGTGGATAATGAAATTCTCTGTGAATTGTAAAATCTTAAGGCACAGTTTCAGGTTGAACGTCAAGATTTGTGTGGAAATGACGGAGAGGATTCCGGGTAATCGTTTTGTTTGAGTGTTGCACGAATTCATGATACCTTCGCCCATATATAATCACATGTTTTAATTTAATTTTTGAAATGTTTTTTCACATACTATTACAATGTATTTCTGTTTTCGAGTAATACTTGAAATGACCAATAAGAGATAATAAATAAGAAGCCCGGTTATGGACCAATAAGAGATAATAAATAAATTATAAAATATAAATTATTGGTTGTGAATTTGCTTAGACCGTTTCGAAGTTGTTTGGTGAGTTAAATTCCGAAATAAGTTTCAAAGTTTTAATCGAAAAAGTGTTGTAAGGTAGTTTAGGTTCTCTCATTTAATTTAGAAATTATGTTTTAGAGCATGAAATGGATAATATTTTGGATAATATTTTGGTTTCATGATGTTGTTACGGAAAAGAATCTCCATAAAATGATACTTTAGCTCTACATGGTTTGTTTAATCATAAAAAAAATTGTATTTATTTATTTATTTATTTATTACTATATAATTTATTTGTAATTTTTTTTTTTATGATAAGTATTTAAAAATGAAATATAATTATAAATCTACATCATCTTCATATCATTATTGTTTCCACGCAACCATTTTACAGTTGAGTATGTCCCCGATTTGTGAGTAGGTAAAGTTTTCAAAAAATAATAAAATTGTTTTTTCGCTAATATTTCTTTTATCATAGGAATGAATCATAAATTTACTTATATCATCTTTTCACAACATTAAAATTCCATATTAGGTAAAAGTTTAAACATTTTTAATGTCATTTTTTAAATTAACGGAACATGTCATTTCTCAAATCAAAGGAACAAGATTAAAATTCAAAATCTTGCTCTAAAATATTTTAATGTTTCTTCTAAATAAACATTTGTAAAATAAATTTTTGAAAGGAAAAATTATATCATAGTGGTATATTAAAATCTTAATTTGATGTAGTTTTATTATCAATTTTGTTATCATGCCATGTAAAAAACACCATTAAATCTAATATTGATATTATAATATAAACTTTATATTTAATATTAATAATAATATATTATAATATTAATATTGTCAAATTGAAAAACTTTGGATTAATGAGATATTAGATTTAATATAATATTCAATCTTTTGTTATATAATATATATTAATATATCATGATATATATTAACACTAGATATATATAGAAGGAAGAACAAAGACAGAGAGTGATAGAGGTGGAGAGATAGTGGGGGTGACGAAGGAGAGGAGATACAATGAAGGAGAGGCAAGACGAGGAATCGAGATACAAAGAGAGGAGTGAGAGGGAGAGACAAATTTTGATGGGGGAGATATAGTGACAAGTTTGGAGGGCAAAAAGAGAGAGAGGGAGATGGATGGGGGGAGAGAGATGGAGGTAGGAGAGAGGATGAGAGAGGGAGGGACAAAGAGATGGAGTTGGAGGGGAGAGAGTGAGTGACGAAGGAAGATATATAGAGGTAAAGGTGGAGAAAGAGAGAGAGGGGGTGACAAGGGAGAGATGGAGAGAGAATGTATGTTTTGGGGTGAGATAGAGAGACAAATAAAGAGAGATGGAAGGAAGGTGTGGAGAAGGAGAGAGGAGAGAGGGGGGCAGGGAGATAAAGTGAGGTGGGAGAAAAAGGGAGAAAGAGGAAGGAAGAGAGCAAAGACATGAGAGAGAGGAGAAATTGAGGGAGATATAGGAAGTTGGAGGGGGAGAGAGAGGTTGGTAAGAATAAATACATAGAGAGATAAAGGTGGAGAGAGAGAGAGGAGAGAGGGAAGAGAAATAGAAGGGGAGGGAGAGATAGATAGATATGAATAAATATTGTGTATTCTTTGGGGGTGAGATAGAGAGACAATGGAGAGGCATGGGAAGATAGAGATATAAATGCAAAGTAAAGAGAGATATAAATTCCAAGTAAAGAGATGGAAGAAGATAGAGAGAGGGAGGGAGGGAGAGAGATATATACGAAGAGTGTGTGTTGGTGTGTTCGGGGGGGAGGTTGAGATAAAGAGACAAATAAGGAGAGATGAAGGGGGGACGAAGGGAATAATATTTCTTGTACAAGATGCATTGATTTTAGTGTACATGATTGATAATCCTATTTGATTGCTTGTACTAGATGCATTAATCTCAGTGTAGATGTGTATTTCTAATATATTTTATTGTTTGCTCTAGATGCATTGATTTCAGTGTAGATGTTGATTTATAATTATATTTGATTATTTTCACTAGATACATTGATTTAATTGTAGATGTTGATTTTTAATCTTATTTCATTGCCTGCATGACACATTAATTTAAGTGTAGATGTTATTTTCTAATTGTATTTGATTGCTCACATTAGATGGATAGGATGTTGTTAATATTTAAAAATAATTTTCAATATCACATGGAGGGAAGAGATATAATAATATTTCTTGCACTAGATGCATTGATTTTAGTGTAGATGATGTTTTATTATATTTCTATTCAATTGATTGCAATAGATGCATTGATTTCAAAGTAGATGTTGATTTGTAATCCTATCTGGATGCATTTTTTTCACCGTAGATTTGGATTTCTAATCCTATTTGACTTCTTTCACTAGATGCATTGATTTTAGTGTAAATGGTTTTTTTCTAATCTTATTTGATTGCTTGCATTAGATGCATTAGATGTTGTTAATCTTGAGGTTTTCAAGATATATTTAGTAATACCTAAAAGGACACTATTAAGAATTAATTAGTGGTCAAAAGTTGTGATACCTAGAATTAAAATCAAATAGATGTGCATAATCAATCCTTCTGCAAAGTCCAAATTAATCCTTTACAAGATCATCTCCCTTCTAATTGTCAACTAGTTACTAATAGACAATTACATATATTCAAAATTACTAATAGATAATTGCATAGAATAATGTATTCATAATATTTACAAGAGGAAAAACTATATTTATAAACATTCAAAACAAATAAAAATATTCTTGAAGGAGATGTGATAATTGTTTGGAGAAAAAAATAATGTAAAGATTTTATAATTCTAGGCATTCATTAAAAAAATACATTATTTCTTGACTTTGCTGAATAAACTATAGATAAAAAATCATCAAAAAATTCTTGAAGGAAACAAATTATTTCAAACATTAAAAAAGGAAAAGCATATTCCAAGATATCCAAAACTAAGTACTAATAGACAATTACATACACCTAAAAGTATAACAAAACAACTGTAACATTCAAAAACATTATCATACAAATCCAAACACATAAACACACAAACCACTCAAAGCATCCAAACACAGACTTACAAACCATTCAAGGCATGCAACCCGCGCTAAATTAAAGAAGAGAATGATATGCTTAGGACAAGCAAAGAAAACATCATTTGAATTTTGAAGTTAATCTCAAACATATACATGACAATGATAATCTAAGAATGTGATATTGTTGCCCTAGCCATGTTACATCCATCTAACACTGGATCTATCATGGCTGAGAGAGATCAAATCCTTGGAGATGCAAACCCTTTTTTTAGCATAGAATTTGAGGGAAAAAGAAGTTTGCACCTCTAGAGATTTGATCCGTGGAGATGCAAACATTTTTTTTGGTGTAGAATTTGACAATAAAAAATTGCACCTCCAAAAATTTGATCCCTTGCAACACATGATTTGGTCTCTCTAGATTCATGATAGATCTGGGATTAGATAGATCTAAATTAATTTAATATACCATTACAGTAAGAAAAATATATATTTATTTATCTAATACCTTCAACATAGGATCATATATTGAGTATTTACAACCAATTACAAATATCTCCATATACGAGAATGATATAATTTTTAATAACCTCGACATGACTAAAAGTACAGATAGAAAGGCGGGTACTATCACCATGAGTCAAATAATGGGAAAACCTACTAATTTGTCTTTCAGAATATTAAAGGAATTTGGGCATTCCGCAATCGAAGTGAAATTCTTAGTCTCTTTTCACAACCATTCCATGGGGAAATAATGGATACCTAACCCTTAATGAACCTTCCATAGTATTATGTGTGGATTAGGGTACACAGTAGCATGTAACATTAGTCAGAGCATCCAAATTGAAAATTGTGGCTATCTTGGTCAGATCTACCAGTACGCCATCTCTAAAAAACAATGTGACCTAGCAGTGTACGAAAAGGTGTTTAAAAGATGCATTTCTTCATGAGCCAAATAATGGGAAAACCATTGGAGATAAAGAGAAACTGTCCCTTCCCTTGTTTCTTCCTACTCCTACGGTTTAGGGTGAAACGCTGATCCTCAACCTTGGATAGGCATAGAGCGGTACCTGTCTTGGAATTGTCATTCCAGAGGCCTCTTTCATATCCAGCTGGCAGGAATCACCTTCAACCCTCCAATCAAAATTGTGCACCAACTGAGCCACTGCACGTTCAATGGTACCAATAGCCATAGGAGCCCCTGCGCATCCTCTCCTTCCTGCGGCAAACGGTATCATACTGAAGTCCGATTGCTCTGTTAAATTGATATTCTCTTCTTCCGTGAATCTCTCGGGCTTGAATTTGGAAGCATCTTGCGCCCACATATTGGGATCCCTCCCTATAATCCACACATTTACCATGACCGTTGTTTGCTTAGGTATGTAGTATCCTCCTTCTGTCACAGCCTCCACAGATTCACGAGGAAGCGCTAGAGGCAGCGCTGTGTATAGTCGCAGAGTCACCTTCACCACACAGTGGAGGCATTTCATGCTTGCCAGATTCGACTCCGTTACACTACCATGTTGGCCAACAGCCGATCCGATTTCTTGCTGCAATTTCTTCATTACATGGGGATGTCTGACCAGCGCACTCATCGCCCACTCTAACGTAGTTAATGATGTCTCCAGGCCAGCGCCGAACATGTCCTGCACAAATACAAATGCAATAAGTTGCAAAATAAGACTGACCGAAGTTTAAGAATGAGGGGCGAGGCATACAAGCACAAGGCCCTTGATGGTTTCCCTTGTGATTTTACTGTCGGTCTCAGCCATATGGAACAGCACATCGACGAAGTCTTGCACATGAAGCTCTGCATCTGTCTCCTTCTTGCCATTGGAGATGGCGGCATTGACATGATTAACATTAACATGGTGGTCTATTATTTTCTCAGCAAATTCATTGAATGCTTTATGAATTTTCTTCATCCACCGCTTGATACCTTGCAAATCAAGGCAATCCAAATACGGAATGAAGTCTCCAATGTTCAACTCTCCCACCCTAGCCGTCAACTGTACCAACATATCTTTAAACCCGTTGAATTCCCCACCCAAATCATCGTCCGAAAATTTCATCTTCACCGGTATTCGCCAAACAATATTGGAGGTGAGAGTAGAGAGTAGAGATGGCTTTGCTCACATTTACGGCCATTCTTCCATTCTCACTCTCCTCCCATATTGAATGGATCATGGCAGGAACCTCTTCCTCTCGCACGCGCTTGAAGGACTCAATTCTTTTGGCAGTCAGGAGTTCTAACACGCATATTTTTCTCATTTGCCTCCGGTGATCTCCACATGGAGCGAAGACCACATCCTTAAAATTGAAAAACATTAATCTCCCACCGGCTCCATGAGGTCGGCTGGCAAAGAAGAAGAAATTACGACTGTAGGGACTGAACCCAAGCGTAGAAACAAAATGGGACCATATTTGTGGGCGAGGTCTTCAAAAAAACGATGACGGGGAGTCTCAGTTGGTGGAGGTTTCTGATGATGGGCCATGCATAGGGTCCTGGGGGTAACCTGTCACTAATCCTTCTCTTGTGCAGAGACCATATCAAGAAGGAAGAGAATAATATACAGACAATAGCTGCTGTGGCAGCCCCTCCATCAGTGACTGTGAATGTTGCAGGAAAAGTTAGAGAGAGACGCAACTTATGAAAAGCCATATCGCACACACACATTCTAAGCACTGCACTCTACATTTTGGAAAGGAAAAAGGTCTGCTGGCATTAATAGCCGTCAGTGAGGGAATCACATAAGCTCCAGTTATCCCGAGGCTACATGTCACAAATGAAGCCGTTGGAGGAGAAATCAAAACAAACACAATGTTTTAAAGACCGACTCATTTCAAATCATCGAATAAAAAGACACTAAAGCTAGAATACATAATTCTAAAGCGCTTGAATTGGGTCTTCCTCTCATCAGGGACATACTGATGACAGGAGGCCCATCAGCTGATAATATTCACTGTAGAGGTTTAGACATAGTAGAAGGGATCATTCGCATTTTTAAACATTTTTCTCGTGAAGGTGAAAATCAGGATGAAGCGGCGGTTTGTGTGGTTAAAGGATGTATTATATTTGAGTGCGTTCACTTTAGAATTGCACAACTTGGATGGGATATCAGCACAGCTATCTGGACAATGGGACAACCTTCTGGGGATAATGAAATTCTCCGTGAATTGTAAAATCTTAAAGCACAGTTTCAGGTTGAACGTCAAGATTTGTGGGGAAATGACAGTTTTGTTTGAGTGTCGTACGAATTCATGATACCTTGCTCCATATATGATCACATTTTTTAATTTAAGTTTTGAAATGATTTTTCACATACGATTACAATGTATTTATGTTTTCGAGTAATGCTTGAAATGATTTGTTTAACCATATGTACTCATTTTAATGGTTATTGGGTTCGATAATTTTAACTTAATTGACCGAGTGATTTAGTTCATAAGAAGCCCGGTTATGGACCAACAAGAGATATAATAGATAAATTATAAAATATATATTATTGGTTTTGAAGTTGTTTGGATTTGTTTAGAAGGTTTCGAAGTTGTTTGGAGACTTAAATTCAGAAAAATTGTCTTTTTGCTAATAGTTCCTTTTGTCATATATTTGAATATGAATGAATCATACATTTACTTTTACCATTTTTTTAACACATTAAAATTCCAAATTAGGTAAAAGTTTAAACCTTTTTACTCTTTATTAAAGTCAATGTCATTTCTTAAACCAAAATAACAAGATTAATTCAACACAGAATCCAAAATCTTGCTCCAAAATCTTTTAATATTTATTTTAAATAAACATTTGTAAAATGTTAAAAAGAAAAATTATATCATGGGTGTATATTAAAATCTTAATTTGATGTGGTTTTATTATAAATTTTGTTATCATGCCATGTAAAAAACACCATTAAACCTAATATTGATATTATAATATAAATATTATATTTAATATAATATTCAATTTGTTATATTATAGTATATATTAATATATCATGATATATATTAAGCCTAGATATATATGGAGGGAAGAACAAAGACATAGAGTGATAGAGGTGGAGAGATAGTGGGGGTGACCAGGGAGAGGAGGAGATACAATGAAGGAGAGGGAAGATGGGGAATGGAGAGACAAAGAGAGGAGTGAGAGAGGGAGAGAAGAGTAAGAGAGAAAGAGGGAGAGACAAAGATGGAGGGGGGAGAGATAGTGACAAAGTTGGAAGGAGAAGAGAGAGAGAGAGAGAGAGAGAGAGAGAGAGAGAGAGAGAGAGAGGGAGGGGATGGGGGGAGAGAGATGGAGGTAGGATAGAGGAGGAAAGAGGGAGAGACAAAGAGATGGAGTTGGAGGGGAGAGAGTGAGTGACGCAGAAATACATATAGAGGTAAAAGTGGAGAGAGAGAGAGGGATGACACGGGAGAGATAAGAAAGAGTGTATGTTATGGGGTGAGATAGAGGGAGAAATAAAGAGAAATGTTAGGAAGGGGTGGAGAAGGAAAAAGGAGAGAGCGGGCGGAGATAAAGTGAGGTGGGAGAAAAAGGGACAAAGAGGAAGGAAGAGAGAGAAGACATGAGAGACAGGAGAGATTGAGGGAGATATAGGAAGTTGGAGGGGGAGAGAGAGGTTGGTGAGAACAAAGACATAGAGAGATAAAGGTGGAGAGAGAGAGGGAGAGAGGATAGCAGGAGGGAAGAGAAATAGAAGGAGGAGGGAGAGATAGAGAGATATGGATAAAGATTGTGTATGCTTTGGGGGTGATATAGAGAGACAATGGAGATGCATGGGGAGATAGTGATATAAATGGCAAGTAAAGAGAGGGAAGAAGAGAGAGGGAGGGAGGGAGAGAGATATATACTGACAATGTGTGTTTGTGTGTAGGGGGGGTGGGTTGAGAAAGAGAGACAGAAGGAGCGATGAAGGTATATATAGATATAAATGTAGGGGGGAGAGAGGGAATACTATTTCTTGTACAAGATGCATTGATTTTAGTGTAGATGATGATTGATAATCATATTTTATTGCTTGCACTAGATGTGTTGATTTCAATGTAGATGTTAATTTCTAATTATATTTTATTGTTTGCACTAGATGCATTAATTTCAGTGTAGATATTTATTTCTAATATCTTTTATTATTTGCAATAGATGCATTGATTTCAGTGTAGATGGTTATTTCTAATACTATTTGATTGCTTTCTCAAGATGCATTTATTTAGGTGTAGATGTTGATTTCTAATCCTATTTGATTGTTTGGATTAGATGCACTGATTTTAGTGTAGATGTTGATTTATAATTATATTTGATTTCTTGCACTAGATACATTGATCTCAGTGTAGATGTTGCTTTCTAATCTTATTTCATTGCTTGTATTAGACACATTAATTTAAGTGTAGATGTTATTTTCTAATCCTATTTGATTGCTCACGTTAGATGGATTGGATGTTCTTAATCTTTAAAAATAATTTTCAATATTAGATGGAGGGGAGAGAGAGAAGAATATTTCTTGCACTAGATGCATTCAGTTTAGTGTAGATGTCGATTTCTAGTCCTATTTTATTTCTTGCAATGGATGCATTTATTTTTGTGTAGATTTGGATTTCTAATCCTATTTGATTTCTTTCACTCGATGCATTGATTTCACTGTAAATGTTTTTCTCTAATAAGATGCATTTATTTCAGTGTAGATTTGAATTTCTAATCCTATTTGATTTCTTTCACTCGATGCATTGAGTTCAGTGTATATGTTTTTTTCTAATCTTATTTGATTGCTTGCATTAGATGCATTAGATGTTTTTAATCTTGAGGTTCTAGATTATTAAGAAAAAATATTTTCAAGATATATTTAATAATACGACACTATTAAGAATTAATTAGTTGTCAAAAGTTGTGATACCTAGAATTAAAGTGAAATAGATGTGCATAATCAATCCTCCTGCAATGTGCAAATTAATAAAGATCGTCTCCCTTCTACATCATCAACTAGTTACTAGTAGACAATTAAATATATTCAAACTCAATGATACATAATTGCATAGAATAATGTATTCATAATATGATATATTTATAAAAATTCAAAATCAAAATATTCTTGAAGGAGATGTGATAATTGTTTGGAGAAAAAATAATGTAAAGATTTTATAATTCTAGGGACTCATTAAAAATAAATAAAAATTCCTGACTTAGCTGAATAAACTATGGAGAAAAAATCATCAAAAATATTCTTGAAGGAAACAAATTATTTCAAACATTAGCAAACGAAAACTTATTTCAAGAGTAATCTTGACGAAATAAATTGTTAAAACTACTCTTTAAGATATATTTAGAAATGCTTGCAAGGACACTATTGAGAATTAATTAGTTGTTAGAAGTTGTGATACTTGAGAATTAATTAGTTATGAGAAGTTGCAATACCTAAAATTAAATGAAATAGATGTGGAGTATCAATCCTCCTACAAACTATTGACAAGATTGTCTCCCTTCTTCATCAACAACTAAGTACTAATAGACAATTACATACACATAAAAATATAACAAAACAACTGTAGTATTCAAAAAGATTATCATAGAAATCCAAACATATAAACACATGAACCACTCAAATCATCCAAACACAGATGTACAAACCATTCACGACAAGAAACATAGACTAAATTAAAGAAGAGAATGATATGGTTAGGACAAGCAAAGAAAACATAATTTGAATTTTGAAGTTAATCTCAAACATATACATAATAATGATAATATAAAAATGTGATATTGTTTCCCTCAATTGGAACCACATTACATCCATCTAACATAGGATCTATCATGGGTTGAGAGGGATCAAATCCTTGGAGATGCAAACATTTTTTTTTAGTGTGCAATTTGAGGAAGAAAAAGCTTGCGCCTCGAAAGATTTGATCCCCAGAGATGAAAACCTTTTTTTATTGTAGAATTTGAGGAAAGAAAGTTTGCACCTCTAGAGATTTGATCCCTCACATTGCATGATTTCATCTCTTTGGACGCATGATAAATCTGGTATTAGATGGATCTAAATCAGTTTAAATATGCAATTACAATAATATATATATATATATATATATATATATATATATATATATATATATATATATATATATAGATATCAAATACCTTCCACATACGATCATACATTGAGTATTTACAACCAATTACAAATAACTCCATATATGAGAACGATATCATTTTTAATAACCTGGACATGACTAGATGTACAAAGCTAGAAAGGTGGGTACTATCATCATGGGTCGAATAATGGAAAACCTACCAATTTTCTTTCAGAATATCAAAGGAATTTGGGCATTTTGCAATCTAAGTGAAATTCTTACGTCTTTTTCCACAACCATTCCATGGGGAAATAATGGACACGTAACCCTTAATGAACCTTCCATAGTATTATGTGTGGATTAGGGCACACAGTAGAAAGTAACATTAGTCAAAGCATCCAAATTGAAAATTGTGGCTATCTTGGTCAGATCTACCAGTACGCCATCTCTAAAAAAACGATGTGACCTAGCAATGTACAAAAAGGTGTTTAGAAGATGCATTTCTTCATAAGCCAAATAATGGGAAAACCATTGGAGATAGAGATAAACTGTCCCTTCCCTTGTTTCCTCCTACTCTTACGGTTTAGGGTGAAACGCTGATCCTCAACCTTCGACAGGCATAGAGTGGTACCTCTCTTGGAATCATCATTTCAGAGCCCTCTTTCATATCCAGCTGGTAGGAATCACCTTCAACCCTCCAATCAAAATTGTGCACCAACTGAGCCACTACAAGTTCAATCGTATGAATAGCCATAGGAGCCCTCGGGCATCCTCTCCTTCCTGCCACAAATGGTATCATACTGAAGTCTGATTGATCTGTTAAATTGATATTCTCTTCTTCCATGAATCTCTCGGGCATGAATTTGGAAGCATCTTGCCCCCACATATTGGGATCCCTCCCTATAGCCCACACATTTACCATGCCCCCACATATTGGGATCCCTCCCTATAGGCCACACATTTACCGCGACCGTCATTTGCATAGGTATGTATTGTCCTCTTACTGTCACAACCTCCACATATTCACGAGAAAGCGCTAGAGGTAGCGCTGGGTATAGTCGCAGAGTCTCCTTCACCACAAAGCAAGTCATATCATGCTTGCCAGATTCGACTCCCTTACACTACCATGTTGGCCAACATCTGATCTGATTTCTTACTGAAATTTCTTCATCACATGGGGATGTCTGACCAGCGCACTCATTGCCCACTCTAACGAAGTTAATGTTGTCTTGAGGCCAGCGCTGAATATGTCCTGCATAAATAAAACTGCAATAACTTGCAAAATAATGACTGACTGAAGTTTAAGAATGAGGGGTGAGGAATACAAGCACAAGGCCCTTGATGGTTTCCCGTGTGATTTTACTCTCGGTCTCAGCCATATGGAACAACACATCGATGAAGTCTTACACATGAAGTTTTGCATCTGCCTCTTTCTTGCGATTGGAGGAGACGACGACCATGACATGATTAACATTAACATGGTCGTCTATTTTTTTCTCTTCAAATTGATTGAATGTTTTATGAATTTTCTTCATCTGTCGCTTGATACCTTGCAAATCAAGACAATCCAAATACGGAATGAAGTCTCCAATGTTGAAGTCTCCCACCCTAGCTATCAACTGTACCAATAGATCTTTAAACCCTTTGATTTCACCACCCAAATCATCGTCCGAAAATTTCAATATTAGAGGTGAGAGTAGACATGGATTTTCTCACATTTACGTCCATTCTTCCCTTCTCACTCTCCTCCCATATTGAATGGATCATGGCAGAAACCTCTTCCTCTCGCACACACTTGAGGGACTCAATTCTTTTGGCAGTGAGGAGTTCTAACATGCATATTTTTCTCATTTGCATCCAGTGATCTCCATATGGAGAGAATACCACATTGTCAAAATTGAAAAACATTAATCTCCCACCGGCTCCATGAGGTCGGCTGGAAAAGAAGAAGATATTATGATGGTATGGACTGAGCGCAAGCACAGAAACAAAATGGGACCATATTTGTGGGCCAGGCCTTCAAGAAAATGATGAGGGGGAGTCTCAATTGGTGGAGGTTTCCAATGATGGGCCATGCATAGGGTCCTGGTGATATGGTGGTAATCTGGAACTAATCCTTCTCTTGTGCAGAGACCATATCAAGAACAAAGAGAGGAATATACAGAAAATAGTTGCTGTGGTAGCCCCTCCATCAGTGATTGTGGCAGGAAAAGTTAGAGAGAGACAAATCATGAAAAGCCATATCGCACACACATATTCTAAGAACTCCACTTTACATTTTGGAAAGGAAAAAGGTTTGCTGGTATTAATAGCCGTCAATGAGGGAATCACATAACCTCTAGTTATCCCGAGGCTACATGTCACAAATGAAGCCATTGGAGGAGAAATCAAAACAAACACAATGTTTTAAAGACCGACTCATTTCAAATCATTGAATAAAAAGACACTAAAGTTGTCCTCATTAAATTTAAAGTAGGATTATAACAATAGATTTGTCTTTTGATCACTGATAATTAACTTTTAGTTTATATAAGTGTTTATGTTTAGAATTGTATATGAATATTTGTCTTATTTAATATGGTAAAAGAATTAAAATTTAAACTTATGATTAGTCAATAACTCTGGAGTTTTACTTCAGGATCCACTAATATCAATTAATTGTGTAATTAAGTTTAAATTGTTGTTCAATTGAAGAGTAGACACACATGAGCATTGTGTTAGGTTGATCCTATTTTGCCCATGTTTGGAAGCATCCTTGCCCACAAATCCACAACCAACCTCATGACTGACTATATTCCCACTGCATGGGGCAATCCATAGATATGTGCCAAACTACATGCCCTACCCTAAAATATTAGTAATGGAGCATGATCTAGTTGATTAATGATCTTCCATCTACATCAGGGCACAAGTAGGTTCCTCCCCACATCCCCCTTCCCCATCCAAAAGAAATATTGCTTAGCAGTATGGGATTTCCTCTAATCTAATATTTCTTTAGGCTTATAAAATAATCAAATGGTGTTTTTCCATATTAAGTTGACCTTTCCTATATAGCATATTGGGAGCTTGGAAAAAAGAAGGTGGGAATGGGAGCGAGGGGTTGAATCAGTAATATACCTAACAAATAGCCGATTATAACCATTTTCCTTTACTTACACATTTAATTGAATCACGAGTTAAATCAACAACACAATATACATTATCAAATCATCATAAATGAGCTGCATGCATAGGTAACCATGAAAGAAACAAGACATAGAGCATAAGGCACATACGCAACACATAAATCATGAGAAAACCAAATATTAGGCGGAAACCCTTCCGGGAGAAAAACCATCATACTCTTTGTCTCATGCTTCTTCTTATTATTAAAATCTTCTTCTCACATAATTCACTTGCCACCACCAATGTGCATGGGGTCTTCAGTCAACGAACCTCACACATATCATGTGTGTTCGTAACATACTAAAAAATACCCTTAATTTGACTACATATTAGAAAATACATTTAAAAACCATATTATTTAACCCCCTACCAACACAAACCTAGTACACCTTCCCAATTTAAAAAACCCATACTTTCAATAGATATTATAGGTATCTTGTTTTTCATTAAATTTTCTATACCCTTTTATTTTTTTCATTAACTTTGAGCTCCATGTTTTTACCTATCAATATAAGAACCCTTTAACCCCGATTTTATGCTAAAAAAATTATGTAAATTTTTCCTCAATATATATCCCCCAATGAATACTCCTTGTATGGTATTGATATCCTATTAAATCCCGCTATGCTAGTGTGCAATATTATTAGTGATGCATGCGAGAAAACACTCACTTTAAGCCACTACATAATGGAAAACATCACTTACTCAACTATATGTAGGCCCCAACCTATTGCAGGCCCTCCAAAGCCACCACCTAGAGGAAGCCACCACTGCTTAAATCAATAAGCCAATACTTGCCCGAAAGCCACCACTTGCCCATTGATGGCCCGAACCTTCAAGCTATTATGTACCAAATATCGTACATTTTCAAACTAAGGCCCACAATCTCTGAAAAAACACTATAGAGCACATTTCATAAATTTCAAACTGGGCCCACATATAAATCTCTCAACTTAGTAACAAACTTATCTACAACACAATCATCTTCTCAACTAATGAATCTACTTTGAACATCAAACACATAAAATCACTCTAGCTCAACCATTTATCACTCAAAAATACACCAGTAATATAAAGTATAAGGAAGCCACAACTACACATAAACCAATCAATACTAGCACTAGAAACATACTCCCGACAAAATCACTGTTAGCAATATGAAGCACAAAATAGCTACATCAACATTCTAATCCTCATAGAAATAATACAATACTCAACCATTTATGTAACTCTATTTATCAAAACCTCATCCAATACTTGTCACAATTGGACCTATAACATAAACAAACAATTTATCCATCTCATCTCTAATCGAATGCCCCTATAATAGAAGCTACAAAAATACTTCGTTCCCCAAATCTATAGTAACTTAATACTAGCAACAGCATAAAAATTTTGATAGCTACTCCCCTCGAACACTCTCAAAATCTCTGCTTTATTGCTTCAGATTTAATTTATGATTTTCACACTACAATATTGTACTTGACATTATCACACAAACTGGCCTTTTCCTTTGCACGTTCTGGGATTTTATAATAAAATAAGCATGCAATGATTTCACTCGATTACATCTCATCATTTTGGGCCAAGTAAATGGAGGTCAAGTCAAATCATCAAATACCATTTCAAATCAATTCCATCACCACCAAAATCCCTAGGAAAATACTCTAGGAAAGGCCCGTGGTATTTTTTGTGTGCACATAAATCACATTTTTCTCCTACAGGTAGTGTGGTAGGAACACAAGGGAAAGACAAAGAAAAATGCCAAGGGAATATAATGAAAAATAGGCATAGACTCTGCAAGTGTCATATGCATGAGGAAGCAAGCAAGAGAAAACATTGTTGTGCTTGGAAAACTCAAGTTTTTTAAATGATATCTATAATTACCTACAACACCACTTCCCCAGACATCTTTTCAACCACGTGTACACCCACAGAACATTTGAACATATCAGCAATAGCATGTACAAGCTCTCCTTGGAAATTAACATCAATGCCCAACTCGCTAACTCTCTGTGGTTGACATTAGTGCCAACACCATGCTACTAAGAATCTCCCTTGTTTGCATTGATGGTAACCTACAACCACAACATCAATATGATATTTTATAAATGACTAACTCATTCTCCAATAGAGGCTAGTCACATTCTCCCCCTTTGACATAAAAGCAAAAGGACGACTGAATCTCACTGAAACACCATGATGAAACCAATTAATAATGTTGATATCAAATGTCTTCTAATGAAATTGATCAATTAAAACATCTACAAATAGACGTTAGGAACCAAAGAAAATTATTTCTAATTCTTGTTACTTCTGCTACAATGGGACATCAAATCAACTATGCCAACATCATGACCTTCCTCTTGTTAGACATTCTTCCCATGAACATGTACTATACTCTCCACTACCAAATCTTCAAGATTATTATTCAATAACTCTCCATATTATTTCACTTCCTGAAGCCTCCTTGAGAAATACAAGATACTACATCACCTAGACCAATGATATGATTAAGAATATTAGATTGGTGTGCGAAGATCCTCCTCAGATTAGAAACAAAATGCTCTTCATGTGAAGGATTCATGAGTTTTAAACATGTAAAATGAGTTTATATGTTAATTTTATGAGCAATTTTAACATAAATAAGAGACTTAACAACAACATAAAAATATACAAAACATCACCAAAAAAAATCACAACAGGAACATGAAGAAGGAGTTCACCCTTCCTTGGCTATGTCTCCTTGGTCTAGCTTCCAATGGCTTGGGCCTCTCTATTATGCTCAAAAGTGTGAAAATCTGTGTTTGCAATGCTCAAATTCTTCTGAATCCTACTCAAATGAGTCAAGAATGTCCAAAAATGGCTTCCTAGCCTCTTTCTACATCCAATTTGGTTGAAAACTGGAAAATTTATGACCTCTCCTAGTTTTCCCACTATTCGCTCTACATTTTCCCCAAAATTCAGCATCATCTTGCAATTTCGCTCACTAAGCGCTCTAACATAGCGACATTTTCCCTTATTTTCACGTGGATTTGTATGATCATTAATTTTTCCACCGAGGCCTAAAATCCAAAATAATGGTCATATGGAGGGACATGCATACAAGTGCTAGTCCTCGGTGCTGGTTCCCTCCCTCCGACAATCACATTAAATTTTTTGCAGGAGTGTTCACATGCAGATCTATTGGCGGTCATCAGTAGTGGTTATCATTGGTGGTGATCATTGTTGGTCACATTAAATGGTGCCCAAGTGTTCACATGGGGGGTGGTTAAGTCTGCCCACCCCCCCATACCATGCAACATTAAACTATAACAAGAACCCGCCCCCATTACATGTTAAGTAACATAGTGCAGGCGTAATGGTAAAGTGGTTGGTCTGTGTAATGGGAGGTCACACGATCAAGTCCGAGCTCCATCCTGTCCTTCATAATAAATTTTTCCATGACACGAGCAGGACACGTAGAGGCCTCAGGCTTAGCCACGTGTCCCCTCCTCATTGGCCCCAAAAAAAATACATGGACCAATAGAGTGATGCCACTGAGTGTGAAGAATATTTCAAAGAATATTCCAAATGAATATACCACAAGAATATACCAAGAATATTCATTTTGTTGAATGGGCTATATGGATGCCTAGTCAGCATCCCTGTGGGCACTTGTAAAAATTTTACCTGTTTGACAAAGTGAACACAACATGTTTCTGGGAGCATCGAGTGTTTGTTTCAGGTGAAAGGAGTTACGCCAGATTCAAGATGATGAGCACTACGTGGTATTTTAGGTTCCACACCTTTTTTTATGACTTTTATTTTTTAGCATAATTTTGAGCACATGATCATTCCTCCCCACTAGAATAGTTTTGGACCCCAAAAGATCACTTTCATTTATCGAGTAGCTGAGGCTATAGTTCTCTCACCTTTCCAATTTATATCCATTTGGATTTTGAAGGATTTGTTCCCTTGAGACCCACTCGAAGATAATCAACACTTCCCCTTTTCCATGTCCTTTTTCCTCCATCAAGTATAATGTCTTGTTGAATCTCATTACAGAATTTTGGAGAAAACTCTTTAATAGATGGAATTTGAACATTCTCTCCTTTATCTTGAATAAAAGGAGGCTCATACAACCTTAAATTGTCAACATTAACAACAACATAAATTTGCATATATTAAGGAAAATCCAACCTGAAGGCATTGTTACCAATATTTTCCAAAATTCTAAATGGACCATATCTAATATGTTTCAGCTTTTTACCTTCTCCTTGGAGCCTTCATCACTGACCTGGAACTTGTGATCTACATGATGCTTGTCATGCATTTCTTTGTACTTGCCTTGGATCTTTTCAAGTTTTTCTTGAACTTTTTGGTGTACCAATTGGATTTGATCAATGAACTTTCTTGCTTTGTCTATGTTGCTATGACAATCAATAGAAACATCTTTGACAAAAATAAAATCCAAAGTAGCTTTAGGCAAGTATCCAAAAAATGCCTCAAATTGTGATGTTTGAGTTGAAGAATGCTTGGCCCAGTTGTAAGCATGATGAATATAGTACAAATGTTCATCCCACAACTTAGGATGCTTACTGCAACACCCATGAAGTAGATCTATCATTGTTTTGTTCACCACCTTTGTTCAACCATCTATTTGTGGATGAAAAGTTGTACACTCTTTTTCAGTTTGGTGTCCATGAATCCCCACAATCTTCACCACTAATTCCCAACAAAGTGAGAATCTTGATCACTAACAATGGATGTGGTCAATCTAAAATGCACCTAGACATTCTGAAAGAATAATTTAGTAGTCTATTCATTTGTAACTTTCTTTTTACATGAGATCAAAATACACATTTTGATGAACCTATCCACAACTATATAAAATAGTCATGGCCTCTTTTCGGCAATAGAATACCTCCTAAAAAATCCATAGAAACACTCTCCCACGACCGTGAAGGAACCAAAAGTGGTGTGTACAATCCTAACTTCCTATTGCTAGGCTTACTGATTGCACATAATGAACATCCTTTAATAAAATGTGACACACTTTCAAGCATACGAGTCCAATAACAATACGTCTGTAGATGTGCCACCATCTTACTTACACTGAAATGACCAGCAATAAGTGAAGTATTTGCCTCTCTTATGATGTTAACTCTTTCTCCCTGTGGAATATAAAGCTTGCGAAGATGGTACAACAAGTTATCATGCAAATGCTAATCCAATTCCTCTACTTGGTTACCTTGACTCAAGATTGCATAAACATCTCGAAAGCCATTGTCTAATGCATATTGCTGAATATAAATTTCATGCAAAAGAGAATTATACTTCAGTAAAGTACTTGCACTAACAATAGACCTAGAAAGCATATCAACAACTTTAATGTAGATACCTTTCTTATACCTGATTACCAAGTGGAATTGTTGAAGAAAAACCATCCATTGGAAGTGACTTGATTGCTGCAACTTTGATTGAGATTGAAACTATTGCAATGGTTCATGATTAGTGTGAATCATTTTTTCCTTACCCATTAAGTAGTGTTTCAATTTTTTCACACTTTTCACCAATGCATACAATTCCTTGTCATATGCAGGGTAGTTAATCACTGCACCATTAAAATTTTTCGAATGAAAACAAATAGGCTTACCATGTTGCATAAGAACTGCACCCATGGAATAGTCACTAGAACTTTCTGAATTTCAAATGACTGTCTCAAGTTTGGAAGTGCAAGTACTAGAGCTGAACCGATCTTTTTCTTCAATGCAACAAAGGCCTCTTGTTGTTTTCCTCCCCATTGAAAAACCTTTTTCACACATGTCAATGCATGCCAAGGAGTTGTTATAGAAGAACAATTAGCAATGAATTTCCTCTAATATTGGGCTGCTCCAAAAAAATTCTTACCTCTGTAACTATCTTTGGATCTATTTTCAACTCGCCTCCTCCAACAATATGACCCAAGTAAACTAAGGAAGTTTTTCCAAACTCATACTTTGATATCTTAGGATACAACTGTTCTTTCTTCAAGACATCAAGTACTTTTCTTAAATGCATCACATGTTCATCATGAGATTTATTGAAAATTAATATGTCATCTAAGTAGATTATAAAAAACTCATCAAGAAATGGCCTTAACACATCATTCATCACACGCATGAATGTAGAAGGAGCATTACATAAACCAAAAGGCATAACTAGCCATTCAAACAAACCTTGTTTTGTTTTGAATTCTATCTTCCAAACGTCTCCTTTAGCTATTATAATTTATGGTAGCCATTCCTTAAGTCCAGCTTAGTAAAATACTTTACATCTTTCAATTGAGCAAGTAAATCTTCTATTCTAGGCAGTGGGTAATTGTATTTTACCGTAATTTTGATCAATGCATTGAATTCCACACACATGTGCCATGTTCCATCCTTCTTTGGCACCAAGATAATAGGTGAACCACATGGTGAGGAAGATGGCCTGATAATCCCTTTATCCAACAACTCTTAAATTTTCTTCTTGTTTTCTGCACTTTCCATCACTGACATCCTGTACATGCCAATGTTAGGAAGAAGACAATCATGTTGCAACTATATCTCATGTTGGATTCCTCTCTTGGGAGGTAATCCCTTTGGTTCCTGAAACATCTCATCATATTGGTTAACTACATCAACCAATTCAGATTTCAATTTTGAATTACAACCTTTAAAAGCTTCATTATCAACATCATTCTTAGGTTTGATCATTAGAAGCACAAAATTCTTGCTTGAATTCACTAGTCTTTTCATTTTCCCCACATGAACAAGTGAAATATTTAGTTTCTTGCTATATATTCTAACCCATCTTTGAAAAAATGGTATTTGTTTTCATGTCTATGGAAGATATCTTTTCTGTCATTGAGGTATGGGATACCCAAAAGTATGCCACATATATCTAATGGCACAACATCAAGCTCCACATCATCTAGGAAATTTGGAGTAATGGAAAATTTCAGTTTACACTTTCTAGTAACCAGCAATTGTGCATTGTCACACACCCATCCAAGTGGATATGGTTTATTATGTAGACTGGTTTCCAAGTTTAAACTTTTGAAAATATTTTCAGAGATAATATTGGCTTGATGCCACTTTCAAAAAGTGTATCAATCATGCTCTGTTTTGAGATCACCCTTATGTGAAAAAGTTCTATCCTCCTCTTTTCATTTGGAGTTTCATTTTGTGAATTTGAAGAACTAGTGCTAGCAATGGATTCTTTTACTTTTATACCCATGGTCGTAATTTAGTTTCATCGCCCGAATCCAATCCCAAATCATGTTGAGTGGTTGCGGTTGTCTTTTGTTTTCCCTTGTTGTTGAATTTTTTTGGTTTCATTTCAGGATGAAGCTTCCAACAATGAGATTCATCGTGACCCTCTTTGGAACAATGTTTGCATGTTAATTTATCTCCTACTTTTTTGATAGATGCATTTTTCTTTCCCTTCCCTTTGAAACCCTTTTCTTTTCCTTTACTCTTGAATGGATTTTTACTACATTCTTTTGGAGTGTTTTTCCCTATTTCCTCAAGATGAGTGACTTTCACAGACACATCATATAGATTATTGGGATTAAACATTAAGATATTATTCCGAAGGTAACTGTGTAAACCCCCTATGTACTTCAACAATGTGTCTTGTGATTACAAATCAACATCTAACATTAAAGACCTTTTTCTAAATTCTTGGGATTAATCTTGCTCATTTTGACCTTTGAGTTGTTTAAAGTTCTTCCAATTCATGATGCTTTCCGCATATAAGTTAGAGGGTATAATTGTCTTTTAATTGTAGCAGTGAAATAAATGCAAGAAATTGAGATCTTAGCATGTTTTTTATCTCCTCTTGTGCCTTTGATTCGCACCATACTAGTGTTGCACCCTTCACTCTCAAGGAAACTAACTGAATCTGTATATCATGCTCTTGGAGGTTTTGAATTATGCAATACACATACAACTCACGAATCCAATTATCAAGCTTCTCTGCATTCACTTTTCCATTATACATGTGCAACTCATATTTAACATTGTGTTTTAGAAAGGGTGATTTGCTAGTTCCTTTTGAAGTATGTTGATGAGTATGAGTAAGGGTTGTGTTAGTAGAAGAGGGTGAAGATTCTTATGAAGAAGAAGATGAAGAAGATGGTGGAGAGGGTGGAGGTTTGTCTCCATTTCCATTATCTCCTCTGGAAGAACCTTCTCCTTTGGGAGGTTTGGAACTTTCACCTTGCAGCTTGTATTCCTCTCTTCATAGAGGACCTTCACCATCTCTGTCACATCAAAGAAATCCTTTACGAAGACCTTCTCATCTTCTTTCATGTTTGTAAGTTCTCCTTCATGAGAAATACTCTTTGTAGTTTCAATTTCCGCTTGAGGATGAACTGGTGTTAGTGATTGTGGCAACCTTGCCCTCCTTCCCCTTGACCAAACTTCAAGGTTTCCAACCAGCTTCCATTCTCCTCTTTTGAGTTTTAACCTTGTAAGCATGACATAAACTTACAAACAGTTAAATCCTTCTTACACAAAGAAAACCTAGTGCTCTGATACCAAAATGATCTGATTAGAATATTAGATTGTTGTGTTAAGATCCTCCTCATATTAGAAAGAAAATGATTTCAATGTGCTTAAGGATTCATGAGTTTTGCAAGTGTAAAATGAGTTTTTATGTTAATTTTATAAGCAATTTTAACATAAATAAGAGACTGAACAACAACATAAAAATGTAAAGAAGATCACCAAAAACACATCACAATAGGAACATGATGAAGGAGTTCACCCCTCCTAGGCTACGTCTCGTTGGTTCAAATTTGAATGGCCTGGGCATCTCTATTATTCTCAAAAGTATAAAACGATGTGTTTACAATGCTCAAATTCTTCTGAAACCTGCTCCAATGAGCCCAAAATGTTTAGAAATAGGTTGCTATACTCTTTTTGCACCAAATTTGTTTCAAAACTAGAGAATTTATGACCTCTCCTACTTTTCCCACTATTCGCTTTACATTTTCCACAAAATTTGGCATCATCATACAATTTTGCCCGTCAAGCGCTCTAATAGAGCAACATTTTTTCCGATTTTCGGGTGAATTTGTAGGACCGATAATTTTTCCTCCAAGGCCTAAAAGCCAAAATAATGGTCATATGGTGGGGCGATGTGCCCAAGGGCTAGCCCCCGCATTGGTGCCCTCCCTCCGGTGGTCACATTAAATTTTTTGCATGAGTGTTTACATGCAAATCTGTTGATGGTCATCATTGGCAATGATCATTGGTTAACACATTAAACAGTGCCCAAGTGTTCACATGGGGGGTGGTTAAGTCCACCCTTCCTGCCCCCCATACCATGCGGCATTAGACTATAAAAAGAACCCGACCCCATTACATGTTAAGTAACAAAGTGCGGGCGTATTGATAAAGTGGTTGGTCTGTGAAATGGGAGGTCATGGGGTCAAGCCTGACCTCTGCCCTGTCCGCCATAACAATTTTTTCCATGCCACGAGGAGGACACATGGTGGCCTCAAGCTTGGCCACATGTCACCTCCTCATTGGCCCCAAACAAAACACATGGACCAATAGAGTGATGCCATCAATCCTAAAGAATATTCCAAAGAGTATGTCAAAGGAATATATCGCAGTAATATACCAAGAATATTCCTTTTACTGACTGGGTTGTATGGATTCCTAGTCATCATCCTTGTCAGCACTTGCAAAAATTTTACCTGTTTGACAAAGTTAACAGAACGTGTTTCTGGGAGAATACTGTGTCTGTTTCACGCAAAATGAGTTGCACCTAATTCAGGATGATGAGCAATACATGGTTGTTCAGGTTCCACACCATTCTAACAACTTTTGATTTTGAGCATAATTTTGAGCACCTGATCAACCAAGGTATCCACACAACCCATTTCCAATAATGAAATTATAGTACATGACTTCATATTGGGAGTACATAACTAATTAATGAAATAGAAGGCCATAACAGTGACACCCAAAAGTCCACACATGGCTAAAGAAAAATGCCTTTCCTTTATGCAAGCATAGAAATGACTCTCGTGACTTTAAACCTATAAACCAAATGATGAACGAAAAAATGATGCAGGTTTAGATCTTGAACACAAAAATGCATACATGGCTGATATAAGTGACTCATTGATATGCATTGTAAAATAAACACTCTCTCCTATGCATGATTGATGCAAGGGTTTCTTAAACGATTTTCCAAATAATGAAAAAGCACATAAATTCACGGGACTTCACTCGCTGAACCTCTGACATAGCATGTGCATTCTTGGCATACTAAACAATACCCTTAATTTGACTACATATTGGAAAATGCCTCTAAAAATCAAAATATTTAATCCCCTACCAATATAAATGCAATACAACTTCCCGATTTAAAAAACCCCTATTTTCACTGAGTATTGTATGCATTAATTTTTTTATTCACATTTTTTATACCCTTTTATTTTTATATCCCTGGTATAGTGACATGATGCCTCTCATATGACCCCACATGCAATCTAAAACGCACCTTTGTTCTTTTGATATACATTGTAAATGCATATTAGTTCTCCCACATTGAAATTACTTAACCCACACTCAAGCACATCTCAATATGATTTGTGGCATTTAATGGTCTAAGGCACACAAAGATCAACCATGTTTTAGGAATATTGATTATGTGCATGTCTATAAAATAACATATAAATTGATATATATGACGATGAAAAACCAATTGATGAATCTTTATGAATAGGTTTGCACCAAATAAGGTGTTCAAGCACAAGTCTAGACCCTCTAGATGCAACACAACTATCTACAAACAAGGTTGGGGCCCCAAATCTCAAATCAAGGGTGAAATCCCAACCTAGATATGCTTCGAAGAAGAGGATGGACAAGTCCCAACACATGCGCTCTTAAGGGAATAACACAAAAGCATGAAATCACCTTTTGATTCACTGTCATCTCACCAATGAGATATGGGCTATCACTCATAGACTATGCAAAATGCAACAATGGATTGGAGATAACACATAGCCATTAAATGAATGGACTAAAACTAGAACATAAGACAAAATTTCGGTTGTAGAGGTGATATACACCATTTGGCTTGCTCAAAACAATGATTTATTCCAAAGTAAACCTCCAAACACTTATAAGATTTTCTACATGTTGAAGGCAAGCATTACCTTATCATGTACATCACTAAAGACAAGGCTTCCTTGCACTCTCATACCTTTGAAATACAATTCTAAAATTTCTAGAGGATATATTGATTATCCAATTTTAAGGTCACAACCAAGCCAGACACCACATTGGTGTATGAGACCCCCTTACTTGTGCGACAAGGGAACCATCTCCGCACAGTGATTTGACTGCTAAGTCAACGAAGGCATACATACTCTACCCCCTCTGGTTTTGAGCCTGTGACCTCTTAGGTGGAAACACATGCTCTTAGCCATTAGGCCCACTCAAGCTAGATATAGTGGATTTATCCTTAAGGTCTCTTTTAAATAATGAGTGATTTCATTGCAACTAACATCATATATGAAATTGAAATGACCCTAGAAACAATATTAAGAACTAATATCACTTCCTTGAAATAGGAATGACCCTGGAATTTCTATAATCAGAGAATCACTTGAAAATTTAAGCTAAAAAAGTATTAGAGTACTGTCTTGAACACCAAGAACAAAGATCCTTATCGCCCTATAATGAAGAAACATATGCAAGATCAAATTTACAAAACAGACCTACCAGAGAACATCCATGTACACAATTCTGCCAGAGAAAACATCTATAATTCCAAAATCAGTTGAAAAGTGTGATATGGGACTTTCAAATTTGAAAACCAGTTGAGAAGAATGGAATCAGACTTCCAAGATTTTATATAACGATTTCATTAACAAAGGTGCTCACAAGAAGGGATTCTGTGTCCAAGGAGGAAATGATAGGGGAAAAGCTTTGCCAAAAATTGAAAATAATCCTTTCACTATTCTTTCCCAAGGGATTAAGCTAGTTGTTTATATAAACACTTCAGTTAATATTGTTGTATAGAACTTCAATTAATATTGGCTTCTCAGTGTCCAGATTAGAATAGAGAATAAACATTTTTTTTATATACAACCATGATTACAAATATCCCAAAGACTCTATGGAAAACCTGCAGAGCAGAGGTTATAACAGACCAACAAGGTTTGAGGACTTCTAAAAGCACAAGTGCAGGAATCTTCTTATTACCTTGGAAGCTCAAGTTGGGCAGGACCAGTAGGACTCACATCACCTTCCATGACATATATTATAGAATCTTCAAAGCTAAACCAGTTGTCCTTGATTTTTATACATGAAATTGTTAAACTATTGACATGTCCAAAGATAATTTAGTAGAATCTAGCCATTATAAAACACAAATTATTTATCAGAATAATGATCATTTTACCAGTATGTCACAATAAGTTGCAATAAATAGCTATGGTAGAATCAGTTGAAGAGAAGGCGCACAATTTTCTTTCAATACCTTTGAACATACTCTAAGACAATAGAAATATGCAAAATTTGATCAAAATTTTTTGTATCCAATAAAAAGAGAAGTTGGAAACAAAATGCCATGCTAAAAAGGTTTTGATCAACTCTAGTCTAACTTAGTTGCCTATAAAAATCAGGATTTAGTCCAACTTAGTTGCCTCTAATTCAAGAAAAAGTTGAAAACATAATTCCAAGTTAATATATTCTGACAACTCTAATTTAATTTCATTGCAACTGTAAAATAGAACCCTAGAGCATGGGATAATAATCATAGACCTCTTGATGTAGTCTTAAGTCATAGGTGACTAGCCATAATACATAATCTCCATTCTTTGAACAACAAAGAGAGTGGAAAGCATAAAGAGACAAGCTTGTCTGTATCAATATTCCATCTTACTAGCATTGGTCCCAAAACTTGCTTTAAGAACGTATCCATTGCAGTGAATATTGTCTTAAGAAACTGTAGAGTTCAAGCCCTATGAACTGACTTCCTTAAGAGATCTAAGCTTAATCTGTAGAAAGACCTCCATTTTCATCGATACCTTCTTGGGAACACCTTCTTTATCTTATTGTGGAGTTATTTAAGATTCTATGATAGTTTGGTTCTTGGCATGGATTTATAACTACATATTGAGAATTGAGTATTGAGTTATAGAGTATTGAGAGAGAGAGAGAGAGAGAGAGAGAGAGAGAGAGAGAGAGAGGATGACAAAGCCCGCTGAGGCTCACTGCTGTTAGACTAAAAACCTGCAAGTTTGTTGTACTGAAAAAATCCAAAATATGTTGATGAATGAAATATGAGTTTTGCGTCTACTAAGATCATGTGCTTAGTCTCCTCTAAAAGACCTTCTATTTAGTCTGAAAATATGTGTCTCTCACTTTGTTCACAACATAGCTTCACAAACTTCAATTTCTCCCTAAATTATGCTCCAAATCTATGTTACACTTCTGCACACAAATGGCTTTCCTTTGTTGTCCCTTCTAGGCCTTCCCACTCATTGTTTTAGTCTTTGGAAACCTACACAAGCCACCCTATAGCCCATGGTTTCAATACAGCAAGAGTTCCAAAGTTTCTTCAAGGGTTAACACCCTTTTCTCCACTTGTGCTAGTCTCTGTGCACCTGCAACTTGAAGAGAAGGCGCTACAATAGGCCTCTCGACCCTCAAATAGTCCTCGATGCAATGTTGCACCTGTGGCCATGAAACCTTACCTCAAACCTGTTATCGCATATAGATTTCTATTAAAAATTATTTATATGGGAAAAAAATGGTGTTTAAGGTTGCAGTTTCTCTCAGGATTTTACACAGGAATATTATTATGATGGTTTTAACCTCTCCAATTAGCTCCCAAGTCTACTAGTTCTTGGCCACACTCCAAATCACAACATAGATCATCAAAGAGACCATTGATTATTTCTACCTCTCACGGTTTAGTTTATCTTGTTAATTGCAACCTAATAAAACTCTTGCATTGGGTGGGCTTTGTTGTTTCCACAATTATGGGCTTTTGAACCAAATTCGAGGTGTTGCGAAGAAATTATATGGTGAAATGAATATTTCACTTGGATTTAGAGGAAATAGGAGGCTAAATCCAGCCATTACATGTTATTTAGAAACATTCCACTTCTTCAAATTGGGCTAATTCTGTGTTAGGGAACTATTCATGCACTTCAGATCCTATATTGGTGCCACCACATGATCATTGTACTCTAGGTTTACAAGGAATGATTAAGCATGACGTTGGATGGTGCGCTAGTTGGCAGAGGGTGCAAATTATCCATATGGGAGAACCGTCCATATTGATTCTCAACATGAGTGACTTGTTGCCAAGGGTTACAACGAAAGGCAGCTGGCTGTAGGAGCTCCAAGCATTCCTTTGTTTGAAATTTTCGTACCAAAAGACAGTGATAAGAAATATAAGGAGTAGGTGCTCTACTTGCAGTGGAATGGACAATCTGTAGATGCTTCCTTTTAAGTATCACCTAAAGCTACTGAAGACTTAGATACTGACACAGAGAAAAATGATGATGCAAATGTGGGAGATTAGAAATTGAGAAGGGTTCTTAAATTTCTTAAAGCTGGGACGCCTGTCCTAAAATTCAAGGTGTTGAAAGTTGTGACTCTAGAACAGGAAAACACAGATATAATCTCAGGGTTTTTTGAGTAGTTAATCCAGGATGTCAATAAATAGAAGGATGATGAAACTACTGGTGAAGATAAAACTGCAGGTGATGTACATAATGATAAAGCAACTGTAAGAGGCAATAGTGATTTTATGTAACTTATTAAAATTGTTGTTGTGAAAGTTGCCAATTGTACTCTTTTACAAAGTATTGCAAAATATGCACCTCCAAGCCTTCCTATACACGTACTAGCCAAAATATAGAGAAGTGGTCGTGATTCCTTTTGTTTTCACATTAAGGATGATGTCTCTCAACAATCTATAAGAGGAAAGCAACTAAAACCTGCTTGGAAAGTTGCAATAGTTGCAAAAAATACATAGATAGATGACCATGTTGGCACTCAACTTAGTGATGATGATGTTTTTCTCGCTCATTGCTCTCAACTACAAGGTTTTCAACTTTTGTCTTTTAAGGAAATTCCTAAGCTCTGAGATCTAGCATTGGCCAATGTGGGCTCCATTGAAAAACGTAATGAAATTTGTAAGAGGCTTTCTATTTTGTCTATAGAATAACTTAAGAATGTTGTTTGTAATAATCTTAAATTGCTTAAGAACATTGACCCTTGTGTTGAAAGAATGGATTTCCTTAACGAGGCAATGGTTTCTACTTTTGAGAAATGACAGTCTGAAAAGGAAGTGATAAATGCTCTCCCTCTTTATCCAAATGAACACGTCATGTGCAATGAAAGCATTGTATCCAACATCAATTACATTGGTGAAGGATGCTTAGCTATTCCAAAACTTAATATATAGTTTCTAACTCTCCATGACTACCTCCTAATAAATTTCAATCTTTTTCGCTTGGAATCGACATATGAAATTCAAGAAGATATCCAAGATGTGTTGCCTCGACTGGAATCATATATTAATAATGAGGGAGAAACTCGATTTTGAGGATGGTATAGGATGGATGTTCCAATCAAGGAGTTAAAAATCACCAAATTAAGACAAACAAACATTAGAGAGGTGAAACCATCTGCTGTTACTATAGAGGTTACATAGAGTGTTTCAAGATACACATTACTGATAAGGTTTGAATGGAATGGGCTGCTTAGTGGTGAGGAAGAATTTAATTAAGTGTCCCAGAAATGTTTGGGCTCTAGTATGTACGTGGATGTGAAGTCATTGAGATTCGGGATGAGGATGGAAACCTTATGAATGACTTTACAAGAAGGATAGAAAAATCCAAATGCATGAATTGAAGAACTATGAAAAAATGTGACAACGCATTTGGAGGCAGGGGAAACAAAGTTTTCATCAAATTCTACAGATTTGTCAATGGGAGAAAGAGCGAGTCTATTGCAAATTTGAACTAGTTTGAAATAGTATAATAAGTCACAAGGAAATAGTTTCCAAAATTCTAAGGGTATAGAGCTTTGAGGCATAAATCTGTAGCTCAAAATTTGTAACTAAATCAAGTTTAAACAAGAAACAATAGCTTAAGAACACACTCCAATAGTAAAATAGATATAAAAAATGAGGGAATTATTTATTTTTAATTTTTAAGATGCTTTAAGGGTTCCCAATAAAATGCCTATAAATCAGCTATCTCATTAAAACAAAGAGCATGATCCAACAACTTAAAACTGATACTAAAACAAATATAATGAAGCCTGTCTTTGTAGAATAAGAAAAACAAATGAACCATAATCAAGAGGGTATTAGTAACACATAATTCCCAGAAAGACTCACCCCAAACAGACTTGGCATCAATGTTACATTTGATATTTACTCCTGAATATTTTTGTGTTTAGGTCTTAAGCTTCATGAGATGCCAGAGGATAAAGACCTCGTCTAGGTTAAAAAGCTAAAATCAACAAAATCTTGAACAAGAAAATTAGAATATTCGAGGTACACTCAAACACCTCTAGGCTTTCAAAGCTACATATATAATGGACTCTGAGAAATAAAATTTCGCATTTCCTTGCTTCACAGAATGCATAATAGGCAATAAGAACTATAAAGCATCAAAACTTAACCATTTTCCATACTATTGATAAATTGAATATATTGAGAACTAGATATAGCTACATAACAATTCATGGATAATTTGTTACATCATAAAGAAGAGACTAATAAAATCATATGAAAGAAGCTAAAAACTGTAGTGAACATTTGCTAAAGGAACTAGATAAGTTAAATTTACAAAAAGTAAATTGATAACAAATGCAAGTCAAAGAACCAAAACCATGGAAACTAATCAGTGACTATGCAACTGTAGAAAGAGTCGTTGGAAAAGACAGGTTCCATTTTCGCTATGATATGTAGGATAGTAGTAATCTATCATTGCAATATTAAAGAAACAGTCCTAGATTTTTCCTCCTCTCTTCAAACTCTAAACCTCGGGCAAAACTCCCAATTAATAATTAGTAAATTAAGAACCTAACCTCCAACAATGCACAAATTTAAACGATAGAAGTTCAATTGGATGCATTAAGTGGGGGCTCAGGTGTTTGTTCCATTGTAGTGTTGTTGGAAAGTGAACCAATCTTTTCCGCTATTTGTCCTGCTTGACCTTCAAGTATTTTTTCCCTCGGGTCATGCACTTCCTTCACTGGCTCTGCATGTTTGACCTAGTCACAGTTCTCTAGTGTACCTGTACCTAAAAACCATTCTCCTTTGTTACAAAAATTGAATCTTGATTTGGTTCTTGAGGCTCTCCCTTACTCTCCAAATCCCTATGCCTTTCTTCATTCTCCAACACTCGATCTTTCTTTATGGCACCTTCTTCCCCTTGTGGTGCAATCTCTTTTGCCTTCTCATCCATTTTATTTATTTCTTCAATTTTGGAACCATGTATTTTTTCTTTGTCTTCTATTTCCTTTTTGTCATCACTCTCTTATGCTTCCTTCTTCTTATCAAGGTCATCTTTGCCCTTCCCTTCTTCCTTTTTGTGATCAACATCTTCCCCTGTTTCAACCATATCTTACCCATGATGGGTATCATGCATTTCCTCTTCCTTACTAGCTTCTACTTGTGATTCTTGTTTCTCTGCATATTTTGAATCTCGTTTTGATTTTCTACATCTCTTTGGTTTTTTCTTCGATTCACTTTCTGGTGTTTTGACTGGCGATTCCTTTACTTTTTCACTTATCCTTGAAGATCTCCTTGTTGGTGTTACCTCACCTATGGTACAAAGAAAATGTCAAATTATATTTTCTAAAAGATACATGCCAATATCCTCACATGCCAATACCCTCTTCTGCATTCTTATGGAATCCTGCAATCATATTAGCACATTCCCTGCACAAAGAAAAGCAAACGTTCAAACCCTCTTTCATATACGAGAGAATCAAATCATATAAAAACAAATGACAAGAAATTCAAAAACTTTCTGCATAAAAAGAAAGCATGTAATTCTAGCGTGTTTGCATGCACCATAAACTATTACAAACCCTGTACTTGAATAAAATCAAGTAGGAAATACTAGGATGTAAAAGACAATGGGTATTCAATATTTACTTGAGTTCTGATTCTCTATAGTGTGCATGTTTCTGAAGCAGTCTTGTCCAAGATGGCATCCTTTGCAGGATGTGTTGTGCCATGTATATAGGTGAGGCTGCCAGCATAGATGGTTTCCATTTCAATGCTTCATACTCAACCAGGAATAGTTCAAGAAGATAGAATGCCAGCTTCTCAAGCTGATCCATGGAAACAAACCCATAAATATCCCATTTATGGAAACTTGCAGTTAGAACAAAATAGTGCATGATGCCTCTCATGCAACACATCGAAAATACAATGCATTTCATAACGTAAGTGAGGCTCAATGTCATTTGAATATTCATCAAAATTTCAAGCAAAGTAGAATACCTATTTATCAGCCTGAGTAGCCTTTAGAAACCTTTTCATGAAAAAAAATGGAGTTGGTACACCCAAATTGAATCTTAATTTGTTGAGCATCAATTTCTCCTGAAGAAAATGAAACATAACATAAACATGAGAAAGGATAACAACTCCAAATATGAATTATTTAAACAATTAGAAATATAAAGCTCGAAATATAGGAGACAAGTATGACATAATAATATAAGAAAACAAAATCTCACTATGGAGAGAAATTCACCATGTGTGCAAATATTGTTTGAGATTGTGATTAGTTACTTAACCTATAAAGCCCTTAAGGAAAATTAGTTAGAATGTGAAGCCTTATTCTAGATGCCAAATCAAGGGCACAAGGAACAAGTTTTTAGTCAAAACAAATCAATACAAAATTTCAGTTTAACAACGAACTTTCCCTCCTGTCATTGTTTACTACCTTGGGAGCCCAAATTTCTTCATATTTGGCAGCAACTAGCATGACAGGCAACCCCATTAGTTGAATATCCTTTCTTGTAGTAGTGTACACCACAGAAATAAATCTATCAATCAGGTTAATCATGAGAAAAAGTGTCTCATCCAGTAAGTCAAATTTTAGGTGCACCTGTAAGTGAAAATTGTTTATGTTAGAAAGTTATCAATAGAAACCTACAAAAAGAAATTATTATTACAGAAACAGATAGGTATCGATATGTATTAATAAAGTACATCAATTAGCGAGTCAATAAGTATTTCCTACATCTTCTGGTTGATATCAACTTGGCTTGACATGTAGTTTGATGATAGATTGTTGCATGCTTGCAATAAAACAAACACATCAAACCAAAATAGAAACAAATTAGACATACAACTATTTATTCAGAGTTGAATCTAAACTATAGACATGGATCAAGGCTCGCATCAATGCTTGACCTAATGTCTGCATTCATAAATTATAACATTCCATGATGCTTAAGTGGGCACTTTAATTCTCCAGTGGAGATATTCATGTATGGCATAGACACACACTGCTCACATGTAATCACTGCATACTATATGCAGTGAAAAGCTAGTGTCTCATTTAATTGTTTAAATAAAGTGTATTATTCCAAGGCAAGATGTTGTTATTTCAAATAGAACAAAAACATTTTCCAAGGCTCCCATGACAAAAGGGATGTACCTATGTATACCAATAGAAATGGTAAATGTCTTAAACATATTCAACTACAGCAAGTTTATTTTCATTATCTTCTTCGTCAATGTTGGGCAAGTCCCCTTCCTCTTCCATGACATCCGGCTCAATGGCTCCATATGAAAGTTGTTTAATAGAAACCATTGGATGGAAATTGGAGATATGGATTAGATAAAACCTTCACTTTCTTTTGCAAAATAACGGAGTAAAACTTTGTGAATAAAAAGCACCATCTACACATGCTAAAATAAGGGCAGTGGAACAAATGCTACTAACCTCACTTCTTGCAGTGAGTGTTGATGTAAAAGCTCGTGAAAGCCTTGTCTTCCTTTTTGATGCATCAGTCATTGGCATTCTTCTTGAGACACCTTTAGCTACAGGTGGGTAGAACCTAGACTTGGATGCATTTGAAGCAGCTTTTCCTGAGTTGTCAACATTTGAAGGCCTTGGTGGTCTCCCTGAAGCTGAAGTACATTTGCTAGAGAGGCCAGTAGTAGAAGGCCTCCCTGAAGCTAAAGCATGTTTACCTGAGAGGCCAATAGTAGAATACCTCCTTGAAGTTGAAATATTTTTACCAGAGAGACTAGTAGTATAAGGCCTACATTGTATCCTTGAACTCGATGGATAATTACTTGAGACCTCAACATTTGAAACTGATTCATGTGTATGTAAGGGTCCAACATTGGAAATCCTGAGTGCTTTTCCTAAACCTGCTACATGCTTGGATTTTGAAACCAAAGTTGATCTAATGCTTCCCCTTTCATCTTTGCTCCTCTGTGGCCCTAGTTGCTGAATGACAGCAAAAGAAAACCAATAGAAGAAAAATAAATACATGTAAACCATCCCAACTAAACAGGAAAGCAAAGAGCCCTGTTATTGACCTCAATATATCCACACACATTTACTGATTTGAAACAAACGCCAACCTATAAATCCCAGTAGTAGTGAACTCAAATCATTCACCTCATGCTGCATACTAACATCTAGGGATTGATATATGATAAATAAATCAGACAGTTGTTTAATCACACACAATTTATACAACCATGGACGATGTACATACCAGGGATGATGACTTTTTTGTAGCACTCGTATTCTTGACATCGACACCAAACCTTCTACACACCCAATTCTAATTGTTAACTCTAATCGGTAAAAACCCCAAAATATCTGCAAAAGACCAGAGCATAATATTGGGAAGTTGAATCTACCTTGCTTATCAAAAAGCTATTTGTGCTTCCTAGATTTCCTATGGACATAGAATTACACACCCAAAGCGTCACATACAACATTTTTCTTCATCAGCCCCCACCAGAAAAGGGTTTAAAATGCCTAAATAAGCATATGGCTAGAGAAAAATGCTTGACTAGAGAGGCTAAGCTCACAATAAAAACTTCTTTAGGAAACTGAAGTTTCCACTATGTGCTGATAAAACATGAGTACTACATAAGGGTTTTTCAAATTTAAAAACAAAATACATATGTTCTAGGAATGAAAAAAGTTGCTTACTCTAGCTTGATCTCATCACCCCCATTGGGTTTTGAAGCATGGCATCCTAGGTTCCCAATGTCTGATAAAACCCTTCTAGGCCTCGTTTTGGCCCACGTCACCACTACATCACAGAGCATGCATATAACCTCTATCAAATCGATCTTTGTTTTACATTACTCATATAGAGCCATTGATATTCATATAAACATTAATGAAGATGTACTACATATTTGTTGATATTAGGTTTTGGTATGGGGTTTAGACAACAAAATACTGTAAAATAACTTTGCTAGCCATGGGTTTGTTGGGCTTCACCACCCTATTTTAGATTCCAATTTTTGTTTGTTGACAAGACAAACACAAAGCATTCAGTAACTATTGAACAATCACACCCCTCCAAAATTGATAAGGAAGCCATAATTGAGAGTGATCCTAACCTTAAACATAAAATCGAATTGCAATTTAAAAAAATACACCAATACGAGTACTAAAGAGAGATCTGCTCTTAAGATGACCAATAATAGACTTCTTGTAACTATTCCAGAAGCAAGGCATGATTTGATTATAGCCATCGTTTCCTTACATGCTTCTATCATTTCTTTGAATAAGCCCTTGATCAACCCTAGATGGAAGTCCAGAGAGGTCTAGATATAGCTCATCAAACCCTTCAAATTTGGCATAAATGATAAATCTTGCAAAAGGTGAGGATAAGGTTACAAACAATTTTCCTTGGAGGTATTTTGAATATATATAGATTTCTTTCAGAAGAGCCTAGAACAGAAGCTTAAATGAGCATCATATTATTCTAGAAACCATAGAGAGATAACACAATAATGTCCTCCAACTTCACTTAGAATAATCCCAAATTTTGTCCACAAAGATTCCATTGAAAATACTTAGGTAAAATACTACTGAGGTCTACCACGAAGACTGCTCAAATAGGTCCCGGAATAGCCCTGAAGTTAATACAAAAATGCCTGAATAGTTTAAAAAATTGAACTATACTTTATTAACTTAAATAACCCAAAAATATAAAAATAAAACTTCTAATTCAAAAATAAATAAATAAATACCATCAATCTTTATTTTTGATAGGTAACCACCGACAAGGATTTGAACTAGTGACTTATCACAAGGAATGCTTTAACAATGTACCTATTCACCGTCAATCCAAAAGCCCCATAAGCTACATAAATACTATCAATCACTATAATTCATTTTAATATAATTAATAAGTTGAAATCATATCAATTTTCCAAACGTTATCACGATTTATCTTGAATTAAATAAATCCAATTTTATAAACATTTCTGATATTTAGATATCTATTAAGAAATAACTTATTATGATGGTAAGTCAAATAATTTATGAAGAATTATATTTTTTTCCACCCATTCAATGGTTTGAAATAAAAAAGTAGTTTTTATCCTAAACCACTTTTAATTGAGTGAATAAGAAATCTCATGATATGTTTACACAAACGACAATGGTAAAATGTGAAAACTGAAGCCATATTAACTAATAGTTATTATTGTAGTACTTTTAATTTGGAAAAATAGTCTGTGCACTTTCGTTCATCTCCTCCATGAAAGTATGCGTATAGATGTTGATAGCTGACTACAATGCTTTGCGTGACAGAACGTTCTAATCGGGGCAGACTGACGCAACCCATTTGGATCGCAACATATTATCATAAACAGGCATCAAACTGCATGTGAGCAACCTACCCTCCTGGTAGGGAATATGAGTCATAAAATAAAAGACCTCAAACGGAAAGTAATGGATGGAAGATTACGAATTGTAAAGAATTTTCGTAGGCCAGTAGCCTGGCTGTGGTTACTAAGGTGAATTATCTTATGTACATAAAATATTGCAAAAGCTAACGATAACCTTTCAAAGTTTCACAGATTGAATGCAACTCCATGAACAAACATCACAATACAACCATCAAGATACAAAAGAATCGTTATTTGACTCCGTAAATACTAGAAGCATCAAAACACCAAACAATTTTCTCGGTTTTAAAAACTGAATATCTTACTTGGCATCTGTTACATCAGACCAGAGAAAATTGAGTTTCATGTTGTGATTCAATGGTTAGAGGTTTGACTCATATCAATCTTGTAGTACAATCCTAGATGAGATAATTGTTGAAATATTAATTTCAACCGCACATTTACTGCAGCGTGGTTTGGCAAAACCACCCAGACTTCCGTGCACCACCATTCGCAAAAGGTTGTTTTCATCAGAGGGCCTCCGACACAATTCGTTGCTGCCACGCATCTAGTGTACAACTCCGAAACCAACAATTTCCAGAACATTAAACTTTGTTTGAGTTGTGTGACTTGAGCTTGCGAATTGGGTCCGATCAAGTCAACGGACCAGGATCTTCTTCAACTTGCATGAACGTTTTTGGTTGACCACTGGTTCCATCTGCAAAAGAATTAAATGGAATTTAAACCTGGTCGTAGAAAGTTGGTAAAATATTTAAGTTTTTTATATGGCATATATTTATTTAACATAGATAAAACGTATTATATCCTTTTGTTTGGTATACACATTGTATGTGTTAAGTTTTTTATTGGTTTTGATATTGTAGTATGAGAGCTCGCGGCAGCGAAAGAAAAAAATGGGAGCACATATGTTTGAGTGAGGTATGTAGAATATCGCACCGCAGTGCGTAGTGTGAAGTAAGGAGAGTATAAAGAAACCAAGTTGAAATGTAAATCTTGCATGTTGCTCAAACGAAGAGGAAGCATGAAGAATCTTATGGTGTGAGTAAAGAATTTTTTTTTGTGAATGTAATGTAAAATCTTACTGCATATGCAAAAATTTATTTTAGCAGTGCGTAGAGTGAAGCAAGGAGAGTATAAAGAAACCAAGTTGAAATATAGATCTTGCATGTTGCTCAAACGAGGAGGAAGCATGAAGAATCTTATGATGTGAGTAAAGAATTTTTTTTGTGAATGTAATGTAAAATCTTACTGCATATGTAAAAATTTATTTTTGTAGCAGTATATGTAAAATGTTTTCACAACAGTAAATGTAAATGAGGTTTTTACACACCAGCAATGTAAAATCTCAGGAGGAGACAAAGTTTTATTTTTGATTGGTTGAATGTATTTTTGGTAAATCCCTCAGAGTGAAAGAGGAAGAAATATATATCAGACATTTTTATTTTAATGAATACAAGCATTTTTTGGGTATGTAATACTCTGTTCTTAGAAACTTTTTTTTAAGCTTCCCAATGCAAAAGATCATGTTGAGAGAGAAACAGAGCATTGCCTCTGTGTTGAGTTTTATTTGTGTGTGTTTGGGATTTTACCAGAAAAATCCCCAACAGTGGTATCAGAGCAGATCTAGGCTCTTTGAAGGTGTAAAGAAGTTGAAGGAAGGTTCCTTTTGTTGCAGCAGTAAATCCTCTCCAGCAAAGTGAGGTCTCAGGCAAAAGGATCCAGGTATTTCTCAGACCAATTTTTGTGTTGCTGTTGAAGAAACAATCAGTTTTTTTTTTTAAATATACAGTCAAGGATTTAGAGGCATAGCTGAGAATTCAAGGAATAGCTAGCACAAGCATTAGCATGGGCATGTTTAATACTCAGCTCCCACAGTTTAATGGGAAAAACTATGATTACTGAGCAATAATCATGAGAGCCCTATTTGTCTCACAAGATCTATGGGAATTTGTTGAGGATGGTTTTGAAGAACCAGCAGATGAAAACCAGTTTAATAGATTAACTCAGGGAGAGAAGGATCTATTGAAGAGCAATAGGAAGAAGGATTCAAAATCCCTTGTGTTTTTATATCAAGCGGTGGACCAGAGTGTGTTTCCAAGGATAGCAGCAGCTAAGACATCCAAAGAAGCATGGCAAACCCTCAAGAGAGCCTATCAAGGCATGGAGAAAGTGAAGACAGCAAAATTACAATTGCTGAGGAAAGATTTTGAGAATCTGAACATGAAGGAGTCAGACAATATCGACTCATTCTTCACACATGTGATTGGTCTAGTCACACAGATAAGGACTCATGGAGAAACTATTGAAGAAAGGAGGATTGTGGAGAAAATATTGAGGGTCCTACCATCAAAGTTTGATGTGATTGTCACCACCATAGAAGAGACAAAGAATCTCTCAAACTTTTCAATTTATGAACTTCATGCATCACTGATAACACATGAGCAGAGGTTGAGTAGAAATGAAAACTCATCTCTAGAGCAAGCCTTTAAGACCCAGATGTCTTTTGGAAGAGGAAGAGGTCAAGGCAGAGGAAACAAGAGAGGAAGAGGCAGAAGCCAGAACAGAGGTGGAAGGAACAGTCCAGGAAATGCTCAAGGAAGGGGCAGCAATCCAAATCAAAACCAAGGCTAAGGTAGCAGCCAACAAAGAGGACAACATCATGCTCAAGGACAAAGGTATGAAAAATCCAATGTCCAATGTTATTATTGTAGAAAATATGGGCATTATGCCAATGAATGTAGGAAAAAGCAGCATGATATGAGTAATAAACCAAATGCAAATGTCACTAGAGGAAACATCAGTCAAGATAATGCGTTTTTAGCTTGTAACATGGCTGAAACAAACAGTGAAGACATATGGTTTTTAGACTCAGGTTGCAGCAACCATATGATAGGAAACATAGCCCTGCTTTCAAACTTAGATCAAAGTGTGAAATCAGAAGTCACACTTGGGACTGATAGCAAAATTTCTGTTATGGGAAAAGGAGAAGTAAAAATACTTACGAAGAAAGGAGAAAGGAAAACCATAGTAGATGTCTACTATGTCCCTGGAATGAGATGTAACCTCTTGAGTATTGGACAGCTTGTCCATAAGGGGTGCAATGTTTTCTTTGTGAATGATGTGTGCACTATCATGGATAGAGCACCCAGCAATCGATGCATTGCTGAAGTGAAGATGACAAGGAACAGGATGTTCCCTCTTAGAATCAGGGCAGATTTGAAAAACAAAAATGTAATTGCTGCAGTTACCCGAGAGGCTTTCCAAAGTGTGCCAAAGGATGAAAATTGGTTGTGGCACTTGAGATTTGGACATCTCAACTTTGGAGGTCTTAATTTGTTGAGCAAGATAGGAATGGTAAGAGGATTACCATTGATAGAGAAATCAGACAGCCTTTGTGAAGGTAGTATATTGGGAAAACAACACAAAGAAAGCTTTCCATCAGGGAAAAGCATAAGGGCAAAAGCACCCTTAGAGATTGTCCACTCAAATTTATGTGGACCAATGCAAACCCCATCATTAGCAGGCAACCAATATTTTCTAACATTCATTGATGATTTTACCAGAAAGACTTGGGCTTATTTCCTCAAGAACAAAAGCGAAGTGTTTGAAAAATTTCGAAATTTCAAGGCACTTGTGGAAAATCAAAGCGGGCTGCATATCAAAGTTCTCAGAACAGACAGAGGTGTTGAGTATATCTCCAAGGAATTCCTACGGTTTTGTAGAGAAAATGGAATTCATAAACAATTCACAGCTAGGTAAACCCCGCAGCAAAATGGAGTTGCTGAAAGGAAGAACAGGACCATCATGGATATGGCGAGGAGCATGTTGAAGGCAAAGCATTTGCCAAATTATTATTGGGTTGAAGCTGTACATTGTGCAATGTATATTTTGAATAGGTGTCCTACAAAAGTTGTGATAAACAAAGTGCCGGAAGAAGCATGGAGTGGGAGAAAGCAAGGAGTCACCCACATGAAAGTTTTTGGATGTGTGGCCTATGCACACATTCCGGATCAGCTAAGGAGGAAGTTGGATAGCAAAGGGGAGAAATGTATTTTCATTGGATACAGTGAGGAATCCAAAGCTTACAGGTTGTATATCCCATCCACCAAGAAGTTTTTTGGCAGAGATGTTCAGTTCATTGAGGAGGAAGCTTGGGATGGAAGTATAGAGAAAACAATGAATGTTAAAAACTATTCGCCTCATGATGAACATGATGAGGAGGTGGCTGAAATACATCCCCAAACAGCAGTGCCAACACAAGGACAGCAAGGAACACCCTTGAGGATAAATGAAAGTGCTTCTCCAAGCACACCACAAGGAGGAAATTCAAGTGCATCTTCGAGCACTTGCACACCAAATGAAAGAGGTAAGAAATTCAGAAACTTAAGTGATATTTATGATGAAGGAATGAATTCCTTATTTGCCTTGTATTTTCATGTTGATGACCCTATTCATTTCGAAGATGCTATTAAAGATAAGAAATGGATAGAAGCTATGGATGAGGAGATCAATGCCATAGACAGAAACAAGACAAGGGATTTGGTAGAGCTACCAAAAGGTAAAGAGGTCATAGGAGTTAAATGGGTCTACAAGACCAAGTGCAATGCTGAAGGCAAGATAGAAAGGCACAAGGCAAGGATGGTTATCAAGGGATACAAGCAGCAGTATGGAAGAGATTATGAAGAAACTTTCGCACTGGTTGCAAGAATGGAAACGGTGAGAGCAGTGTTGTCCATAGCAGCACAAAACAAGTGGAAAGTTTATCAAATGGATGTGAAGTCAGCATTCCTAAATGGAGTGTTAATGGAAGAGGTTTACATTGAACAACCTCTAGGCTATGAGAAGAAAGGTGAAGAGCACAAAGTGTGTCGATTGAAGAAAGCTCTTTATGGGCTGAAGCAAGCGCCAAGAGCATGGTACAGTAGGATAGATTCCTATCTACTGGAGAATGGATTTGACAAATGTGAGGGAGAACCCACTGTCTACGTCAAAGAAAAGGATGGTAAAATTCTAATTGTTGTGTTATATGTTGATGATGTTATTTTTACAGGTAATGATGACTACCTCATTGAACAGTTCAAAACAGTCATGAAAGAGGAATTTGAAATGACTGACATGGGTTTGCTGAGATACTTCTTAGGAATAGAAGTAGATCAAAATGAAAATGGAATTTTTATCTCACAGGAAAAATATGTAAATGAAGTGTTGGGTAGATTTAATATGCAAGAGTGCAAGGCAGCAATCACTCCCACAGTAATGGGATTAAAACTCAGCAAAGAGGATAGCAGCAAGGATTTTGATCCTAGTTTGTACAAGAGCATAGTTGGAAGCCTAATGTATTTGACTGCAACTAGGCCGGACATAATGTATGCTGTTAGTTTAATTTCCAGATTCATGGAGAGGCCAAAGGAAGCACATTGGCAGGCAGCAAAAAGAATTCTGAGGTATGTTAAAGGTACAAAAGGGTTTGGCATTTTATATACTACTTCAGAATGTTCAAATTTGGTTGGATACACTGATAGTGATTGGGCTGGAAGTGTAGATGATCGAAAAAGCACTTCTGGTTATGTTTTTCACATGGGTTCAGAAGACATTTCATGGGCTTCTAAGAAGCAGTCCATTGTAGCATTGTCTACAACAGAGGATGAATATGTGGCAGCGACAACAGCAGCATGTCAAGCCGTGTGGATGAGAAGGATGTTAAGGAGCTTAGGCCAAGAGCAGGCAAAAGCAACAGTGGTTTTTTGTGACAATAGCTCAGCTATTGCATTATCCAAGAATTCGGTGTTTCATAAGAGAACGAAACACATCGACACAAGGTTTCACTACATCAGAGAATTGGTGAGAAATGGAGAAATTGATCTACAACATTGCAGGACTCAGGAACAGGTTGCAGACATTTTGACAAAGCCATTGGACCAGAAAAGCTTTGAATTTTTGAGGAAATTTTTGGGTATGACTGATAACCCAGTAGTTGAAATTAAAGGGGAGTGTTGAAATATTAATTTCAACTGCACATTTACTGTAGCGTGGTTTGGCAAAACCACCCAAACTTCCCCGCACCACCATTCACAAAAAGTTGTTTTCGTCAGAGGGCCGGTTCCGTCTGCAAAAAAATTAAATGGAATTTAAACCTGGTCGTAGAAAGTTGGTAAAATATTTAAGTTTTTTATATGGCATATATTTTTTTAACATAGATAAAACATATTATATCCTTTTGTTTGGTATACACATTGTATGTGTTAAGTTTTTTGTTGGTGTTGATATTGTAATATGAGAGCTCGCGACAGCGAAAGAAAAAAAATGGGAGCGCATATGTTTGAGTGAGGTATGTAGAATATTGTACAGCAGTGCGTAGTGTGAAGCAAGGAGAGTATAAAGAAACCAAGTTGAAATGTAAATCTTGCATGTTGCTCAAACGAGGAGGAAGCATGAAGAATCGTATGGTGTGAGTAAAGAATTTCTTTTGTGAATGTAATGTAAAATCTTACTGCATATGTAAAGATTTATTTTTACAGCAGTATATGTAAAATGTTTTCACACCAGTAAATGTAAATGAGGTTTTTACACACCAGCAATGTAAAATCTTAGGAGGAGACAGAATTTTATTTTTGATTGGTTGAATGTATTTTTGGTAAATCCCTCTGAGTGAAAGAGGAAGAAATATGTATCAGGCATTTTTATTTTAATGAATACAAGCATTTTCTGGGTATGTAATACTCTGTTCTCAGAAAAAAATAATTAAGCTTCCCAATGCAAAAGATCCTGTGGAGAGAGAAACAGAGCATTGCCTCTGTGTTGAGTTTTATTTGTGTGTTTTTGGGATTTTACCCGAAAAATCCCCAACAACAATGTAAATCTAAAAACGGTTGGAAACCAATTTCTTTAATAAAATATTTTAACCTGCATCATTCTCCAGAAGATCATAACAAATCACTTATTTTAAATCCGTGTTTAGGCGAGGTATTAAGGCAGTTCCATTTCAGTAATAAGTTAGTATCATCGATTTTTATTGATTTTCAAGACATTTTATTGTGTAGTTAAAAGTTCTCCCTTTTCTATGTAAATAGGTAATGTCGTATGTCACTCTTGAAAATCAATCTATAAAGTGGTAATAATAACCTGCTAACTCCATAAAGGATCTAATATCTACTTGTTTTAATCTTTTATGGATCTACAGCTATTCATTATTGTTTGATTACATGCCCCAAATATTGTATTTTTCTTTCGTTAAACTCACAATTACTATACTTGGTGTATAGTTTCTCTTCCCGCAAGGTTTGCAATACCATTTGCAAATGTCTTTTATGTTCTTCCACATTCTTTGAGTAAATTCGGATGTCATAAATAAAGACTAAGATGAAATTATCTATATATGGTTGAAATATACTATTCATAAGGCACAAACTCACAATGCTTGTAAGGAGTCCGGAATGTAGTTTTGCATATGCCGCCTTCTCTAATCAGCGTAAATCAATATTGGAAAACACAATAGAGACATTAAATTGATTGAATAAATTGTTGATCTTAGGTAGTGGATATTGTTTTTTAATGGTTACCTTATTTAGTTGTCAATAGCCAATGTAAAGCCTTAAGGTTCCATGTTTCATTTTGACAAAAGGTGCTCCCCATGGTGATACACTTGGATGAATGTATTTTTTATCAAGAAACTCTTATAGTTTCATTCTTAATGTAGTTAGTCTTAGTATACTGATGCTATAGTGTTCCTTAGATGTCGGGGTGGCTCCGAGAACCAATTTAGTTGTAAAATCAATATCTCATTAAGGGGGCAGCCCAAGAATCTATTTTGGGAATACATCTACAAAATTTTGAGCAATTGGAAGATTTTCTTTGTTGTATGTACCTTAGACTTAGCATACCCAAATTACACTGCACAAATATGGAAACCCTTCGTAATGCATTTTCCCAACTGTGAGGCTGTGATTGGTATTAATTTCAAAGGTCTTACGATCCCTTGGATTTTTTTCCTCACGCCTTTTTCATCGATAAAATCGATAATTTTATTTTTACAATCTATCAGGGACTATTGTTTTTCCATCCATTCCATACAAATTAAAATGTCATAAGAACCTAACTTGGGAAAAATGTTTAAATTTATTTTTATTGGTTACTCATTGAGTGGGATAATCCAAAAAAAAATTCCACCACTCCCTTTTTTTCCCAAGTGGCTAACTAAACCAGCTACAAGTTCTTAAACTTACTAACTTGTAGATGACATGATTCCACTGTTTTAGGACTAATGTAGCTTAGGTTTTCTCTAGGGTCTATTAAAATGGACACAATATGATTGGAAATCTTACCTTTAAATTCAATCATCGTATTTTGTTATTCGACCTGATAGTCCTCCAGTGTGGCATTGGTCGTGGTTAGACTTATCAACACTTCTACTATGGTAGATGCCACTTGGATATTTTCTACATGTTCTCTTCTTCCACAATAAGCACACTTTTTAATATAATGTGGTTCTCCACAACCCCAACACTATAATGGTGATTTTTGTTGTTGGCCAAATTTAAGTTTGGTTGACAATATTTTTTTTTGGATTCATTCTTTATCCGGTCTTTTTTCTCACTTTTTTCTAAAAATTTACTTTGTTGGTTTTAACATGAATTCTTACTATTTCTAGTTTTTGTATTCTTATTATTATAAAGATATTTCAACCCATTATTACCTAGGCATGTTTTGTTATTATCTCCTTTTTTTGTTTCATTTGTTGATAACATATTTGTTCTTTACGAAAAAATTCTTCCATGGTCTTAGGTTTATCAAACTCCAACAATTCCTTCATAGATATTGTTAGACTACCTATAAAACATTGCATCTTATGATTTTCTTTTCGTATGTAAGGGAAATACCTCAATAAAGAAGAAAGATTTTCCACACACTTTTCCATGGGCAGTTGAGCCATTCTAAAGTTACAAAATTCTTTTGCTTTGTCATCATAAAATTTCCCATTTAAGTACTTATTATTTAAATATTGCTGGAAATTCTCCCATGTTATCACTGCTTCATAAACTCCTTGGACCACTTAAACATTTTCCCATGATAGGGTTGCTTTTCCCTAGGTCTAATAGATTTCTACACAAGCCTTCAAGTTGTTTTCATATTCATAAATATGGAAGTACTTATTAATATTTACTAACCATGCTTCTATAACTTCCTCGGATTCACAGTCAAAGGTTGGGTGATTAATTTCCTAAATTCCCCTTGTAATTTTGTTTTCTATATTTTTTCCCGTTTGTACATTTTTCACTTCGAAGAATTTCCAGATTCTTCCTCATCAATTTCATGGGATCTGACTATTGCTTTAGAATTTTATCAAGTACGTTGTCCTTTCTCTACCTATATGATTCTACTTTGTTTCCATTATCAAGAGTTGGGGATAAGTTTCTTTGATTTTATTTGTCGATTAAAATTTGAATTATTATTTCTTGGTTTCGTTTCAATCTCTCATTATCATCCCTAAAATTATCCTTTATATCCTCAACTATTGCACTATTTCCAACAACAATATGGCTCTCAACTAAGGTTCTTCCCCTAACTCGACCCACATTTCTGGAAATGGTATCAAACTAGGCCATTTAGGTGGTCTTGTAGGTGGTGTGATAATCATATCAAATCCCCTTCTCATCAGTTTCTCTCCCTGGAAAAAAACATACAGTTTGTTACCATCTTGGTTTTCCCTCAATAGACCACAGTGTGGTAACTGTGGCTCTGATACCACTTTTAACATAACTCCTCATTTTTTTTATGATGGTAAATGATAAATTACAACTAATCAAGAGTTATAAATTAGTCATATGGGCACACTATTTCTTATATATTCAAGATAACACTATGTGTTATCATTGTTTCCCTGAAATATAATATATTCGACAAATTAATAGTTCATAAAATTCATGGTTGTTATGATGGGTTTTCTTGTAAACTTGCATAACTTATAACATTTTGTTTAATTCATAAGTGGAAATATATAGTTCCTCCCACAATGCAAAAGCTAGGGGTTTATTTTCTTTGTTCTATATGTTGTTATATCAACTTCTCCATGTTCCCATTGGGAATTACATATTCCATGCATGTTGGTCACATGAATGCAGTAGTGTTGATTGTGCTTCATATAAATATTTTAGATTTCTAGCTACTTAGACTATGATATTAGGATTAAATTTTCGTTTTGCATGGAAATACAAAAAGGATTTGATGGTACTAATGATTAGGGTTCTGATCTATGACGTTGATGGAGACTATTATAGAGATATTTGGGCATTGCAACCCCTATCAAATATGTCCATAAAACAAGGGCTTCTAAGTCCCCAAAAGTTTTGTTTCATACCCTAAAGGGACAACGTCAGCTGATTACATCATCTCCTAGAAGTTATCCATGAAAAACTAGTTAAAACTAGTTAAAACTGGATCATCTCAATTGCTCCATGGGCAAGGTGCGATGCATCTCACGTACTACACACGGGAGGCATGATGCATACTGAAAAGTCCTTCTGTAGGGTGCAATGAGCGAGAATAGAAAAATGGCAGAGACAATTTGCTAAGTGGATGATCAAGGAATCTTCTAGAAACTTCTCATATGACACTTGCCTCTCAGAATTCGCCGAGGGATGAGTAAGAGATCAATGAAATCTCCAATTGGAACCAAGAACTATCAGCGGAATGACACTAATCAAAAACCCAGAGCTGACTCACACTTCTACAAATATCTATATATGGATCCCTCATCTTAGAGATCCAGAGGTTGAAGGTTGGAATTTGGTAATTTGCAAAGAAGTGTTATCGGTTTCTCTTTAAAGACATTATTGGGTGATCTTTCTTTGTGTCAGGTGAAAAGGGCTTTCAAGCTGGGAGGATGGAGCTGGGTCAGACCAAGTGGTTGTAATCCTCTCTTCTACTACTTTTACTAATAAAGCTATTTGAGTTTTACTCCATATTCTTGTGTATCTCTGAATATTGTGTTGATATATGCATTTGTATGGTCAATATATATCTTATCCTAAATTGTTTACAATGAAAGATCTCTATGCTTTGATGGTATTATGCTGTTGTGAATCTACAGGTGCTCTTTGAAGCGGGACAAGTAAGGAACCAGTGGTGAGATTCTGTCAAAGGGGAAAGGAAACAAGCAAGGAGCCAAGCAGAAGACCGAGGTTGGTACTCTCTGCTTCTTTCTCATCTCTATCTCGTAAAGGAAAAACTAGTGACTTTAATCTGTTTGTTTCTAAGATAGCTACCGGTCTTAGTGGGACTAGCATCTCTGAATAGACACTAGATTTCCTGATAACAAAATGGCGACTCCGCTGGGGAGTGATTAGTTTGATTGCTTGTATCTATTTGTTTCATTCATAAACCACAGAGAGAGCCTCAAGTTAAGCTAGCTAGCCTTCAAACTGCATTTGCTATGCAAGTGCAAAGTAGATCAATGCTGCTTCAGTCAATCTCCGGGTTTGTTTATGAAATGAACAATTGAATTGCAAACATCCTAAGTGCCCTAGAGGTAGCTTGAGTAACCTCATTAGATCAGCCCCTGTACTTTGTAGTTACTGACTATCATTTGCTCGGCCTAAATCCCTAAACTAAGCTACAAACTGTGACCAAAAACCAAGTTAAAGTCTCGTCCCTGGACCATCAAACCTTCTCTTCTTGGAAATCTGGATGCATCGCACCTCCCATGTGCAGTAGGTGGGATGCATCCTTGTTTCCCTGTGTTACAAGTGCGATGATCAGACAAGAGTAGTTCTGCCTCTAGATTTTGGTTTTTTCTTGACTCTCTTCAGCTTTATTAAGGAGTGTTGTTGTGTATGATTAGTGGACCACTATTGAAACCCCCTTTATTTGCATCATCCAACCTCCATTGTGCAAATATTTGTGAACGTTTTTATGTATTTCTCACCATTCACAATTCCCATATACAAAATGGTAGCTTAATCGAACTACCTTCTTTGGATTTGAAAGTGTCGCAAGTGTCATTTTCAATCAAGGAAAAGAATCCTTCTCTTTTTGATAGTCAATTACACTATTACTCTTGTATTTGATCTGAATTGATAGTATTTCAAGTGTCGAAAGCAGCTTTCAATTCAAAATCGTAAAGTGTCGTCTTGTCTCCTTTTCATTTTTTGAAAAGAAAATCGTTAGTATTGTCGCTTTAAAAGAAGGAATAATTCAGATTTGTACTTAGCATTCCTTTTGTCATTCACACATTAAGAAAGCAGAAAACAAATACATGCGTGTGCATTTGCATTTAGACTACTTGTTGATTTTGATTTAGGAAAGTGCATCTAGTGTGTGCTCTCTGCTCTATGTTGAAAGGATATCATTTCTCTTTCCTTAATAGCTAGGATTTTCATTGAAAAAGGAAGAATAAATGACTGTTAATCATCTTAGAGTGCATATTTAGGAGTTTTATATCTACATCACATGGTGAACCTTAAAGGCAAACTTCTTAAGAGAGATCAACTGTAAAATAAATTCAGGGAACATAAAAATGCTTTGAAACCTAACACACAACATCTAGAAGTCTAGGCTAGAGATGTATTCCAACGTCGTAAAGCCTGGTAACTGTCACTTTCATCGCCGGTTGGGTGATTCCCCCTCTTTGAGATGACAAGTGCTATTAAAGACTCGTGCTCCCATGTACCGTCGAGTATATATTAGGATACCACAATAGGCTATATCCTTTATCCTTAGGAAGTCGTGTCTGCCGCCCTATCGATTGCAATGCACTAAACACAGCATTCGGGAAGATTTACTATCGTACCGTAAAAGATATTCTGTATTTTTGCGATTGGTTTGGTAATCCCTCTGTCTAGATTTCCAGAGTAGTCTCTTTCATTCCTTTTTAGAAACCTTAAAGGAAAAGGTCCATCTGAGCACTTGTCACTTCAGGCTCATTAGAAATCGAAGGCGACTAGAGTCATATTTAGCTTTTTCTCGACTCTTAAAAATTGAAAAAGCAAGTTGTGTCAAAGCGTCTAATATTCATTTAATTCGGAATAAAATTTTCCCCTCCTATTTTGAGTTGATCAAATAATCTGTAATCGTGGAAGAAAGTCAATCACAACCCCGTCGTTCGCAGAGACTGATGAGTCAACCATCTTTGACTTAGCAAACAAAGCCATTATGGGCCAAGCGAACTCATTTAACTGGGTCAAAGTCTCCTGGTTTGTTTGAAACTTGTGTTTCAACATCCTCTGAGATTCCAGTTACTCCAACCTTTTCCGGTATCCTTGCCTCTGCAGAAGAAGTTCTGCAGTTACAAGAGGACATTAGAACTGATCTTAGTGTAATAGTAAACACTTCTATTCTTGAACCATCTCCATCTAGAGTTGATTCAGAAGGTGTTACCCCTCCAGCATCTGTCGCTGCAGAATCTATACCTTCTTCGGCACCAGAAATATTTTACGGACCTGACAGTCTACCTCTTCCACCTGGATTGATTGCTATAAAAGAGATTACAGAGGATCTTCCATCTAGTACTCCATCACATTTCGGAACTGGGATCCACCTATATCCTTCTACTTCAGAAGTTAATACCCCTTCATCGCAAGTTCCTGTAGAATCGCTAGGAAGTCTTTTGGATAGACTCGATATGTCTGGACAACCATCGACATCTAGGATTGTGTCATCCAATACAATAGTAGCAGAACCTCCTGCCACCACTCCAACGATGTTCGCTGGCATACCATCTGTCCCAACTAGTATGGTCTGTTCCCGTTTGTTCGTCTGGAATAACATCTAGAATTTCTTATGTTGAGTCTCAACAAATTGATCCTTCACAACAGCATCAATTTTGGCAGTCTGGTCTCCAAAGGCCAAGCTTTCCTATCAGCACTGGATTTCCGCCGTATGGAGGGCAATATGCCTTTTCATTATTCCCTCTGGGAGAACAACCATATGAGAGGTCTCAACTGAATTTGGGTCAAAATGAATCACATCCAGTGGTTGGGTGCCAATACTGCCTCAACAACCAAGAATTGTATACTCAATGAAACCGAATATACTTGTGTCGAATATCCCCACTACACCATCAATTGTGACAGTGTTGCAAGTACAAGCGTTGCCTATTGTATGCCAACCTCAAGTTTCTCAGGTCGTAATACAATGGTCTCTTGTCTCCACGATGCAACCGTAATCGCCAGTTAGTGGCTCCTTAACTGGAGCGACTCGGGCTCAAATGGGTACTATTACCCCTCATCTTGGTCAAACATCCAGTATTGGGAAAAAACAAATGGTTTCACAACCATGGCTACTGCAACACCATCAACCGCAATTCCAGCAAGTGAACCAAGGACTTGAGCAACAAAACTTTGCAAGTAATGGGTAGCCGTATATTCAAAACGGTTATCATCAATCATCCAAAATTGGTTATGCCCAGCAACCTTATCAAAGTTATCAGCATCAAATGCATTATTTTTGTATGCAAAGACCTACTGCTCAGGCAATCCCATCTTATCCGGGGTATGCTTTGCCAAACCTGAATCAACAGTTGCCCTTCGTGGTTACTTTAGAGTTAGTAGATCTAAATCAGCTACTGAAAGATCCAATCGCTTATGCCCCTTGGTGGCTGGCGATTCCTCATAAACTTTCGTCAGATATCCCTAAATTCAATGGAAATCAGGGTGAAGATCCGTCGAATCATGTGATGACCTTCCATCTTTGGTGTTCCTCCAACACTCTAAATGATGATTCGATTAGGCTTTACCCTTTTCAGTGAACGTTAACTAGTCCAGTAGTAAAATGGTACATTGAATTACCTAGAGCTTCATTTTATAACTTCGGCGCCCTTGCCACCACCTTTTTAACCCATTTTCAGTTACCAATAAGGTACGAAACAGGAACAGAGCTTCTTACCAATTTCAAACAGATGATGGCCACTCACATATCTGATCATATTCATGAATGGTGAAGTCATCATAGAATGGTAAAAACATACGTCCCTGATCAGCTACTAGCTGAATGGTTTATTAAGTCTTTGTTACCTTCTATTATAAAAGATGTGCCAAAGGGAGGAGTCGTCACTGAAGAGCAGGTCATTTCTCGTGCGCAATATCTAGACTTGATCTATACTCAGTCTGGCACGCTCTATGACAAAATCCCTGACACTCCAAGACCAAACTTTTCCATTCCTCCTCCTCCTAAATCAAACAAGTACTCTCATGCTGGCGATGGCATGATAGACACGAGAAGCACGAAATCGACAAAGGTTGCATCCAAGAATGCCCATAAGGTTTTTGATCAAAATTCAAATGAAGAACTTCTCGCCTCAGAGGTTAATGCCGTGTCAACCGACAAAGGCAAAGAACTGAAGCAACCAAGGGGAAAGAAGAAAGGGAAGAGAAAAAAGAAGAAACAATATGATTCCTCTCCTAAAAAATCTTTTGCAAACCCTTCTGGGCAAAGGAAACCTACTTAGCCATGCCTCATATGTGATGAGGATCATGGGACAATAGATTGTCCATATAAAGCTGAAGTTAAGAAAATCTTTAAGAATTCAAGAACTTCAGCAGTATTGACTAACCCATTTCCTAACCTAGGAACCAACCTAGTTGCAAGCGACAATGCTTCCCCATCCCAAGTGCTTATGTTGTCCATTTCAAAATAGCAAAATGATTCTTTGATATCAATAAGGAATAAAGATTACGGGAATCCACAGCTGTCGAACAACAAGGCTACTGATCAACCTAGTAGTTCGACAACAACTTGGATGGAAGTTGTGCCACCCATCATTCTTGATCTAACGATAAAGCCGCTAAAGGGAGTAGTACATAAATCGACATTTAATCCTCATGCTAGAGCGGCACAGAATTATAATATAGTAGAGGACCTGGCCCAATCGATGTCTGCTATGTCGACACTTGAAGTACTGCATACTTGCCCCTCCCAAAAGCAGGCTCTATTATCAGCAATAGGTGGGATAGACCCACTGGATTCCAATCCTGTGGCCTTTAATCATAAATGATATGACTCGCAGTTACCAGCTCAGCTCGCTTTCCTCATTCAAGTGAAAGCCCTCAACAAAACTGTTCATCGAACAATTATTGATGAGGGCTCATATACATGTATTATGTCAATGAGTTGCTGGAAAACTTTATGCTCACCACCATTTTCGCAATCATCAACGACGTTAAAAGAATTCGATGGAAGAACATACACTCGATATGGGATTTTGAGTAACTTACAAGTTGAACTGGGGGGTAAAACAGTAGAAATTGATGTTGAAGTTATCGATGGAAACCTCGACTACAACATCCTATTGGGAAGGCCCTGGATTTATGCCATGGCCGCTGTTGTGTCAACATACTTCAAAAATATTTCATTTCCTTTTCAAGGAGGAATTACAATCGTCAACCAACAAACCTTTCTCCCCAACAGTTCACAAGTTACGAGAAGCATCCCAATGATCCATGGAAGCTCTCATTCACTTCAAAATATCAGAGTATGCCTGCTAAAAGACCCTACATTGATGGGTACTTTTTCCCTACCGCCTCAGAGTAATCTAACGAAAGTGGCCACGGTGGAAACCTGCAATATGATATATTCTATATCTAAAAGATTCAGAAGATTCCCGGACATTTTGTCAGCATGGATCATCGCCATTTTAGAAATATTGTAGCAATCAATTTTCTTGGCCTGGGGGGCAAACCCAAATCAACGCTCATCGAGTGTTTGCATAGATAGGTCAAAGGAATATGGCACCTCTTCAGATCCTTGGTCGCATGTACATTATATAGACGAAGGAATGATTCAGTCAATGATGATAGGAGAGGCACCATGGGAAGATTACCACCATTGTTCCCATCTTCCGGATCACCACGAAGATTATTCCAGCAACCTTAGTCATCCTTCAGTTTTTTATTTTCTATCAAATACTATAAATACGGTGGATTATGAGGATAGTTATTTTACTGAGTCAACATCATTAAAAACTGAAACAACTCCCTTTCCAAATAGAGTCTTTGATTACGATCTCATAAAATCCAAGTCAATTCTTTCAAAGATTTCGAAATTAAATCGGGGGGCATGCACCTCGATTTGCGTCATTATGTTGGGGGCATGCGAACTTATAACAAGCATAGTTTCTCATTTCAAGCTTGTGTAAACATGAAACTGAATCTGAGCATATATTGTCGCATGGTTCAAGCTCATTAAAAAATGAACCAGGCCACCAATAGTTTTACGCGAAGTTCAAGCTCGTTAAAAATTAAACCTAGCAATGAGCATGTGTTCCACCAAAGTTTAAGCTCATTAAAAAATGAACCCACCTCGAGTAAATAACCATTGCGAACACATTATCATCAGCTTTTGAGCCTTGGTCATGTTCTTACTATCACCTCCAGTCTGTTTTAGCCGATCATTCACCTCCATTTGATTGTTTACCTCTTTTGAGGAACAACTGCAACAAGTGATTCTGTTAGCCATCTTCTTAACACTGTCGTGATTGGAAAGTTCCAACCCTCACATGGAACCAGTTGCTACCCTAAAATATCACTCGTTCCTCAAAAAACGAGTCTCCTTTAAGCTCTTTTCATCTGACTCATAAAATATGAAAATATTGCTGAGCAATTTGCCTTTCCAGCTCATTAAAGTGATTGGAAGTGCCATCCCTCCTCCAGATTTTAATCTTTTTGGACCTGAGGAATTATTACACAAAAATATCGAGTGTCTGTCTTTTTTGGCTCGTTAAAACTATCGAAAATACATCCCTTTCACATTGTTTTATACTTTTTTGGACTTATGGGATTATACTATGAAAAAGGAATATTGGAGTTTCCTTTCCGTCTCTTTTCAGACTCTCTAAAATTGAAAAGGACCAAGTTATCTTTGTCGTTAAACTCGTTAAAATAATAGCAACAAACTTGTCCATTCGGACAAGAGTGAGTTTCACTATCGCTAGACTCGTTAAAACATAGCGATGGGTTTGCCCAAAGGGAAAATTATAGAAGAAGCATATGTTATCCTCCTCAAGCTTGACAAAAATAAAGAGGTACTGGTCAAAAATGACTGGGGAAAATTGGGAAGAAAACTTGAAGAAACATTATTGGTAGCAGGTCATTCTTAAAGATGACACTTTCACTCTATCACCATGATTGGGTCAGGTTGGATTATTCCGTTCACCGGTCATATCACCATTGGTCCACCGTACCATCCATTTTTGGGCTAAACACTACCAATCCATTTTAGTGCCCCCGATATGTTCAAGAGAAGTTGCTCGGAGAATTCACCAACCCTGCTTGTGTCTCATCCGTTGCAATACCTTCACACTTCATTCTTTCATGACCGCCACCCTGAACCTTGTATCATCAGATTGTTTTCACCTCCATAAAATCATTTGCTCCATCCGTGTCGTAGATGTGGGATTCATTAATGCCCTCCTACAATGGGTCACTTCTTGTCGACATTAGCTCATTATCCAAGAAGTCGACCTAGGAACAACCCTTTCAATACTTTAAAGCTTGAATGCCTCAATGGCAAGTTTCTCACTTCCGGCGATAGGTCTACATTAATGGCCTTCGACCGAAATATTTTGTGTGGTGCTTGACATTGACTCATGTATTCACACCACATGAATTGTAGTGCAGTACCTTGAGGGTCGTCATCATCATCAGTGATTCCTCTCGTGCCTGTCAACAGCTTACATCATTGGCTGGTAATTAGGCGATGCCCTTCCATGTTCGACATCAAAACATCTTTTCACATGGATCGACTTGTACTTTCGGGCAAAGATTGAATGAGTTTTGAAGACCCCAGATCTAGTTTCATCCATCTGGGCTGCGATATATTTAGGAAAATAAAGACATCAAATGTACATCATTGCTGCACAGATAATCATCCAAACTAAGGGATGATGGCTCTACCAGAATCATCAGTCTGCACACAGATGGTTGTTTGTCCTATGTACATGAAAATGAATTTATCAAGCTGAGCATGGGAATGTCTGCCTCACCTAGATCATGAAAATATTATGAAGATAATGTATTGTATTGTATCTTATTACAGGTCACCTTCCAGTTCGAAAAACCTCGGATCCTCATTATAAAGCATTTCACCCGACATAAAAAGATTTATGACCTCATGCTTTAGGGGGAAACTGTTATAGACATATTTGGGCACTGCAACCTCAATCACATATGTCCATAAACCAAGGGAATCTAAGTCCCTAAAAGTGTTGTTTCATACCCTAAAGGGACAAGGTCAGCTAATTACATCATCTCCTAGAAGTTCTCTAGGAAAAACTACTCAAAACTGGTCAAAATTGGAACGTCTCACTTGCTCCATGGTCACGGGGCGATGCATCTCACCTACTACACACAGGAGGTATGACGCATACTGAAAATTCCTTCCGTGGGGTGCGATGAGTGAGAATATACAAATGGCAGAGACAGTTTGCTAAGTGGATGATCAAGGAATCTTCTAGAAACTTCTCATATGACAGTTACCTCTCAGAATTCACCCAGGGATGAGTAAGAGATCAATGAAATCTCCAAGTGGAACCAAGAACTATGAGTGGAATGACACTAATCAAAAACTTAGATCTGACTCACACCTCTGCAAATATCTATATATGGATCCCTCATCTTAGAGATCCAGAGGCTAAAGGTTAGAATTTAGTAATTTGCAAAGAGGTGCTGTTGGTTTCTCTTTGAAGACATTGTTGGGTGATCTTGCTTTGTGTGATGTGAAGAGGGATTTCAAGCTGGGAGGATGGCGCTGATCAGACCAAGTGGTTGTAATCCTCTCTTCTACTACTTTTACTAATAAAGCTATTTGAATTTTCCTCCATATTCTTGTGTGTCTCTGAATATTGTGTTGATATATGCATTTGTATGGTCAATATATATCTGATCTTATATTGTTTACAGTGAAAGATCTCTATGCTTTTATGGTATTATGTTGTAGTGAATCTACAGGTGCTCTTTAAAGTGGGACAAGTAAGGAAGCAGTGGCGAGATTCTGTCAAAGGGGAAAGGAAACAAGCAAGGTGCCAAGCGGAACACTGGGGTTGGTACTCTCTGCTTCTTTCTCATATCTCCCTCATAAAGGAAAAACAATTGACATTAATCTATTTTTTTCTAAGATAGCTACTCGTCTTAGTGGGACTATCAGCTCTAAATAGACACTAGATTTCCCGATAACAGAGTTAATTAGTTAAGGAGTAACTAACTCCCCTTCCATGGCACTGCTCTTAACTCAGATGTACCCCTCTACCCTTAAGGGACAAGCTCTGCAATGGAATGCTTTTTTTTCACAATGCTTATTTAGTTATGGACCATTTTGTTGATGCATTTTTCAAGATGGCATCAAGGTGACATTGATACTCAAAAATTTGCAATTCTTTTTTTTTTTTCGAGCTATGGTTTGCAATTTTGGTTTAACAAATTTTCCAGTCATTTTGAAATTTTATCTTTCTCCTCCTAAGACTGGTTGTGCAATGATATTCCTCCAGTGTTAACAAAGACATGGGACATTCAATGTATTATTTATTAAAGGGATAATATTTGGAGGATAATACCTTGCCACGACCTATGGTGTGCAAGAATTATATATTATTTTTTAAGTGATGTCATTGACTTATCTTATTCAAGTTTTTATGTATATTTTTTTCCACCTAAATTTTGATGTTTTACGTATCATCCAATGGCTACAGCTGCAACAGTTAGGGTCACAATGGTGACATTTGCCCTTTTCTACATTTGAGAGAACTAACCCTAAACACACTTTCCTTATGAACCCTAAGTTATTTTACGAATGCTACAAGGAAAGGACCCTCTAGCAGAGGTTTTTATGGAAGCCCCTATAAAAATAGACCCAAAATATGTTTGTAGCGAAGGTCACTAGTGGTGGTGGGTGGGCAGATGTTTTAGTAGATGTCTTTTTTACCATGCGTCTATAATATATAAATGAAATGGTGTTTTAATATACATATAAGCACTAGTGTTGAATTGAACATGGTGCACTATGGAATAATTATTTAAAAATCAAAATGGTGCATCCAATAACAAAGAGCTCTGATGTGTATACTACTAGATAGCACTGAAAAAGGGTTAAATTTACAAAAAATTTAGTCATAAAATTCATTTTTCCCAGTCTCGTGCTATACTATGATGATGACCCAGTGGTAAACCAATACTATAACACCGTGGTTCATGCATAGTGTACCACACCTCGGTGCTTTTATAATAGATAACACTCAATAAATGTTAAATTTTAAAAATTTTGTGTGCTATATACATTCGCAACACCCATGCACATCTTGTCGTAAAATGCCTCTCTACATACTTAGAAGGATCACCACTATAGTTTTTATTTAAACAAAAAACTGGTGATATATTCCAATGAAGCACCGATGTTGTTCATGTATTAAAATTCCTCTATCCTTCTTAGATGGAGCACCACCAGGGGTTATTAAAATGTTGTGCTATATTCCCACGGATCACCCATGCTTTCAATTATTTAAAATGCCTCTGTGTATCTTCACAAGAGAATTTCTATAGGGTTTTTAAATTTTTAAAAAAAGTAGTGCTATCTTATTATGAAGAACTAATGTTATTAATTTATTAAAAAGCCATGATACCTCTTCGAAAGAGCACAAATAGGTAGTTTTTAATTTTTAGAATGTGGTTCTATAGTCCGATAAAGTAGTGGTGCAATACAGGTATTCAAACACGCTGGTGAATCTTAATAAAAGCACCGATATAGGGTTCCTAATTCAAAAATGGTTCTCTTGGATATTTTACACACCATTGTGGTTATAATAACGCACCAAAAGAGGGTTAAATAAAAAAATACCTACTGTCCATAAATTTCACTTTTACCATGTACAATGTTGTACAGGTATGAAACACTGGTGCCATTCTTTCCTCATGCAAGCACCCTTACGTCAGCGCTTCTCTTTTTTACCATCCTTATGTATTGTACTTAGTGCGTGGAATTCCAATTTTCTCAGTGGCTCCAGGATGACCAAATGTTCAGGAACGTCTATGTTTCTCTCTAATTTAATTTTTTAGCATATTAGAATTCAAAAATAGGTTAAAAAATCCATTCTTTAAAAAATAAAATCTTTCGTTATGTTTTGACAACTTTGGCTCACATTGATAGTGGTGCACCCTATAAATTTACAGGGTACACCACAGTTCGGTGCGTGAAACTAACACACTGTTATTTTTGTGGTTCATTTCATAAGTGAAAATACATCGGGAAAATATAAAAATTATGCACCGGTGTGTACATTTTTATGTTAGTCCTAGTGTGCCTATATTTATCAAATAGATGAAAAAATCATATTAAAAAATATAGCTTGGTGCATTCAATAACTTGAACATTCCATAGTGGCATGAAATGATTATACATGTGCATTGATGAATAAGTTTGATATGCACCGTGATGAATATATATATATATATATATATATATATATATAAACCAAAAGCGATGCATCATATGTATGTACGCACTGTCTTCGGTGTAGTTGTGTTTGATAGTGCATCAGAGCTGGTGCATTATTATTTCTTAGGCATACCAAGGATTTTTTTTTTAATTGAAAGTTATGTTTCGATATTTATAAATACATTTTTCATTTAATAATTTTTTTTTTCTTTATGTATGAGTCTGATATATTTTATATGTCAATCATGTAGTAGAGATATCAACAGAGGGAGCAATAGGAGCAATAAGAGCCAATGGTAGACCAATACAAGGTGTTCTGACCACGACATGCCTAAGAGAGGGAGAGGCATTTATATCATCACCCTATTTTCTTAGCAACCCGGGTGCTCTTGAGGAATGTATGTCTCCTTAATTACTATGAGGAGGCTATGATCCCAAAGACAGACTCTATTTTATTGGCACACCTGATCTGTTGGTGGAGTGTTGAGAAGCAGGCTTTTCATTTTCATCCTAAGTCATGGTACAGGCCCTCTAAGGAGGACATATATTTTATCATTGACCTATCTAGGAGGGGGGAGGATTTTCCATAGTTCCTTGATGTCCCTAATGGGGTTGCAGGAGAGAGTAAACTTGTCTACTCTCAAAGATATGTTGGGCATCATGTAGTTCGTCCAACATATTTTTAGGTGCGTGGTGGACAGGTACATATTCCTTATTTTGTTGCATAAGAGGTTAGGTGCCTCTCATTATTAGTGACTATAATTTCACAGTATAATAATGATGGGAAACACATTAATTTCCATTTTTTGTATTATGTTGATTTTTGGATTTAGGTGCCACAATATATTAGATGGTATGCCATTTTTTAAGGTAGATTTCTAGGGCTTTACATAGATGTTATGCAATGATACATGGGAGGACGAGATTTCCTTTTTCTTAAGATATTTTTTGTTTTTTTAGGGGTTTCCAGAGACGAGGCCTAAATTTAACCATCGTTCTCCTACGCTAATGATTGAGGTGTAGATGCGCATGTGGGGTTGGATGATGCCCAAGAGGGGCCTACCAAAGTATTTGGCGATGATTTCCACCCAATCACTAGTGATAATGAACAGTGGGGATGACCACACATTTACCTTGTTGTCATTTTTGTATGTGGCTATTGATTGGAGGAAGTGTCCCAACATCCTCTTCACGCCAAATGAGCATGTAGATAATAGAGGTAATATTAGTGTTTTCTTTAAATTAATCTAGTTTCAATTTATTATCTTAATTAATTAGAATAAAAAACTGGAAGTAATTTTAGCCTAAAAGTGTTCTCGTAAGAAAAATTAATAAAATGATAGATGAAATAATAAAATAAGAGTTATGAATTTTGGAGGGAAAAGAAGAAAACTATTTTCTTAGTTGTATTTTTGGCTTATCTACTTAAAGGCATACACAAATTTGAAGTGTAAACACTTTTTGGATGCATGATTATATTCCACATCCAATGAGTCCCACTATGCATACTTTTGAGAAGACGCACATTGATAAAAATTGAAGATACATTAAAAAAACACGTGCAACAAACTTTTTCAATGTATCCTCATTTTTTAATCAATGTGGGTCTCATAAAAAGTATGCATAATGGGTACTCGTTGGATGTGGAATTCAATTATGCACCCAATAAGGGCCTACACTTCAAATTTGAGTACACTTATAAGGACATAAGCCAAAAATACAATTAAAAAGATAGTTTTTCTTTTTTTCCCTCTAAAAAATTACATGTACCTCTTTTTAAATTTAACAGATTTTGATTGGTTTACATATTATGGCATGGAAATTAAATGAAAAGTTCATGGGAACTTTTAGGGTGAAATTTCCTCTAATGTTTATTTTAGCACGTTATTTAACTTGTTTTATTAAATTGTTTAATGAAATTGTCTAATTTTTATTGTGTATTATATATTTTATAGACATCAATACATTCATTAGGGACGTGCGACGTCCCGCACCAGAGGGAGAAAATGAGGAGATGGGTGAGACCCAAGAGGGTGAGGAAAATCCTCATGGGGGCATCGGCATCCAAGCCCATAGGGTTGGTCTGAGATTTAGGATGGACTACTAGGACACATTGTCTAGAGTTTTGGTTGAAGAGGGAGTCTGCTCTGCGAGGGCTCTAGACATCAACATAGATCTTAGGTTTTAGATCCCTTGAGATGCTGCCAATGGCAGATGATGACTCTTATGTTTCTTATCATCAGAGTTAGCAAGCTACTGGTAGTGAGAACAGATGCAGGGCATGCAATACAAGATATGTCAGACGAGCCTTCACATAGAGTTACACTGTCAGATCATGATGATGAGGGTGGTGATCATGCTTTTGGTATTACTACACCTTCAGATCATGGTCAGTGTGAATGTGATCCTTCTGGTGATACGCCTCCTCATCATTTGCTTTGTGATCACATGTCCGAGCTAGCGGATGTTCCTCATGTTTCTCCCGAGGGAGAAAACCAACCACCAACTCCTCCACCTCAGAGTTTGACAATTGAGGATGTACATGACCATCAATTGTGTTCTACTACAAACGAGGTTGCCACTAATACGTTTGTTGTATAAGATATTTGATAATAGTTATATGAATTGTTTGTATATATATATATATATATATATATATATATATATAGAAGGTGCATTTTTTTTAACGTATAATGCTAAGTCATGTTAGATATGTTCATTTAAGGTGATTGCAGATAGATGTGTATGTGATCACAATTATTTGACATGAGATGTATATTAATTTTAGGACAAGAGATTTATATTCATTTGATGCGAAAAGGTTTTTGGTAGCCCTAGCTACGTCATTTTTAAGATCTACAGTTATATAGTATTTATTTGCAATTATAGTTATTTATCTCTCTATTTATTTTGGTTTATTGTCCTCTATAATTTTTTTATATACCAGATCTATACCTTTTATTTCTCCGTATGCTCTTTGCCCCGGGACTATGTGCGACATGGGTAGACTAGAAACCAAAAGAAAGGATTCTTCTCATGTGTATGCTCTTTTCCACCACGCCTTAGTGTGATCTCGAAAAATCAAAAACATTGAAAAAAATATTTAGTTTACGGTCAAATTCAATTTTAAGTCGTAAGGCTTGGATTAATTTTTCTTGTTCATTTTGGTTTGTGTGATTTTTTTGTTTTGTAGGCAAAAAAGAGGTTTTTTAAGTAACCACACACTCCAAAGCTTCAGTGGGGAAAAAAAAAACCTCTTCCTCTTTTCCAAAAATTACTAACCTTTTAAACTACCTCACTTGGTCCAAAGTTACTTGATGAGAATAGAGGTCTTGGGTTCAAGTCTTTCTTTTTGTTGAGTTACATTTTCAAAATCCATCTGTAGCTTATGCTTTAAAGTTAGTTTATGTAAAATTGTTCTCACCCATTATAAAAAGTGAGTCACTTATAATTCTAAAGACTATTTATCTTTTATTTAAGTTACAATTTAGTGGATAGTTCATAAAGTACCATCGCAAAAGTGAATTTCACTTATTTATAAAAGTGGTTCACATAAAGAAATATTTTTTTTAAAGTGAGTTAATTATATTATGTTTGGAAAGGGGGTAACTTTTTTTTTTTAAATATAACATTATAATTCACTTCCCCACATTCACGTATTTCATCGACATCTTCAACAATTTTTCATCAAAAATCCATAACTTCTTCATACATAAGCCTTTTTTCTATCAGCCTAATGTTTCGAGATGCTTCCATTTGAACACTTAGTTTCCACATCTACAACTTCAATTTCTTTTAAAATAGAAATTCCATGCCTAGTTACTCTTGACAGCACCAACTACTTCCAATGGCTATCCTACATTGTGGATTTACTTAGAAGTAAAGGTCTTTATAGGATAGCCTCGGGCCAAGAGTCTGAACATAAAGATGAAGATAAGAAAGCCAAATGGGAAAATAACCAATATCAAGCATGTGGGTTGATAGGGATGTCTATTTCTCCAAACCTTAGATTCCATATCACATAAATTGATACCCCCGAGGAAGCAATGAAACAACTCAATAATGTTTTGGAATTCAAAAATGAAATTAGAGCCTATCAACTTGAAAATGAGTTGCTTATGTTGGACCCAAATATCTTTTCTTCAATTGAAGATTTTTTGTCCAAGTTCAAGAGCCTGATACTTCTCTTGGAAGGTGTTAATGTTAAGAAATAAAATGGTAGTCTTATCTATTCCATTCTTACTAAGTTAGGACCAACCTACTGTGTTTTTGTTTCCACCTTCCATTCTACTAGAGAAGCCTTTATTTCTTAAGGACAAGAGTACAAGTCCCCCTCTTTTGATGCCTTTTGTTATTCTTTAATCAGATAACAAGAAAAACTCCTACATCTTGGTCTTCTTAATACTGGAAATTCTTCCAAGAAATCCTTAACATCCCAGCAACAACCAAATTCAAAGAAATCTAGGAAGAAGAATCCAAAAATGAATGGTCCTAAACCAAACAAGGGTCCTAAGTAATTTCAGCCTCAAAATAAAAAATTAATTCAACAAAATGATAAGGAAAATAAAAATAAAGGGAAGAAGACTAATAGACATTGCAACTTTTGTAATCTTGATGGCCACTTAGAATCCAAATTCTTTATCAAGATGGAAGCATTGGAAGTAGCCATGAAGAAGCATAACATCCATTTGGAGCACTCTTCAAATTCAAATTCATCTTCAGGAACAACATTTTTGCATGTGGTTGTCAAGCATCTTGTTCTAGTTATGCACTAACTGTACGTCTCCTTCTTCTCATTCTCATGAGTGGCTTATTGATTCTAGAGCTTCTTCTCACATGGCCTAAAACAAAGCGATGTTTCCTTGTTTAACTGATTGTAACACCAAGAATATTTATGTGTTCATCTAGATAATTGTCAATTTAATGATGTATTATGTGTTCCTACCATATCTTGCAACCTTATATCTATATATCAGATAACTCATACACGTGAAGGTAAAACTATTGAATTTTCACCTCATGCTATTGTAATTAAGGAGCTAAGAGATCCTAGACATATTTTAGGCAATGCCATTGTTGGCGATTATACAAGGTTGTATAAGTTTAACAACTTTGGGTAATAAACTCATCCCTCAATATTTGTTGCTCATAATCATGATGTGAGCAAACTTGGGCATGAGCGATTTGGTCAGTTAAACTATCGCTCCATTCAAAATATATATAATGAAAATATGGTGACAGGTCTTCCTATGGTATCTTGCAGAGATGGTGTTTGTTCGGGATGTGTACTCGAAAAACATCATTGGGATAGTTTTGGAAAACGTGCCTCTTGGCATGCCTCATCCACTTTATTGTGCATAGTGATTTATGTGGTCCACTTCCAGTTGTTTCATTCTCTGGCTAAAACTATTTCTTAACTTTCATTGATGATTTCTCCATGCGCATTTGGCTATACTTCTTAAAGCTCAAGAGTGAAGTTTTTAAAATGTTCTTGGCCTTTAAGGCTGTTGTTGAGAAAGAATCTGGACATCAAATTATTAAGCTAAGATTTGATAATGGCAGAGAATATGTTAAAAACAAATTCATCAACCTTTTCACTGAGCATGGAATTCAATTGCAACATATTGTTCCATATACTCCACAACAAAATGGTGTAGCTGAAAGAAAGAATCGCATCTTTAAGGAAATAACTAATTGTATGCTTCAATCTAAAGGACATAGTCTTAATTTTGGGTAGAAGAAATTAAATGTGCAAATTACATAGTAAATCACACTCCTACTAAAATTTTAAAGAATATCACTCCAGAAGAAGCATGGAGCTCAATCAAACCAAATGTAAGTCACTTTCGTGTTTTTGGAAGTGAAGCATGGACCCATATTCAATATCAGAAACATAAAGCCTTAGAACCTAAGAGTGAAACATGTATTTTTGTTGGATATTATGAAGATGTAAAAGGATATAGACTTCTTAAACCTAAATCCAAAAATGTTATCAATAGAAGAGATGTAAAGTTTGCTAAAAATTTACTAGCCTGTGATCCTAGTTCGACAGATGTGTCACCTCTCTCTATCCCTTCTAATTCTGAAAATATTCCTTCTTATGATGATGACAACAAGGATGAAAATCCTCCCCCACCTTCTTGGGATCCTTCTTCATCTCCATAGCTTCCAAAATGGGCCTTCGCTACTCAGGATGCAACAAATGCTCTGGTAGGTGATCCTACAGATCAACGTTGTACACATTCTTAGTTTGATAGAGCCTCTTCTTTACTGACTCAAGATTCAATGAATTATGATCCTGACACCTTCGTAGAAGCTTCAGGCCATCGCGATTAGGACACAACTATGGATGAAGAATATTGTTCATTATTGGAAAATGATACATGGGACTTTGTTCCTCTTACAAAGGGATGAAAACTTATTAGATGCAAAAGGGTTTATAAAACCAAGTTTGGACCAGATGAAAAGGTTGATAAATATAAAACCGGTCTTGTTTCTAAGGGATTTTCACAATTTGAAGGAATTGACTATATTGAAACCTTGTCCCCTATTGAAAAAATTAACTCTATTTGCCTTGTTCTTTCCCTTGTTTCCTCTTTCAAATGGGAAGTCCATTATATGGATGTCAAATCTAACTTCTTACATGAGGACTTGCATGAAGCAGTATATATGGAACAACCTCTTGGATTTATATGAATAGACTCCAGCCCTATATGTCGGCATAAGAAATCCATTTACAGTCTCAAGCAAGCCCCTCAGGCTTGGTATGCCAAAATGGATAGCTTTCTTTTAGGTATTGGATTTTCTAGGTGTCATTATGATAATACTATCTACACCATGAAAGTGGATAAGTCTCTTATCATTCTTATTATTTATGTTATGATCTTATCCTTACTGGTAGTGATCCCAACCTTATAAACCATGTAAAGTCCAACCTTAAAAAGAAGTTTGAAATGATAGACTTAGGACACTTTCATTATTTTCTTGGTCTTGAAGTCCTGCAATCCAAAGATGATATTTCCTTTTCCCAGTCCAATTATGCTTGTGATATTCTACGCCACATTCACATGGAAGACTGTAAGCCAACCCCTTCTCCCTTTTAGTCTAAAGCTAAACTTTCAATCACTTGTACCTCCCATGAAGTTGATGCAACCTTATACCATTAGCTTGTTGGAAAAATTTTATATCTGACCCATACCCATCCTGACCTTTCCTTTGTTGTTAGCCATGTTGCGCGGTTTATGAAAAACCAACATGAAATTCATTGGAAATAATCTAAAAGAATACTTCGCTATATTCAAGGTACAATTTAGTTTGGGATTCATTATAGTGCAAAAGTATCTCCTCTATTGGTTGGTTTCACTAATTCTAATTGGGCTATTGACCTTAATGATCGGAAGTCTACTGCAGCTTATATCTTCACTCTTGGTTCTAGACCTATTACATGGGCATTTAAGAAACAATGTTCCATTTCACATTCTTCATCAGAAGCATAGTATCATGGCACCATTGAAGCTATTAAGGAAGCCCAATGGCTTCATCAGATCATGTCCAAGTTTGGTTTTCAACAACAACATCTGACTACACTTTGGTGTGATAGTCACAATGTCATTCAACTATGAAATGATCCAGTCCAACATCAGAGTAACAAAAACATTGAACTATGCATGCACTTCATCAGAAATGTCATTCATTACCATGTTCTTGAAGTGCACTATTGTTCAATCGATGATCAAGTTGGAAACGTCTTTACAAAGGCTCTCACTGAGGCGAAGTTTACTAAACATTGATTTTTGGTTGGAGTTCAGGAAGTTGTCACTAAGGGGGGATAGGCTCCGATTGCCCCTTCCCTCTCCTCTTGTGTCATCTTTGTACATCCTTCAATATTGTCACAAGTTGTTCTTAAGGGGGTATGTTAGGGTATTCCGACACATAGGAAATAATTAAGTATAACTTGGTATAGTGTATAGTTAGGTAAAGTGTGTTTCTTTAGTATTTAGTTTTTGTAGCTTATAATCCAAGAGTAATGATATGTTCTAGACATGAAGTGATCTGACGATTCATTATCTCCTCGGTATTATTGATGCTTGATCTATGGCTTAACACATGATTGGTCCATGATCTCTATTTAAAGAGCATGAAGGGTCATTTGTTATGTGAGCGTTCATGAGGTAAGCTTATATAAATTTTCTTTCTTTTGCATTAAAAATTTTCCTAAAGTGGTCACGTTGGCTCGGGTCGTCAACTGTTTCCCTCTTTGAGGGTTTTAACCATGTCAAGAATATTGGTTTATTGATATGTGCTTTATTTGTGAGTGGTGTCCTCTATTCTATCTGAGGAACATACCTTGTAAATTCCTATAGAGGTGGGTCCCTTGTCCCATAAACAGGGGGGGTCTCATACACCAATTTGGTGTCTAGCAGGTCCCTTCTCCCACAAACAAAGGAGTTTCATACACCAGTTTGGTGTCTGGCTTGGCCATGACCTTAAAATTGGATATATATATATATATATATATATTATATTTCAAATCTTAGTAATGAAAAAAAGAAAATAATTTCCAAGTTGATTGTCATTAGGAAGCCATAATAATAATAATAATAAAACTCTTTATAAAATAATCTAAATATTCATCTTATTTGAATAAATAATACACAGTAATTTAACAAGTAATACATATTATATAACCCTATGCTAGATAGTATCCTTAAAAAATTAGAATATGGTAAACACAACATAGTAGCTATATACTTTTTGAATATTTTCATATTTTAATACGAAGTGGCCTTTGTAAATGTCGATATTTGAATAAATAGTACACAGTAATTTAACAAGTAATACATATTATATAACCCTATGCTAGATAGTATCCTTAAAAAATTAGAATATGGTAAACACAACATAGTAGCTATATACTTTTTGAATATTTTCATATTTTAATACGAAGTGGCCTTTGTAAATGTCGATTATATATATATATATATATATATATATATATATATATATATATAATTTTATTAATATAAAAAATATTTTATTTTAATTTGTATATATAATTTCACTTACAGTTGGGCCAAGAGGCGTATTGTATAGTCCAGTGTGACTTCAATGTGTAAGTATGTCACGTCCTCCAAAAATAATAAAAATAATTTTCACTTATGTCCACTAATCTTAAATTATATATAAGTTTCTAATCTTATTAAACTGTTACATCAACTAGATTATAAGGGAAAACACTAATAACATATAACTAGTACAACCATATAAATTAAATAGTTGGTAAGTGTTAATAGACAAAAAAAACTTACTTCACAATACATCTTATATTGCCAAGATTTAAGAAAATATATAAAAATGAACTAAATTATAACTCTATTTTCAATTATTATTAATTTTATGAGGTATTATTGAACAACTTGCAATGTAACATCTTCTGATATTGATAGAAATCTACTGAGAATATTAAAAAACAAAAAAAAACAAAAAAATTATAAACAATTAATTGCACCTAGAGGTGCATTCTACATGCCAATATGACCCGGATGTGTATGTATGTCATGTTCTCGAAAAATAGTAAAAATATTTCTCACTAATTTCAGCAAATATTAAATTATATATAACTTTTTAATCTTATTAAAAATTTACATCAACTAGATTGGACGAGAATCAGAGGGAAAAAATAGATTTTTTAAAATTGTTACATCAACTAGATTGTAGAGAAAATCAGTGATAACATACAACAGGTAAAACCATATAAATTAAATAGTTGGTAAGTGTTAATAGACATAAAGCCGCTCACTTATCATATCAAGTGGATGGTTTAAGTGTTCAGTAGCCGCCCCTTGCCATCATAGACCTGTAGGTGTCGTGAGATTAGGCCAGTAACTCCACTTTCTCTTTCCTCTAGTGCGGTTGGCTTCTTTACGTAACAGTCTGGCATTCTTACAATTACGCCTTTCTGGTATCATTATCCGTGTTGGCAGCTCTAGACACGGCTTAGTCTGACCTTGTGGAACTTACTTCAGAATACATCTTATATTGTCAAAATTTAAAAAAAATATAAAAATGAACTAAATTATAACTCTATTTTCAATTATTATTAATTTTATGAGGTATTATTGGACAACTTGCAATGTAAAATGTTCTCATATTAATAGAAATATACTCAGAATATTAAAAAATAAATAAAAATTATAAACAATTAATATCTTAGTAAAACACAGACACACACACACACACACACACACACACACACACATATATATATATATATATATAAAAGACATGTAACCAAATTCTTAAGCATGAAAATTGACGCTCACTTTATAATTGAGATTCTCAATCTATAAATAAGATTTGTTATAACATTATCGACCAATACCATGGCTTACTAACACAACATGCCCAAAAAACCATAACTCATGACACTTTTTAAATTAATCACTTGAATTAAAAAAATAGAAATAGCATATATACTTTTGAGATGAATTTATCTCAACTTTAATGATGATGATGATGATGATGATGATGTAACTTGAATTAACTAAATACGTGACTACTACTCAAAATATTCTAGAATATTCTATAGAGATTAAATCTCTACCATCCACATAAGAATTATCTATAACTAAATTAAAAATAAACTAGTTATACTTTATGAAGCATTTCACACATTTCACATTGTTGAGATTAAAAAAATCATAAAACTAACTAAATTATAACTTTATTATTATTATTAAAAGAAAAATTGATATAAGTTATTTATATATATATATATATATATATATATATATATATGTATATATAGAAAAGGAACAAGAATCTTAATCTTAAATAGATTTTGATTATCATGAAATATCAATGCTACATGCCCAAAAAATATTTTCTCTTAATATGATACTGATTAATATGATTCTTTTAATTAATTGATTTAATTAAAAATACAAAAAAATACATAGGAGAGAGATTCCTAATGTTGTGCAGGGAACAACAGTTGATATAGTATTGGTCCCACCAAACCACCAGTGATTAAGACTTTTGAAACCAAAATTTAAAGAGAAATAAATAACATTATGTATAAATAAGTATTAAATTATGTCCAAAAATCACCCATATATTGACTGGGCCCACAACTGTCCATAAATAGTATTTTACTACTTAATATTGCAAAACATATTGACCCAAGTAGAAAACAGCTAGAGCCATAAAGGCTTCCAAACTAGTCTATTCCAGAAGTACAAAACAACAGTCACTTCAACCCCCACTCATCAGAACTGCAACTTTGCATCCCAAATAAATATGCCTACCTGCACATAACAAAACGAATGTATGTCAGCCATAACTGTTGTGTTGTTCAACAACTAAACACCCTACATTCAATAAATGACACCCAACCCAATACCAATTAAATCCACTTTGTTCAATAAATGACACCCAGACCCAATAACTGCAATAAATGACACCCAACTCACTCTATTTCTCATTAAAACAGATCAAAGCACATGGATCAACAAATAAACAATTCCCAACCATTAGATCACATCAAATTAAATCCATACCACACATTCAAAATGAAGCCATTGCAATCCATGTGCATCCATGTCCACCAATTAAAATCAAGTCCCCAAAACTATAAAAGAAGTCCACCCACAGTTGAAGTTGCATCTTATGCTTTCAAACTATTCAACAAACTTGAAGACAACATCACAAAATAGTGGCCAATATATTCAAGTTAGTTATATGAATTACAACTCATTCTTCTTACAGTTCTGTTTTCATTGTTTTCATTTATTAGATTTCTTACATTACAGTTCTGCCCATAGGGTTACAGTTAACCTATACAGTTACATTTAACCTTTTTTATACAGAGTTTATGTATGTGTTCTAGCTTATTATATCATCAGCTTCATAGTGATTACATCTTACATATCACAGAGGTTACGTATGTCGTGTTAGTACTGTAGTCACAGCTTGTTTAGCTTACAAGAATTGAAGCTTAGCTTACAGGAATTGAACCTATTGAATACAGTCGTATCCATCTAATCAACGTCACAGGTTGCTTACCTTACAGGAATTGAACCTTAGCTTACAGGAATTATTCGATCATCAGCTTCATAGTGATTACAGCTTACATATCACAGAGGTTACGTATGTCGTGTTAGTACTGTAGTCATAGCTTGTTTAGCTTACAGGAATTGAGCGATTATTATGGCTTGGGTTCTATGCAGAATGAGTTAAAACATAGAACAAAAACGAATTGTAACTTTAATGACTCTGATAAACTTAGTAATTTTTCACATATTTTCAGAGCTTGACAATCATCATTGAGACATCACATTGAAACATAATCGAAAGACATGTATTTTCAGAAGCATGAAGCTATTGAGAAAGCAAAAATTTTGATATTGAGTCGAAAGAATGCAAATAAGTGAATTTCTACTACTGATGAATGGACCATAGAACTGAGGAATGGTTTCTTAGAATGGAAGCCCGAGCGGATGACCATTTCTCTTTATTGGATTAGATGACTGTAAGATTTTAGATAATGAGAAAACACAATTATAAGTAACATAGCAGATGACAGTCTTATTGGCCTTCATATCTTTTCACCTCGTTGAGCTCGAGACCTTAGGGTATGGAGAGCCCGAGCCATACAGAGTTGTAAAAGTTGGACCAAAGGAATGGGAATTTACATAATTCAGCACTGTAAATTAAGTCACAGAAAATGGAGAGAAATCTTGGAGCAGAGATTGTTCTTCACAATATTCAAAATAACTAAATAAATTATATGAAAAATATAAAAAATAAATGAATGCAATGAAACTCGATTAAACTGAAGTAAAACCAATTGTCTATGACACCTAGGAGACCATAGAATCAAATGTGATAGTTATTACAGCTTACATATCATAGAGGTTACGTATGTCGTGTTAGTATTGTAGTCATAGCTTGTTTAGCTTACAGGAATTGAACCTTAGCTTACAGGAATTGAGCGATTATTATGGCTTGGGTTCTATGCAGAATGAGTTAAAACATAGAACAAAAACGAATTGTAACTTTAATGACTCTCATAAACTTAGTAATTTTTCACATATTTTCAGACCTTGACAATCATCATTGAGACATCACATTGAAACATAATCGAAAGACATGTATTTTCAGAAGCATGAAGCTATTGAGAAAGCAAAAATTTTGATATTGAGTCGAAAGAATGCAAATAAGTGAATTTATACTACTGATGAATGGACCATAGAACTGAGGAATGGTTTCTTAGAATGGAAGCCCAAGCGGATGACCATTTCTCTTTATTGGATTAGATGACTGTAAGATTTTAGATAATGAGAAAACACAATTATAAGTAACATAGCAGATGACAGTCTTATTGGCCTTCATATCTTTTCACCTCGTTGAGCTCGAGACCTTAGGGTATGGAGAGCCCGAGCCATACGGAGTTGTAAAAGCTGGACCAAAGGAACGGGGATTTATATAATTCAGCACTGTAAATTAAGTCACAGAAAATGGAGAGAAATCTTGGAGCAAAGATTGTTCTTCTCAATATTCAAAATAACTAAATAAATTATATGAAAAATATAACAAATAAATGACTACAATGAAACTCGATTAAACTGAAGTAAAACCAATTGTCTATGACACCTAGGAGACCATAGAATCAAATGTGATAGTGATTACAGCTTACATATCACAGAGGTTACATATGTCATGTTAGTATTGTAGTCATAGCTTGTTTAGCTTATAGGAATTGAACCTTAGCTTACAGGAATTGAACCTATTGAATACATCTCATTCATCTTATCACTAGTAAGCTCTGTACACTAAAAAGCTCGTATTAGTATCTGAGCATGGTTTCAGTTCACCCTTATCTATGAGTGAGCTAGAACAAAGCTCTGTATAATTACATATGTTATATGTATATTAAAGCTGAATCCAGTCTATTAGGGAGATAACCAACCTGTGATACAGGTACTTTATCATATCTATACATGTATTTCTTAGGTTAGCACTGATAGGTCAACCTTTAGATGATGTTACTTGTAAAATATCTGTGCTATTACTTATGCCGAGTGTAATGAGAATGAGACAAGCAAGTGATTAGGTAAACAAGCATGGTTAGAAAGAGTCATGTGTAACTACTATGTTCTAATTGCATAGCTTGTCATAAGCTTAGATAAGATACAAAGGTGACAAGTTAATCAATATACAACATGATATCCCAGGGTTCTCACTCTTAGTCATTACTATTATATAAATACCTTTTTTCTTATTGGTATATAGAGTACCGTTCTCTCCATAATCAATACATATGGATAGATTGTAATCACTGTATACGCATATCCTAATGCAATACATAACAAATACATATGAATAGACTGTAATCATTGTATACGCATATCCTAATGTAATACATAATCAATACATATGGATAGACTGTAATCACTGTATACGCATATCCTAATATAATACATATGGATAGACTGTAATCACTGTATACGCATATCCTAATGTAACAAGCTCTGTATCCTAATGTATACGCATATCCTGACACTACCCTATGAAAGTGCAACATTTGCTCTCATTATGAAAATAGTGACATACATGTTGACAATTTCCTGTAATAGAGGAAAAGTATTTTTGCAGAAGTAATAAAGCATAATTTGACATATATTCTAATGTCTAAATGCAACATACATGTTGATAATTTCCTGTAATAGAGGAAAAGTAATTTTTGCAGAAGTAATAAAGCATAATTTGAAATATATTCTAATGTCTAAATGCATGCAATAATTTTACAGGTTGTTGCATCTATGGCAAAAGGAAGTTACTCTACTCGTACAAGGAGAAGTGGCAGGAGAGTGACAAGGGGTGCGCAGCTGCGATGCACATCGTCTGATGATGACAGGCCAGCTGATGTCGATGCCAGCAATGCACCAGGGAACATTGTTGAAGATGAGCATGTGACAGCCGCTGATGTTAACACACCATCAGCCACAGAACCACCATCAACAACAGTCCAAGGGGCAAGCTCAACTAAAATGATCAGTGCTATAAGAGGATGGACAAAAGAACAAATGTTAGTTGCAATTGACGACATAGAGTTTAATGGATACTCAGTTCGGGCATCTGCAAAAAAACATGGTATTCCTCCCTCATCAATACATTATTGGATAAATGGACTGACTCATACAAAACGTAGAGGGCCTCTTACAGTTATGACTAAGGATGAGGAGGCCGAGGTGGTTGAGTGGTGTAAAGAGATGGCAAAACTGGGACATGGGCTAGAGTTGATACAACTCAAATCAACAGTTGCTCAAATCTGTGAAGGGAGGCCAAACCCATTCAAAGATGGGTTTCGTGGTAAATCATGGTGGTTTGGGTTTAAAAAAAGGCATCCAGAACTTGTATTGCATACTGCTGAGGGCCTTGACAGAGACAGAGCATTAAATTTGCGCCCTGCAGTTGTGCAAAAATTCTATGACACACTCTCTAGTGCTTATGATAAACATTCTTATGGAGCAGACCATATATGGAACTGTGATGAAACAGGTTTATAGGTAGGGAGGAATTGTGGCATGCGGGTAATTGCCAAGAGAGGGAGCCGAAATGTGCCAAAGATTTTGCCCAAGAGCAGGGAGTGGATAACTATTTTATGTTGTGTTAATGCAATTAGTACTTCAATCCCAGGATTTTATCTATTCAAAGGTAAAAATCAACTAAAAAACTATATACAGAACTGTGAACCAGGTGCATGCATGGCTGCACATCCCCATGCATGGATGACTAAAGAACTGTTTCTAAGCTAAATTTTTCACTTTGCTGCATCAGTACCAGGTGGCGTCTCGCCTAATAACAGATACCTTTTGATATTAGATGACCATGGGAGCCACATGGCTGTACAAACAATTGAGGAAGCAAACAATTTAGGCATCGACCTATTGACATTGCCCGCTCATACCACTCATAGGCTGCAACCCCTTGATGTTAGTGTGTTTGGCCCTTTCAAGAACTATTTCAGGTCGGAGCGTGCTGCATGGATGGCAAAGAATCCAAGGGTTGAGGTGAAAAGGTTTGAGCTAGCAGAGCTTGCAAGTAAAGATTTTAAAAGGTCTTTGACACCATCAAATATCAAGGCTGGCTTTAGGAGGACAGGAATCTGGCCACTGAACTATGATGCTCTTATGCATGATACTGGTTGTAGCCAAGCGTTTCATGTGGATGGTCAGGAAGAAGGGAATGTCCAAACATGTGTTCAAGTGCAAGAAGTAGATGACCAAGATGATGTTGTTGCAGCTGGTAATATGATTTCCCTGTCTCAAGGACAATTATATGCTGAAGATGATGAAATTGTATGTGAAACACAATATAACAATGAACAAATTCCTAGTAACATGGAGATTGTTCCACCAACTCAAGAACATCAAATTCCTGTTGCTGATATTGCTAATGATATTGTTGAACATGAAATTGACAATGACCCATTGACATTGCCAAGCCAGGTAACCCCACCTTCATGGCTAGCAGAAGCAATGATCAATATGAATGCACATAGTGTCTTAGCAACCAATGAAGAAAGCATGAACATGCCCTCACAACCAGCAGAATTGAACAGTGAGATTGTTCATTTTTTTGTGGACAATAGATCAATGGAAGAAGATGAAGGACATAATCAGGCATCAAATGAAGATAATGATATGGTTCAATCAGTTCCAACAGATACTGAAAGGGAAGTACCAAGCAATGACATGCAGGTGGGAGGGGTGGAGAAGACACTTGGACGGTTCCTAAAGCTACCAGTAGAGAGAGTATCAATGAGAAAAAAGCAAGGTGCACCGGGTAGTCTTCGTCTGGGTTGAAGCTTTCAGTTACTCACCTCAGAGGACTATATAAACCTGTTAGTTGAGTCAGAAAAAAAGAAATTTGAAATGCAAGAATTAAAACAGAAAAAGAAGGATATGGTCAAGGAGAAGAAGGCAGCAAGGATTGTTGCAGCACAACATCGAGCAGAAGAAAGGATTGAAAGAGATAAAGCAAGGCAAGTTAAGGACCAACAAAAGCAAATGGAAAGACAGGAAAAGGAAAAACGAAAGGCACAACAAATGCTTGAAAAGGAACAAGGGATGATCAACGATACAAGAATAGCTGATGAAACCAGGATTATTTCAAACTCATTGGACTCCATTGCAGATAATACACCATTATTCCAAGATCTCATAAACATTCAAGTGCCCCACTATCAAACCAAGGGTTTACCCACTTGCCTTGTTCCTACCAGAGCTGGTGTCAATTCTCTGTATGCTCATTACACACCTCCACTTAATGCAGGGGTCAGTAGTGCAAATGTGAGGTATGGGTACTCAATACCTCCATGGTTGGAAGCTACAAATTGGAATCAATCATATGGCATCAATCGACCATTTCCTAATCAGCCCTTGACTGGTAGGCCAACCTACCTGGCTCAAGAAGGTAACTCGGGGAGTTTTGGCACTCAAGATTCTCAGGGCCATAAAGAATAGGGGTGTCATATGTTTTTGGTTCTAACCACATTATGATGTGGATTTTGGATGGATTGTATCTTTTTCTTGGCACCGAAACATTTTGGCTTACAACCTAGTAGTGATTTCTTGTGGCAACCTAACTGTGTGTTGATAAGAAATTTTCAATGGAATATGTCTTTCTGTAAAATATTAATTATGATAAAACTATTTCTATAAGTTATTCTGTGCGCACTGTACAAAGCTCTAAACTCACTTATGGCTCCAATAAGTGGACCGTTATCTAAAGGAACACCATACAACTTATAAAAAATAAGTGCCATTGTAAATCTCTTCTAATGGGTCTACATTCACTACACCACTATACTGTCCCGATTTAGATCGAACATATTTACCATATAAATTTTATTAGAAACAAAAATAGTTATAATGTGATGACAGTGCTGGGCAAGTTTACAATCACTTAACACTGAATAAAAGTCTACACTCACAATTAGAAACACCTCCTGCTCGCTTCTAATGTACGAGGCACTAGTAGTAAGGAACTCTATACTTAGCATGTTATTGATTGAATTAGAATGAATAAGAACTTTACATTGCTGGAAACTAGAAATACAATAAAGAACATAGTTATGATTTTTATCAATCACCTAGCTAGCCTATTTTTTTACTACTGCCCAACTTAAAGAGAGCATGCATTTTTCTATGTGTTTGTATAAATGATGGAAGTATCTAAATTAATCAAATCAGTTGATGAACAACTATGAGAATCATATTGTTCCATCTTGTTACATCAACTTTCCAAAAGATAGAGAAATTTGGGTGCACACTAACCTAATCAGCTATATGACGAATTGTGGCTTAGTCATTAATTCTTTTCTAAGCACCTATTCACCTTTTTCATTTTCCTTCATGAGTAGATCAATTGTTTGACTATATGAGTGATTCACATATGACAATTGTTTGGTTAACTAATGAATTGTTATAATTGACACAAAGTTACAACACCCTTCTTAGAGTTGCAACAACATTATTGAGCAAGTTGTAGCAATAACCATGCATTATAAGTCACAACAATGGTGAGAGTCACACCAAGTAAGCAGAGGCGAGAGTCATAACAATAAGGGGTTAGATCGAACATATTTAGCATATAAATTTTATTAGAAACAAAAACAGTTATCATGTGATGACAGTGCTGGGCAAGTCCACAATCACTTAACACTGAATAGAGGTCTACACTCGCAATTAGAAACACCTCCTGCTCGCTTCAAATGTACAAACCATAAAAACACAAACGTTAACATGCAAGAATAACTCAGCATGTTGCGACAAGAAGGCAGTTAAGGAGTTGACAATATTAAAGTTGCAATAGCTATTGTTCAAATGCGTAGATTATCTTGCAGTTCTGTCTTGACTCTGTTTATGTTAGCAAAAGTTTCATGGTCAGGTTATGATGCTAGAGCCAACCAAACCAGAGAAACAGTTCAAAAACTATTAGAGTTAGAACAATTGATCTTGAAAGTTGCAGTAAAGGAAATATAACAGTTGCAGTTAAGTGCGAGAAGAATTGCTGGAAATAAAGTATGATACTACAACTACTCTATAAAGTACAAACAATACCTTGCTAAGGAAGGGGTCCTACCTCCTTATACGAGGCACTAGTAGTAAGGAACTCTATACTTAGCATGTTATTGATTGAATTAGAATGAATAAGAACTTTACATTGCTGGAAACTAGAAATACAATAAAGAACATAGTTATGATTTTTATCAATCACCTAGCTAGCCTATTTTTTTACTACTGCCCAACTTAAAGAGAGCATGTGTTTTTATATGTGTTTGTATAAATGATGGAAGTATCTAAATTAATCAAATCAGTTGATGAACAACTATAAGAATCGTATTGTTCCATCTTGTTACATCAACTTTCCAAAAGATAGAGAAATTTGGGTGCACACTAACCTAATCAACTATATGACGAATTGTGGCTTAGTCATTAATTCTTTTCTAAGAACCTATTCACCTTTTTCATTTTCCTTCATGAGTAGATCAATTGTTTGACTATATGAGTGATTCACATATGACAATTGTTTGGTTAACTAATGAATTGTTATAATTGATGCAAAGTTACAACACCCTTCTTAGAGTTGCAAAAACAGTTTTGAACAAGTTGTAGCAATAACCATGTGCTATAAGTCATAACAATGGTGAGAGTCACACCAAGTAAGTAGAGGCAAGAGTCATAAAAATAAGGGGTTAGATCGAACATACTTAGCATATAAATTTTATTAGAAACAAAAATAGTTATCATGTGATGACAGTGCTGGGCAAGTCCACAATCACTTAACACTGAATAGAGGTCTACACTCGCAATTAGAAACACCTCCTACTCACTTCAAATGTACAAACCATAAAAACACAAACATTAACATGCAAGAATAACTCAGCATGTTGCGACAAGAAGGCAGTTAAGGAGTTGACAATATTAAAGTTGCAATAGCTATTGTTCAAATGCGTAGATTATCTTGCAGTTCTGTCTTGACTCTGTTTATGTTAGCAAAAGTTTCCTGGTCAGGTTATGATGCTAGAGCCAACCAAACCAGAGAAACAACTCAAAAACTAAACTTGCTAAAATGAACAAAAGTAGTCATATCTACATGGAATGAAATCCCGAATTCAATGAAAAAAATACTATAGCAGGGACAATAAAAATGCAGCATTTTTATCTATAAAGCAAACACAGTAACAAGGGGCTACTCTGACAGGCATGTCAAAGTGCCAAGCCAAGTCCACTCGAAATTTACATGAATTTACAAGTTATGCAAGTCAATTGAGAGCAGCGACAGAGAGTTTCGAGGGTTTGTCTGGGCTCATTTCTGCGATGTTCCATTTTCCCTTTGTCTTTCTGCTCGGGGCCGGCTGTGGGGCGAAGCCCTCCGCCGAGGATGGCACGGGACGGCCGAGGGCACGGGATGGCCGAGGGCACGGGACGGCAAATTTAACAGCGAAAACAACAAATAACTCACACAACACATATGTAGCAGGCAGAGCGCACACAGAGTGCACGAATAGGTCACACCGCCGAGGATGGCATGGGACGGCCGAGGGCACGGGATGGCCGAGGGCACGGGATGGCCGAGGGCACGGGACGACAAATTTAACAGCGAAAACAGCAAATAACTCACACAGCACATATGTAGCAGGCAGAGCGCACACAGAGTGCACAAATAGGTCACACCGCCGAGGATGGCACGGGACGGCCGAGGGCACGGGATGGCCGAGGGCACGGGGCGGCAAAAATAACAGCTAAAACAGCAAAAATAACATAGAAAACAATGAAATTTTCACAAAAACCCTAAACCCTCAACAACAAACAGCATCAAAATATCCAAAAACCCTAAACCCTCAAAAAAAATCCTCAAAAAAATGCCATAAAATGCCATAGAAAGTTTACAAAATATCCAAATAGAGTTGCTTGTGTTGAAAAACACAGAGAAATTGCTGGTAGGATTAAAATCCTACCGGATACAGGCCATGGATGGTCGCCGACCTCCCCCACCTTCCCCGGAGCTCGCCAGACCTTCTCCACACCTGCAACGACCTTTTCCACACCTGCAACAAGAAGAAAAAGCCATTAGGGAACAGAAAACCACCAAAAACACCAGCGCAAAACAACAAAATCTTATTTTACCTCGAGCTCAGTAAAACTGCGACCGACTCCTCCCCAAACAACAAAATCGCCGAATAAGACCACCACCAGAGAAATGCTAAACAACCGGCATTCCATGCTAAACAACTGGCATTCCAGAACGACCAAGAAATCCAGGCGGAAAAGCACAAGAAAAGCAGAACCGCTGTCCCAACCACAAACCCTGAAACTCCAGCAAACATTCGCACCAGCACACGAATAAACGACTCTGCGCGCAGGTACACAAACCCTGTCAACCGAACAAACAATTCCCCCAGCACAGGAATAAACCACCATGCGCGCAGGTTATAGGGCCGTCCCGCGCCATCTTCGGCGGGGGGCTTTGCCCAACAACCGGCCCCGAGCAGAAAGACAAAGGGAAAATGGAACATCGCAGAAATGAGCCCAGACAAACCGGTGAAATGGCGCGAACCCAAAATTTTATGCAGTGAGGTGATAGCCAACACATGGAGCTCCACGGTGGACAGGTGTCGTACCGGCTCCATGTGTCCTAACGCGTGGTAATGTGACGTGGCGGGGAGGGCGCACATGTAATGGCGACCCTCCCCTAACTATTTTAAAAATAAATATCAATTTCTAATTAATTTAGGTATATTATTAAAATATTCATTAAAAATAAATTCTTACCAATTAAAGTTTTAAATCATATCCCAAAATAAACAGGCCGTCCTAGAGAAAGCAGCCGACCCTTTCCAATAACACGGAGAAAAGCAACCGGCCCTCACCCTAATCTCTCCAAGTTGGTTCTATTCTTATAAATAGAAATGAAACTCTCATTTGAATAAGAAGGCTATCATGGTTTGGTTTCGTTTTGGCTTTCCAATTAACGACCTGATCTGTATGAAAGTGCTGTCAACGTGATGAGATATTTTGAAGTTTTACAATCAACGAGATTGAAATCGCGAGAAAAATGATTCCGGAAAGAATATGGACATCATTTCCTGCGAGTTTGCATACGATCCAGTCCGGTTACCGCTTCACCAAGATCCCACACAGAGTCTGTACAATAGAAAAACTTTAGAGACCATTTGGGAAACCAAACGTCATGCACAGAACCCCTTTACTCAACGATGTTTCAACGCCAAATGTGCCATTCCCCAAGTAAAATTGAGGCAGGAAATGGAAGACAACGTTAAAAGTGCAGAGATAGATGTAGTTGAGGAGTATACAAACATTTTGGAGGAGGGAGATATGAAGCAGTATTTGGACTTGTTAGGGGAATCTTTGTCAGAAAACGTGACAACGAAAATGCAGTGTTGCGCAATGTGGAAGAAAATTAATCTACTGCGCATGTATTGTCAGTTTCATTCTAAGAACACAGAAACTTTCAGATCCTTACATGGCTTCAGATACTTAAACGAACTGATTATTAAAGTAGGGATCCTTCTGGTGAGCAATTCAATAGAAAGTGACACCAAACAAACTGTATGGGATGTGTGCAAGGAAATAGCCACGGCGATTGAAGTTATCGGCCTGAAACCATGGGATATATATGAAGTAGATAGAACAAAGACTGTTCTGATTGTGGGGTATATCAAAACGAGAGAGTTTGTTTATCTTTATCCCGAAAGCTATATGAAAATCGAATCGCTTATGTTAAGAATATTTTGTAAAATTTTTAATGAGATGAATGCCCAAGCTCAGCAAATCCTTGGAAGAGAATTATACGAAACTGTTGTAGGAGTCATGGGCCCTTTTATTGTTACACAGAAATTGTCTCAAACGAATGCGCGGGATATTAGCAGTGAAGACTTGAATCACGCGATTTCTATTCTGCTGAGATCCTGGATCACAACAGCTTCTCTCGATAATCCAGTTCAATCTCTAATCCTGGTTGATGCTATAATTATTTGCATCGCTAGAGAAATTGATAGACCCGAAGAGATGACAGATCTTAGCGAGGAACAACTTCTAAAAGTCGGAGCAGAGGGGCAGTATAATTGTAAAGCGCTTGAATTGGGTCTTTCTCTTATCAGGGACATACTGATGACAGGAGGCCCATCAGCTGACAATATTCACTGTAGAGGTTTAGATATAGTAGATGGGATCATTCTCATTTTTAAACATTTTTCTGGTGAATGTGAAAATCAGGATGAAGCGGCGGTTTGTGTGGTTAAAGGATGTAATATATTTGAGTGCGTTCACTTTGGAATTGCACAACTTGGATGGGATATCAGCCTAGCTATCTGGACAAATGGGAAAACCTTCTGTGGATAATGAAATTCTCCGTGAATTGTAAAATCCTAAAGCACAGTTTCAGGTTGAACGTCAAGATTTGTGGGGAAATGACTGAGTGGATTCCGGGTACTCGTTTTGTTTGAGTGTCGTACGAATTCATAATACCTTCCTCCATATATAATCACATGTTTTATTTTAATTTTTGAAATGATTTTTCACATACGATTACAATGTCTTTCTGTTTTCGAGTAATACTTGAAATGATTTGTTTAACCATATGTAGTCATTTTAATGGTTATTGGGTTCGATAATTTTATCTTAATTGACCGAGTGATTTAGGTCATAAGAAGCCCGGTTATGGACCAATAAGAGATAATAAATAAATTATAAAATATATATTATTGGTTGTGAAGTTGTTTGCATTTGTTTAGACCGTTTCGAAGTGTTTCGGTGAGTTAAAGTCAGAAATATAAATTTCACAGTGACTGTTCATTATGTTTTAGAAAAAATTATATCAAAAAAATATAATTTTTGTTGGTCAATGTTAAATTAATAATGGTTAATTATCAAATTCTAAGTTTATAGTTTTGTTTTGGCAAGAACTAATAAATAGAAATAGGAAATAGATAAATTACTTACTAGCTTGGACTTGTATAAATATTGGTTGGTAGTAATCACTAGTAAATCTAACATTTAGAGTTTCACTCCTACATATGTGTTTGAGGAGAATATAAATCATGGTGACAAACATTTACATCTTATTCCTATCCACTTTTTATAGCAAAATTTGCTGAAGTTATAATTCAAAATAACAGAGAGTATATATGTTATTTACTTGACTGTAAGCAATTTTCAAAAATTTGATTTTTTGGATTTTTTTTGTAAATCTTAAGAATAAAAATCACTACACATACATGTAGAATTATTTTTACATGTCTTTTGTTATTGTAAGCATTTTAAAAAAATGAAATTATGTTGAATTGATAATAAGTTAATTATAAAATATTATTTTCATATCATTATTGTTTCCACAGGCTCATTCTGCAATCCAGTATGTCTCTGATTTATGACTATGTCACATCTTCAAAAGAATAATAAAATTGTTTTTGCTAATAGTTTCTTTCTTCAAGACATCAAGTACTTTCCTTACATGCATGGCATGTTTGTCACGAGATTTACTGAAAATTAAGATGTCATCTAAGTAGACTATAACAAAATCATCAAGAAATGCCCTTAACACATCACTCATCACACACATGAATGTAACAGGAGCATTACATAAACCAAAGGGCATAACTATCCATTCAAACAAGCCTTGTTTTGTTTTGAATGCTATCTTCCAAATGACTCCTTCAACTATTCTAGTTTGATGGTAGCCACTCCTTAAGTCCAACTTATTAAAATAATTTACATATTTCAATTGAGCAAGTAAATCATCTATTCTAGGCAGTGGGTAATGGTTCTTTACCACAATTTTGTTCAATGCATGGAAGTCCACACACATGTGCCATGTTCCATCCTTCTTTGGCACCAAGACAATAGGTGAACCACATGGGGAGGAAGATGGCCTGATAATCCCTTTATCTGCACTTTCCTTCACTGACATCCTGTACATGCCGATGTTAGGAAGAGGAAAATCTTGTTACAACTATATCTCATGTTCGATTCCTCCCTTGGGATGTAATCCCTTTGGTTTCTAAACATCTCATCATATTTCTTAACTACATCAACCAATTCAGATTTCAATTTTGAATCACAACCTTTAAAAGCTTCGTTATCAACATCATTCTTAGGTTTCATCATTAGAAGCACAAAATTCTTGCTTGAATTCACTAGTCTTTTCATCTGTGAACAAGTGAAAGATTTAGTTTCTTTCTACGAACTCTCACAATATATTCTACTCCATCTTTGAACAAATGGTATTTATTTTCATGTCTATGCAAGATAGCTTTTCTATCATAGATGTACAGGCTACCCCAAACGATGCCACATATATCTAATGGCACAACATCAAGCTCCAATTCATCTAGGAAATTTGCAATAATGGCAAATTTTAGTTTACACTTTCTAGTAATGATCTAGATTTAAACATGAACATGACAAAAATACAGATAAAACCATACATATAGAGATGCAGTAGAAATAATACTTCATTTCATTACTCTAAAATACTGAAATATGATTACAAATAGAAATGGAAATAAACTGGCTAGGGAAATTGTATTTTAACTCTAAGAAGAGATGTGGCGGCTACATGCCTTTGATATATATATATATATGTATATATATATATAGAAAGGAAACATATGTAAATTAATTAATATCTTTTTGTACATTATATATAAATTTATATATTTATAAACAATTACATTCAAAATGTAATGGTTTTTAAAATATAACGTTAGATATATAAAAGTTACATACCCCTATAGAAAAAAATTATTATTTATTAATTTTGAATGATGATGATGAGGATGTCCATAGAGACAAATGGGATCTATTTAACTTTGAACAAGAAGGATTCTATTGGGACGTTTTAATATTTTATTTCAATGATAGAAGAGGAGAGGGAGAAGCACTTGTAAAACGTTATAATTTTGTTGATTGAAAAAATCAAGAAAGTTGGGATAATAGAAATATAATATTTCAATAATATATAAAAGATAAATATATTAAGAACATATATATATTAAAATATAATTTTTTTTTTCATTTATTATATATATATATATATAATAATTCTTCAAAATTTGTTTCTAATTCTAACTCTAGCTAAAAACCTGCAATTTCTACTCAAGTTGTAAGAGGGTTGAAAATGAAATATAGTTTCTATTGAATTGCTCAACTCTTTCAAATTCTCTTCTACACTCTTAACATTTTTGGCTTTTTAAATTAAAGAAATTAAAATAATTTTGAAAATATTTTATTCTTTTAAATTATAAGAATAAAATATTAAAAAATCTCAACTAATCTCTTAATTTTTGAAATTCTTATAAACTATATTAATATAATCACAATAAAGATTAATCATCCCTTCCTCATCCAAACAAATTACAATTATATATATCAACATAGAAATGGGCTAGGATTGCAATGAAATTAATACATTTAAATAAGATAAAAAAAAAATATGAAAATGTTATCTTCTTAAAAATATGAGTGGAATCTCGATCATCCCCTTCCTCATCAAAACAAATTAGAACTATATATATCAACATGGAAATGGGCTAGGATTGCAATGAAATTAATACAATTAAATAATATCAAAAAGAAATTATGTTATCTTATTAAAAGTACGAGTGGAATCTCGCTAGGGTTGCAATGAAATTATTGGAATTAAATAAGATAAAAATTCAATCTTATATTATTAAAAATATTAAAAAAACGTTTATCTTATTAAAAAGTATTAAACCCTATTGTCTCGTGGAACAATGATTAAGGAGTAAGAAAACTATATTAAAGGAATAATAAATATTATTAGGGAAGAGTATCTTAAAAAAAAATGAATATTTTATCTCACTGAAAGTATCAAACGAGGTGTTGTTTTTGGAACTTTTAAAGAGGGCAACAAATCATTTGAAGTGGGTCATACGTGCTTTCATCGTTTTGGAATTTTCGATAAGGGCAACAAATTATATGAAACTACCCTTGCTGGAATACATTCCCACACGAGAATAAGTCAATTTTTTTGTTTTGATATTTTTTCTTAATGTATTTAAGGTTTTTTTAGAGATGGTTTACGGGTTGCAGTTATATTTCACAAAAAAAATCTGGGTAGAACAATCCCTAATAAAATCAATTCTCGTAGGGTAGATCAATCACCTCTTTTAAATTGGATAGATTAATCACTAAGAGAATCTTTTAAATTGGGTAGATATATTTTAAATATCTTATGAAAATCTGGGTAGATTAATCCTAAAGGATTTTTTTAAATCTTGCAAGGCCTAACCCCAAGGGCGTGGAGGAGAATTGTCCGTGTGACCTCTCCATCGCGAGGTACTTAACAACTGGTACTTGATCAACTCGATAACTTGAACTAACCCTTTGGACTTTTAATGCATTTATGCTATATACATATATTGAAATATTACACTTATAATTAAATGGTTAATGAATAATATAATTTAAGTGTGTATGATATATATATATATATATATAATTTTTTTGATTTATTAAGTCAACTTAACTATAATAATTTTGGAGCATTTTTTTCTCTTATTTGATCATACAAACGAGATTTTGAAAATCAACAATGAAATCCTTTTTCTTTTCTTAAGATCTTATATGACGTATTGCTCTTAGTGGATGCTAATCATCATTAATTATATATATATATATATATATATATATATATATATATATATAGATATAGATATAGATATAGATATAGATATAGATATAGATATAGATATATATATATTTTATTGAAATATTACATTTCTATTATATTTATATTTTCTTTTTCAAATAATTTACATATGTTAACAAAAATGGAATACATAATTATTTATAAATATATAAATTTATATAATTTAAGTGTATGATATCAATACAAAATTTTAACGTGCAAACATATATGTTCAGAAATATTTAATGACATCAAAGTTTAAAGTTTAAAATATTTTTTTAGTTTATATGGTTCTATTATATATTTAACTTTTATATCTTTTGACATATTACACTTCTATTATAATTTTTTATAAATATATAAATTTATATATAATTAAAATGTATACCATATAAATAAAAAATTAACACACACATATTTATATATACCTCATATAAATAAAAAATTAACACACATATTTATATATACCTCAAAATAATAAATAAGATAAATATTATTTTTTTTGGTCTACCCATCTTTTTATTTATATATATATAAAAAATTAATTTACACTATTTTTAATATCCTCTTGGAGCTAATTAAATCTTAACTATTATTTTTGTCAAACTTGGCAATGAGATGGTTATTTTTGTCAAACTTGGCAATGAGATGGGTGCTCATCTCTTAAGGCCCTCAAAAAGGAAGAAGGTAAATGCTTAAAACTGAACCTAAAATTCGAGAAACTAAACAAAATCTCAAACCCTGAGCATAAACATCTAGATGACACAGATAACCTTCCTTCACACTCTAAGATTAGCTCCACACAGATGGCGGTCCTTAATTCTCTAATCCTGAATTCTGTACATGACAACAACCCAAGCCATCCCAATGTCAATCCGATTATTACAACACAAACCAACAGTGAAGATCCGCAATATAATTCTGGGACAGACAATTCCTCCAGCCATAATGATATTGCTCCAGCACATCCCGCAATCGATCAAAAACATCCCATGCTACTTGAAACAACAAACAGTAATAGGACTGGAGGCTCTACGAATGTCTTGCCAGCATCCAATGAAAGCTTAAGGGTTCGCAACATTCCCGTAGACCGAAACATAGAAAACCGTAGCAGCAAAACGTATAATGCTGCAGCGTTAGCCACAGCTGATGGAGGACCTGCACAGATTATAGTAGACAGTGCATCTGGTTACGATGCCATCTTGGATTCTGCGGTCACATCTACAGCGTTTGAAGCAGCAACCAATAGCAGATCTGCGGAAGGCCGAAAAGAAGACTGTAATAGCAAAACCTAGTGTATAAAACCATAGCTGATGAAGGAATTGTGCAGGTTATAGCATCCGGTTACGATACCATCCTAAATTCAGCGGTCAAACCTACAAGGTTTAAAGCAACGAACATATCCGTGGAAGACGCTATTCGAAATATTCAAGAAGGCCGTAACAATGATAGCCTCAGCAGCGTGACCCTAGCAGATAATACTACAGCGTTAGCTACGGTCAGCCAAAGACCGGTGCAGGTTGTAGCATCCAACTGCGTTGACAGCGCAAAAGAAATCATAGTCAATAAACAGGACCTGATGGCATCAACATCGAAGGAGGCTACAGTGTGGGCCACAAAGGTGCAGGTCAATACTGCCATCTCAAGTGGTGGGGAGAAAACCATATTAGATAGACACAGCAACGACCTTATGCCATCAACATTGAGAACCACAGCAACCTATCCACCCACCTCGATAAGCAGACATGTGGTCAATTTTTCAAACAAACAGATTGACCAAAACACCCTCAATCTCCTTGAAAAAGGATTAAATTTTGCCATCTCCCCTCGGGCAATCCCCAAAGAAGACATACTCTGTAGCATAGAGTATGGGATCAAGGAGTTACCAAACAACATTTAAGAAACTTTTAGACAAGATTGCTCAATTATCCTGAGAAAATCTCACTTGCCCAAAAGCAACATTTCCAAACAAGAACATTTAGCATTCAAAACCTTAAATCAAAACCCTAATATTGTAGTTCTAAAAGCTGACAAAGGGGGTGCAACCGTCAAAATGAACACAAAAGACTATAATGAAAAGATGATAGACCACCTCATCAATAGTGGCTGTTACATAAAATTAGAGAAGAATCCATTAAGAAAGATCTCCAGAAACGTGCAGACCCTGATAAAATCAAGTAAAGAACACAACATTAAAAATCTATTAGAAAACAAGCCATACACCCCCAGAATCTATGGAGCTCCAAAAATACACAAAGAAGGTGTCCCCATAAGACCCATTGTCAATACTATAGGAGGTCCCACTTATCAGTTGGCAAAATACCTAGCCAAAAAACTAAAACCTTTGGTAGGCAACACTAGTTCCTTTGTCAAAGATTCCACCCACTTCATCAAGGAGATCAAAGATCTAAAACTAGATGCCAATGACATATTAGTCAGTTTTGATGTTAAATCTCTCTACACCAACATACCCGTAGATGAAGCCATGGAAGTAATCCATAAAATCACGAACTCTGACATAGCCAAATTAATTGAGGTCTGTCTCAAATCTACCTTCTTTAGTTTTAAAGATGAAATTTATGAACAAACGTGCGGTGTAGCCATGGGATCCCCTCTGTCTCCCATTATTGCCAATCTCTTTATGGAGGATTTTGAAACTAGGGCCATTGAATCTTCCCCATTAAAACCCAAACTTTGGAAAAGGTTTGTCGATGACACTTTCATTATTTGGCCTCATGGAAAAGAAAAATTAAACACTTTCCTGCAACACCTAAACAGTCTATCTAATTCGATCAAATTCACCATGGAAATAGAGGAGAATGATTCACTTCCTTTTCTTAACATCCTAATCAAAAGAAACAAAGATGGCTCCATATCTCACCAGGTTTATAGAAAGAAAACCCACATAGAACATTACCTACAGGCCAACTCCAACCACCATCCATCCCAAAAAATCGGTGTTCTCAACACTCTAGCAACCAGGGTCGTTCGTATTTCTGATGAAAATCACTTTGAGGACGAGAAGAACCATCCTATGAATGTATTCACAGAAAATGGATACAATAAACACCAAGTTATCAGAGCCTTTAAAAATGCAGAGAATCCTAAAAACAAGCAACCAATAGATGATCATTTAGGTAAGGTTCACCTCCCTTACATATTAGGCATAACAGATAAGATTGCGCATATTTTAAAAAATAACAAAATCAAAACCACTTTCAGACCCATGAACACAATCAACAAATGCCTAAGATTTGTCAAAGATCCCGTGGAACCAAATGCCGCAATGGGGTTTACATGGTTCCGTGTTCATGTCGGAAAACCTACATTGGAGAAACTGGTCGATCTATCTATACTAGGATTCAAGAACATGCCGTCGATATAAAACATAACCGGTCAAAATCCTCAGCTTTGGCCGAACATTCGAGTAGAAATAGTCATCACATCTGCATTGAAAACTCTAGTGTAGTCACCAAAATTGATCATTATCACCATAGAAAACTAAGAGAAGCCATAGAGATAGGTAAACACCTTAACAACCTCAATCGAGACGAAGGATGGAAAATAAGTGACAAATGGATTTCGACTCTAACATCCTAAAGAACACCCTCTCCTATCTTAGCCCTTCTCTCGTTACACGTGACCTTCCACCTAACCCTCCAACCTCACTTCACTCTCTCTACACTTTGCACTCGTACTAAACACTATTCCTAATTTCCAATTCTTAAAACTTAACTATTAATTTACATTTTAAATAAAAAAAAGGAAACTTAAATAAGTTTAACAAATAATTAAATTAGTTTTAAAGATCATTACTAACATTAACATTAATATTAATCAATATTAATACTTCCTCATTTACACTATTTAATCATAATAGTTCATAATTATAATACCATTTCAAATTAACTTAAAATTAGAAGAGTTTTTATTTAAGAAGATTACTAATATTAACATTAATATTAATCAATATTAATATCCTTATTTATAACATTATTATTTAAACATAGTATTTTATAACTATGAACCGTTTTTAATCAACTTAAAATTAGATAAATATAAATAAATTCTAACAACTAATTAAATTTATTACTAATATCAACATTAATATTAATTAATATTAATGTTCTTATTTATAATATTATTTAAACATAGTACTTTGTAACTATAAACCAAAACTAAAAGAAAATTAGACTAAATATTAATGTCCTTATTTATAATATTATTTAAACATAGTACTTTATAACTATAAACCAAAACTAAAAGAAAATTAGACTAAATTAAATTATTAGGATTCCTAGTCAAAATTGAAATCAGTTTATAGATCATAAATATAATATTAAAATTATTAAAATTATAAAAATCTATACGAACAACATTAATACTAAAAACTAGGATTAATTAACACTAATATTGAGATTGGATCTTAATCATTAATTATTATTAAGACCATTCTAATTAATTTATTCTAAAGTAAAAAACAAAAACAAAACCAAAACAAATAATTATAAAATAAAAACAAATATAAATTAATAAAAAACCTTTAAATTTATTTATTTTATTCTCAAATTGAAAATAACTAAAAATCATTTTCATTCTTATTGTATAATTAAATATTTCAATTTGAAATCATTTTATTCTTATTATATAATTAAGCTATAACCAAATATAAAAAAAAATTATGGCAGGGTTGGCTTCCATTCCCATTATGTAAGGACCTGCGGTTCTTACTACCATTAAGCGATGAGTTATACGACCAGCACGCGCGAGGAAACATAAGGTTGAAGTGCGTAGATGGGATGAGCGACCACGTTTATACGATGGTTGAGCGTGGGCGCCCATGAAGTGAAGCCGACGGTTGAAGTTGTGGTTGAGGGCGTTGGTCGACGGGCCGACCAAGCCGAAAGCATGAACAAGAAACATTGGTTGAAGTTAAGTGAAGGTCGGCCGAGGATATAGCACGACCGCTTGTGGAGCATATAAACTATACGCTTGATGGCTCATTTGGAACACAATCGCTCAACAATCAAACAACATCTTCACTCAAATAAGATAGACGCAGGTCGAAGTGTGTGGTAGCAAAGGAGATAGGTGCAGGTTGGAGATGCGCCCGTTCTTGGGCAAGGCCACACGGTAGCAAGTCGTTTGTCTTGGTGTTGGGTGTAGGGCGCAGGTAGGAGCGCCCGGCGGTTGGTTAAGGGCGTGCACAGGTGTCTAGCACCCGGGTTGTGCGAAGTAGTGCCCGATGGTGGAACGTTGGTGAGCACTCAGTTTGTGCGACGACTTGGCACAGGTTCTTGGGTGGCTTGGGTGAGTGCCCGCCCGTCGTGCAAGTGTGCACGGTGACTTGGTGAAGTGTTGAGATTGTGGATAAAGGTGTGTCTCGGGTGGAGGCGCCCATGTGTGGCAACTTGGAGGCGCACCCAAGTTGGTAAAACAACACGATCGTGCGACGAGGTGAACAAAGGGTTGGTGAGTCGTGCGGCGACCATGTGGAATCACCGACGATCTGGGCAACCAAGTTTGCCAAAGATTTTAAAATTGGTTGTATGAAAGTTGGGTTTTCCAAGTATACTTGTAAATCTTGTAAGTTGTAAAAGATTATATAATATATTATCAGGCAGACTCATTGTTCAGGGAGTTGCCCCTCCCTTTATACTGTGCAATTGTGTTCTTCGTTTATAATTACTAATGATAATGAATGTGTATGGATATTCATTGGTATAAAGGATAACATAATAATACTTGGTTGCGAAACACAAACTAATTAGGAGTAAGTGGTTAGGCGTAGTCCACGAACATAAGTATTGGTGAAGAGAAAGTGTTCAGTGGTGCCGAACCTCGCTAAGAGCGGTTGAAATACTACCGCCGGCTTGGGGGCGTGACAGTTGGTATCGGAGCTCGGTTGAAGCTGGTGAGTAGGGTTGCTCGTGACGAAGTACATGTGTGTACACACACTTGGAAATTGAAGACAGTGAAGCAGGTACTTGTAGGTGAAGGAAGTTGTTTCACATACAAGTTGGATAAGAGTTGGTTTAGGTTGCAGGCATCCTGGTGAAGCTGTTGGATGATCGAAACTAGATTGCAAAGAAGAAGGAAGATGTTAGCAATGGCAGCTGAATCTCAGGCTGGGTCTAGTCAGGGTGTGCAGGATGCTACTATGGCACTTATGGAAAAAGTATTGGAGAGGATGGAGGACTTGATCAATAGGGATCAAGAGCCCAATTCGAAGATGAGGGAAGAGCTCGATGAACTCCGGACTCAACACGAGTACACTGATCTTATGTGTACACAACTCGAAGTAAGGGTCAAGGAGGTTGAAGAGGCAATAGACCAAGGTCTTGCAAAGATCGTGGGCTTGCAAAAATCTCTTAACGAAGCCAAAGATGAGATCACGGTGTTGAAGAAGGCCGTGAGGCATAACTTAGGTGGACGAGTGCCTCATGTGAAAGTCAAGGAACTGGAGTCTTATGATGGTACAAGGAGTACAAAGACTCTTGGAAACTTTCTATGGGACATGGAGTAGTACTTGGAATGATTGGGTCTATTAGATGATAAGACGAAGGTCAAGGTAGCTACTCAGTTCTTGACAAAGGATGCTAATATGTGGTGGCGAAGGAGGATGGATCAGAGTGCCAATGGTAGTGCTGCTGACATTACTTCATGGGATGAGATGAGGAAAGCTTTGCAGGCCCATTTCAGTCCTCAGGATGAAATGTGGGAAGCAAGGATGAAAATTAAGTTCATAAAGCAGACAGGAAACCTTCAGACATATCAGCGAGAGTTTGCAAGTGTGGTTCTGGAACTCCCTGACATGGCGGAGAGGTACAAGGTGTTCAATTTCATTATTGGATTGAAGCCTTGGGCACGCAATGAAGTGAAGAGGTAGAGGATTAGAACACTTGAGGAAGCTTTTGCTATTGTTGACAAGTTGGTGGAGCATTATGATGAGACTTCTGATGATAGAAAGAAGAAGTCTGATAAGCTGAAAGATGAGAAGAAGGATGATGCTTCGAAATTGGATGATAATTCCAAGACAAAAGAAAGCCTTGATGTGTTGGATATGTGCTGGACCACATACGGTGAAGAATTGTCCTTCCAAACCGAAAGTGGCTGCGATTGCACAATCTAATGCGAAGAATGAAGAAGCTTCTGTGGGAATGATGCAGATACTTGGTGCTATTGCTGCTACGGAAGTGGTCTCTCGGAGGGATCCTGAGAGGAACAGGTTGGAGTATGTTTGTATGAAGGTTGGGAGTGTTGATATACTCACTATGGTGGATAGTGGGGCATCTCACAAGTTCATGAGTGAAGATACTGCGAGAAGGATTGGGCTGAAATTTGTACCGGTGAAGGCACAGATGAAGACAGTCAATTCTCCTCCTGATAATGTTCTTGGTATAGCTGAAAAGGTGGACACGACACTTGGTGAGTGGACAGGGAAGGTCAACTTCACCATAGTGCAAATTGATGACTATGAGGTTGTGCTAGGAATGGAATTCATGAAATAGTTTGATGCTATGATTGTTCCACATTTGAGGATGCTGTAAATTTACAATGGAAGGGAAGATGTAGCCATTGGTGTACCAAACATTGGAGTGAAAAGGCCTGATTGTAAGTTGGCAGTGATGCAAATGGGGGGTGAGAAGTGGATGGAAGACATGAGTAAGCGATTGTCTATGACTGAGATAAAGCTTATCGAGCAGTCATTGGTCATCAGGACACTTTCAGATAGTATCTTATATTTATCAAGAAGACTAGAAGTGGTTGAGGATGATGATGATGATGATGATGATGAGGCATATGTGAGGTCGAATGTCCAGGAGGAGGATTGGGTCACTTATCTACAGAGGATGGAGATAGAAGATCCTGACAGATGGGTTGAGATGATTAGTGAGGGTGAGCCTTCAGGCTCTACCCCCTCCACATCTTCTTAGATGACAAGAAGATGGGGCTCATTGTTAGCTGCTCATGGCAATGAATCCTTAAAACAGGTTGAGCAGGTATGGCAAATGGTGCAGGGATGACTTGGCATCAAGCATCATGACATGTTGCAGATGGGATGGAGTTTCCATGGACCTGAACATGGTGGAGAGATTCCTGGTGAGTCTGGGATGTGGTAGAATCCAAAATAGACTAGTGAAGGCATAAGGATGTTCACTCTCATGACTTGAGCGTGACAGGTGGATTAGCTACCCAACTAGTTCAAGCATGGGGTCCGGAAGTGCACGGAGAGATGCTGGCATCAAGTAGGCAAGGAGGACAATTCACAGGATGAGGACGACACATGGTGGAGATGGAGTTCTACATATGTTGCAGGGATGTTTTCAGTATGTGGAGGAGTTGACATCATGGACCAAGGATGAGATAGATATTGATGTTGATCTTGGTGGATGGATACCAGGATGGTATGTTGTCGAGGACGACAACTAATTCAGGTGGAGGAGGATTTAAGGACCTGCGGTTCTTACTACCACTTAGCGACAAGTTATACGACCAACATGCGTGAGGAAACATAAGGTCGAAGTGCGTATATGGGATGAGCGACCACGTTTATATGATGGTTGAGCATCGATGCCCATGAAGTGAAGCCAATGGTTGAAGTTGTGGTTGAGGGCGTTGGTCGACGAGCCGACCAAGTCGAAAGCATGAACAAGAAACATTGGTTGAAGTTAAGTGAAGGTTGGCCGAGGATATAGCACAACCGCTTGTGGAGGGTATAAACTATACACTTGATGGCTCATTTGGAACACAATCACTAAAGAATCAAATAAGATCTTCGCTCAAATAAGATAGACGCAGGTTGAAGTGCGTGGTAGCAAAGGAGATAGGCGTAGGTTGGAGATGCGCCCTTTCTTGGGCAAGTCCACACAGTAGCAAGTCGTTTGTCTTGGTGTTAGGTGAAGGGGATGGGCAGGAGCGTCGGGCGGTTGGTTAAGGGCGTGCACAGGTGTGTGGCCCCAGGTTGTGCGAAGTAGCGCCCGACGATGGAACGTTGGTGAGCGCCCGGTTTGTGCGATGACTTGGCACGGGTTCTTAGGTGACTTGGGTGAGCGCCCGCCCGTCGTGCAAGTGTGCACGGTGACTTGGTGAAGTGTTGAGATTGTGGACAAAGGTGTGTCTCCGGTGGAGGCGCCCGTGTGTGGTGACTTGTAGGTACGCCCAAGTTGGCCAAACAACACGATCATGAGACGAGGTAAACGATGGGTTGGTGAGTCGTGCCGCGACCATGCGGAAGCGCCGACGAGCTAGGCAAACGAGTTTGCCGAAGATTTTAAAATTGGCTAAGTATGAAACTTGGGGTTTCCAAGTATACTTGTAAAGCTTGTAACTTGTAAAATATCGTATAATATATTATCAGGTAGACTCATTATTCAGGGAGTTGCCCCTCCTTTTATACTGTGCAATTGTGTTGTTCGTTTATAATTGCTGATGATAATGAATGTGTATGGGTGTTCATTGGTATAAAAGATAGCATAATAATACTTGGTTGTGAAACAAAAACTAAGTAGGAGTAAGTGGTTAGGCATAGTCCACGAACATAAGTATTGGTGAAAAGAAAGCGTTCGGTGGTGCCGCACCTCACTAAGAGCGGTTGAAAGACTACCGCCGGCTTGGGAGTGTGACACATTACATCCCATTACATCCCTCAACTCTATTTAACCATTCCAATGAGATCTGTATTACACACTTACTGATCTATCATGATGATGAGCCACGGTGGATGGCTCGAAATGTCGATTCAAACAACCATGGATGCGAGAAATCCGAAAGAAGAGTAAACACAAAGTACTAATCGCAGAAGCCTCAAAACAATAACGTCAATCTTAGTTTAGCTTTAGGAGGAGAGTGAAAATAGTGTTGTTAATTTACATAAAACAACACATTTTTCTAAATTAATACTTTTCCTTTGTATTTATTTATCTCTATCTCCACAGTTTAGATATTTTAATTTTTTATTTATTCCATACACATTTAAATTATATAAATTTATATATTTATAAACAATTATAATAAAAATAATAAAAAATGAATATTTTAATAAATATAAAAATTAAAAATGTAAAAACAAATATTTAAAGTAAAAATATATTCAATATTTAATTTTTTTAGTTAGTGAAGTATATATATAAAATGTAATATTTAAAAAAATAAATATTATATATATAACAATAACCTATTAAAATAAAATAAAATAAAAACTTTAAATTATGTTGCCTTACCTATATTTATATTTATATTTACATATATATATAGATAGATAGATATAAAATAAAATTAGTTATAATAGAGGTCTAATATTTCAATAAAATACAAAACTTAATTAAAATAAGATAGCTATATATAAATTAAAAAATCATACATATCTAAATAATTATAATAGAATAATATTTCAAGAGAAAATAAAAGTTAAATATGTAAATTAAAAATATATATATATATATATATATATATATATATATATATATATATATATTTTATTGTTTTTTTATTATTTTTAATATATATTTGTGTGTTATTTTTTTTATATGACATAAATTTATATATGTACAAATAATTATAATTGAAGCTTAATGTTTCAATAAAATAAAAAAGTTAAATGTATAAAATAATTATTTACATTAAAAAAATATATCTATCTATATATCTAAACATAAAATTTAATTGTTAAATTTTGTTTATATATAGGCAATATAGATAATAAATAATTACAACAATTTCTCAAAATTGATTCAGAGTTAAGTGAGGTTGACATAAGGGTGTTTAGTGCTAGCTAGACTATTGGGAGTAAAGGAAAGGAGGAGATCATCTTGGAGAATAAGGATAATATTAAAAATGTCATTGCTTCCAAATTTAAGGATAAATTGTGGAATGATAGGGAGTTAGAGGGAAAAATGAGGCTAAGGTATTCTGTCATGACTGGTCATAAGAAGAAAATGAACATTGTGAATATAAGAACCAATTCTCATGAGCTGAAAAATGAAATTCATCCCTGTTGAATTCCCAAAAAACCTTGGACTAAAGAGTATGTCACCTTTGGGATACTATGAAGATTGAAGATGAAAAGGGTTTTCTCTTGATTGCCAAGCTCTTAATCACAGTCGTTATAATTGTAAAAATATTTTCCACACTACCAACCTTCTTGACTCAAGTCAATAAAACTATGGTGATTTAGGAATGAGTATTTTCATTCTTTTTTATGATATAAATAAAAAATTAAAGAGTCTCATTTTTTTTAGGTACTATAAACCATATTGATCTGAGTGAACATCATCAAGACAACCATATATATAGATATATATATATAGATGAGACAAATTTGGGTTGGAATGAAATTAGACTTCAACACAATTAAATAAGGCAAAAAAATCCATCTTATCTTATGAAAAATATAAAAAACTATTATGTGGTGGAAAATTTATTAAGTGGAAAAAAACTATTACTTAGAACAAAAAAAATATTAAAGGAATAATAAATTTTATTTGGGCAAAACTAGATGAAAGGAATAATAAATCTTATATTGTATTATTTATTATTTTTGAATGATAATGATGATTAATGTCCATTTAGACCAATGGGGTTTATTGGAAGAGATTGATAGAGCCTTTTTAATATTTTATTTCTATGATCAAAGAGGAGCGAAAGAAGCTTTTCTAGAACATTATAGTTTTTCTAACTCAATAAGCCAAGAAGGTTGGTATAATAGAAATATAATATTTCAATAATATATATATATATATATATATATATATATATATATATATATATATATATATATATATATATATAGTAGTTGTTGTTACTTATAGCAATCAGTGAAAATTTTCTTTTAACTCTAGCCAACATCCCAACTTAGGTTTAAGCGGCAAGAGGGTTGAAGATTAGATTTAAGTGGCAAGAGGGTTGAAGATGAAAAACACTTTATATTGGCTTGCTCATTTTTTACTCACATCCATTTTAATTTTCAAAATATTTACCACAAACATTATTATCCATTATAATTTTCAAAATATCTGCCACAAACATTATTAACTTATTATGTTAGCAAAACTATAGTAATTTAAGAATGCTTCTCTCCTTTCTTTTTCACCATAAAATAAAATTAAAAAATCTCAATTAATCTTTTAACTTTTTAAAGTCAAATAAACTATATTAATATGATCTCACTGTAGGTTAATCACCTTCTTAGTCATCAACCTAAGCTACAACCATTTTTAATATATATATATTATTAATTTCAATTTGTTTTTATGTATATATGTGCAACTTTTAAAAGTGAAATAGAGTATATTAACATGATCCCACTGTAGGTTAATCACCTTCTTAGTCATCAACCCAAGCTACAACCATTATATATATATAATTTCAATTTGTTTTTATCTGTATATGTGGAGACGGGCAAATCGACAGAATTAAATAAAATAAAAATTTGATCTTATCTAATTAAAAATGTACGTGGAGACGGACTAGGGTTGCAGGTTAATCACCTTCTTAGTCATCAACCCAAGCTACAGCCATTTTATATATATAATTACAATTTGTTTTTATCTGTATATGTGGAGACGGGCAAAGTGAGACCATTAAATAAAATAAAAATTTGATCTTATCTAATTAAAAATGTACGTGGAGACAGACTAGGGTTGCAATGAGATTCTCACAATTAAATAAGATAAAAATTCGATCTGATCGTATTAAAAGTATACGTGGAAACGGGCCAGGGTTGCAATGAAATTAACAGATAAAAATTTGATCTTATCTTATTAAAAATATACGTGGAGACGGGCTAAGGGTATACGTGGAAACCGGCTAGGGTTGCAATGAAATTAACAGATAAAAATTTGATCTTATCTTATTAAAAATATACGTGGAGACGGGCTAAGGTTGTAATGAAATTATTACAGTTAAATAAGACAAAAATACGTCCAGATAAAAATTTGACCTGATCTTATGAAAAAATATCGATCTTATCTTATTAAAAGATATAAAAACCGTTCTCTGGTGGAATAATTATTTAGAAGAAAGAAAAATATTTTAAAACAATATTAAATCTTATTAGGGCAAAAGTACTAAAGCTTCACCCTGTTTTTGGAATCTTTAAAGAGGGCAAGAAATAATTTGAAATGAGTCATACCAGCTTTCGTTGTTTTTGGAATTTTCGTAGAGGGCAACAGATTGTATCAAATTACCCTTGCTGGAATACCTTTCCATAATTTTATGAGAATAAATTAAGTTTTTTTGGTTTTGATATTTGTCTCTTAGAATTTGATACAACGTGGGTGAACGATACCTTTGATGAGATATATTTGATGGGAATTATAGATTTGCTGAGTTGGCACTTTAAGGAAAAGAAAACTGCTGACAAATGAATGCTAAACTTTATATTGAACCACTCATAAATTCAGGATAACATGATCCTACGTCACTCTCACATTGAATTATAAATATGCTGAGTTGGCACTTTAAGGAAAAGAAAACTGCTGACAAATGAATGCTAAACTTTATATTGAACCACTCATAAATTCAGGATAACATGATCCTACGTCACTCTCACATTGAATGCTATAAATAGATGTAGCCCTTCTCCCTTTCCAAACATAGAGTTCAGTGCTTAGTGCTTAGGAAGGGTGTGTACGTTATGGCTTTTCATAATTTGCGTCAGTCTCTACCTTTCCCTGCAACATTCACAGTCGCTGATGGAGGGCCTCCCGCAGCAACTGTTCTGTGCCTACTCTGGGCTTTCTTCATGATATGGTTTTTGCGCAAGAGAAGAACTAGTGCCACGCTGCCACCAGGACCCTATGCATGGCCCATCATAGGAAATCTCCACCAATTAATGCTGCCCGCTCACCGTTCTCTTAGAGGCCTTGCTGAGAAATATGGTCCCATACTCTTTCTGCGCTTAGGCTCTGTCCCTACCGTCGTCGTTTCTTCTTCTGAGACGGCCAAAGAGTTTCTCAAAACTCATGACTTGATTTTTGCCAGCCGACCGCCAACAGCCGCTGGGAGATTGATGTTTTCCAACTCTAAAGATGTGGTGTTCGCTCCGTATGGAGATCACTGGAGGCAAATGAGAAAAATATGCGTGTTAGAATTACTGACTGCCAAAAGAATCGAGTCCTTCAAGAGTGTCCGAGAGGAAGAGGTGTCTGCGATGATCTCTTCAATTTGGCAGGAGAGTGAGAAGGGAAAAATGGGTGTGAATGTGAGCAAGGCCGTCTCCACTCTCACCTCCAATATTGTTTGGCGAATACTGGCGGGGAGGAAATTTTCTGACGATGATTTGGGTGGCGATTTCCAAGGGTTTAAAGGCCTGATGACAGAGTTGACAGCTACAGTGGGAGAGTTCAACATTGGCGACTTCATTCCGTATTTGGATTGGCTCGATTTACAAGGTATCAAGCGCCGCATGAAGAAAATTCATAAAACATTCGATGAATTTGCGGAGAAAATAATAGACGACCATGTTAATGTGAATCATCTCCAGAAAGAGGCCGTAGACGCAGAGCCTCATGTTCAAGACTTCGTGGATGTGCTGCTACACATGGCTAAGGCCGACACCAAAATTACACGGGAAACCATCAAGGCTGTTGTGCTTGTATGCCTCGACCCTCATTCTTAAACTTCTTTCATTCATCATTTCTTTTGCACTAATTGGATTTGTATTTGTGCAGGACTTGTTCGGCGCTGGCTTGGATAGAATATCAATTTCGTTAGAATGGGCAATGAGCGAGCTGCTCAGACATCCCCGTGCAATGAAAAAATTAAAAGAGGAAATCGAATCGGTCGTTGGCCAACATTGCAAAGTAATGGAGTCCGATCTAGCAAACATGAAATACCTCCACTGTGTGGTGAAAGAGACTCTGCGACTATACCCAGCGGCGCCCTTAGCGATTCCTCATGAATCTGCACAGACTGTGACAGTAGGAGGATACTTTATCCCGAAGAAAACAATGTTGATGGTGAATGTCTGGGCTATAGGAAGGGATCCTAAGGTGTGGGGGGCAGATGCTTCTGAATTCAAGCCAGAGAGATTCATGGAAGACGAACATGTCAATGTAACAGACCCCTCAAATTTCAATATGATACCGTTCGGTGCAGGAAGGAGAGGATGCCCAGGGGCATCGATGGCTATTCCCACGGTTCAGTTTGCATTGGCTCAGTTGTTACACACTTTTGATTGGAGAGTGGACGGTGATCCGTTCCACTTGGATATGAAGGAAGCATGTGGATTGACCATTCCAAGAAAAGTTCCGCTCTCTGCTTTTCCAAAGCTGAGCAGCAGCTTTCCAATGTAATACCTGGGAGGATACGAACGACGACGCCCTTTCTTCGTTTTTCTTCGTTGGTGATGGTTTTTCTGTTCCAATAATGGAGAAATCTCTAGAATATTCTCCTATAATTAGCATCAGTTTTGGGTCGTTAAAACTGTTGTGTGTTGTTAAAATGGTTTGTTTTAATTAAACTTTGTTGGTTGGCGGTTCTTATCTGCTCAATCATAATATACTCTTAACTATATATGTAATATTTTCGTCGCCACTCCTATTTATGTAATAGTTTCTTCGCCTAATGAATACAAGTGTGTCTTGCGGTGCAATCTCTTGAGTCAGTCACTTTCTCACCAGAGATCGACATGCCTTGTTCAATTCTAATTTGGCAATTACTCTTTATTAACAATAGTTTTCCACTATGTCAATTTATCTTTATAGCAACCGTTTTCCACCCTGTACTACATGATTTTAGAACTTGTATTTTTTATTTTGTAAGATTATTATAAATATTATATAACACAGCCGTATTTCGGAATAGGCTTTTCAGATTTTTTCTATTTTTGGACGTTAATTTGATATAATATTTTTGGTAGTATAACTATGGATTGATTTTAAATATTAATTTTGTATATTATTTTCTTTAACAAGTATTGAGCAATTTAGTCACCCAATTAAAGAGTAATGTTATTAGAAAATTTGCATCTAGAAATTACGAGAAATATATACAAAGTATACTATGAAATATTTAAATTGATACTAATATAATATGGAATGGATTATATATATTTTTCATATAAGTTAAAATGATTATTCTATGAAATTATTTTACAAATTATTTTACAAAACAAAATTGTATTGATATTTATATGACAAAGTTTGACAATTTATATTTTCCTAAAACAAAAAAAATCTTGTAATTGAGTTATGAAGTAGGAACTTTGGTAAGACTTATTCAAATCATATTTATATTGTGTGCATATACAACTAAATGGATGTCACAACTCAATGACAAATTGTTTAGTATAATGCACAATGATCAATTTGGCTTCTCACTTAACACGATATTAAACTCTTGACTAGGAAGGGACTAATAATGTGAAATTTGTGAGATATTTTCTTGCATTTCTTTCTGCCTAATCATTCAACCATTGACCATCTCATAACTTGCTCATGTTTTAAAAAATAGTTGCATAAACAATATTTATTAATGCTTCTTTGGTTTTTCTAAAAATTATCATACATTGTAACTTTGAAAAACAATGGAAAAGTAGGAATTCAAGTAGAGTGGAGAAGAGCTACATTCTAATTATATGAAAAATTGATTTTAAAAATGTGGGTTCCAATAAATGATAAAATTAGAAGGACTAGTCAAATTCAAGACTAAAATAAAAATGAAATAAGAATGTCTCCTCTACTTAATTTATAGGGTTATTATATATATAAATTAGTTAGAAAATTTAATCATAATGAATAAAGGGAGAATGCATATTACTTTTGTAATTCATTTTTTGTAAGTATCTATTCATTAACCAAAATGAGAGTACATAGTTATCAAAATGCAAATAGTCTCACCAATACCGAGTTTGTTGACCAACGTTATCACCATATTACAAAAAACAAAAGGAAAGATAAATTGGAGATCCAAACCGTGATAGGCCAAAAGCGATAAAACACAAACATAACCAGAATAACACCTATGACCATGCTTACTCATTACAAGTAGTTGACGCTCGATTGTCTTCCCCGGTCCCTCGAGCGAGAGGGGGGCGATATGAACACTAAACACAATTTTGGAAGTGATCTAGCCACGTTTCCAACTTCTCGACCTTTTTTGCAAGCATATTTTGACTATGCCAAACCACCGCAATTCTTTCTCTGACATGGCATTGAAAGTAATGGAGCCAATTTAGTTTGGCAATGACAACCTCGTGCTATTTATTTTTGATTCAGTCGTATGTGCACAAGTGATCAAGAATAGACTACAGTAGGTCACGAAAGGCATTAGATCAAATATGTCAGCCAGCGACTCATGCGTGCCCCTACCTACACCTCTAACACTGCACACCTGCTCTACCCTGATGAGCCACACTGCCTCTCTCCTCTCTTACCTCCTCCATTTGCATGTCCACTCTACACTGAGCTCAAGCCACCTTTGCTGCCATGATATCCTAACGACGCTCTGATCACACCCCTAGTGGCACGTCCACCCCGCTTGGGTCTCTCCACAACCCTACCCCCCAACGCCATCTTCTGCTTGATGCTGAAACCCCCCTGATGTGGTGAAGCTCCCCTCTAGATGGGTTGCTAACAAAGATTACGTGGCACAGGCCACATAGTGAACGCCAAAGAAGACGCCCGCAAGACAGAACTGACAATGTTCTGCAAAACATCCTGACAAGTCGTCAACCAAAGTGCATCAGACACCCACCCGAAATAATCATGCAGAAGCCTTCCCCCTGGAACTTACAACCACCACAGAGCTGCTAGGAGGGAGGCGAGGACACCCACAAACAAGAACCACGTCAGCTATAATGTGGGTTCTTCCAATCCACTAATGGGGGAAGCATTTGGGAATAGATGTGTGGCTAAAAGGACTTGACACTAGAGAACAGACAAATGAGGGACAAACCTATGCCAATTTGGAGCCGAAACGACCTTCACTAGACCTTCATGCAACCTCCAAGACCAATTGGTGCTCACCTAATGATGCATCTCAAAATTCGAGGGTAAGACCTCAAAAAGAGAAAAAACTAGAATATTATAATGAGACAAAAGACCCAAAAGCCATCCCAAACACAGAAGACACACAGGCAAAAAGCTATCATGCAGCACAAGTAGGGATACTAAGACCAACCATCGTACCATGCAAATTTTCCTCAATCGAATGACAGAAGCGAGGAGCTAGGGAAAGGCATAAGTACTTGAATATTTTGCTAACCTTCCATGGTGGAGGAAGCAATGGTGTCATTTTCTCCACCACTCCCAGGCTACCTTAGGGTCGAAGAACTGAGACAGACTAACATTGCCCAAACAAAAAACTACTAGCTGCCACACTATCAATGCAATATAGTATTCCATAACCCAGACTTTCGTCATCAACCAACTTACCTTACCAACACACATTCCTGTGAAAGGAAGGCTCACACACTGCATCGATCTCCTCACCTTACACCTTACAAAATTAGAGGACTGCTAATCTATCCTCCTTCCCATATGCATTATGTAAAAATCATTTCACACACATCAAACACATCTCTAAGTTCTTCGCCCCCTTCAGGGAATCATCCTCTTTAACCACTATCTAGCAGAGCTCATCAATCTTAGTGTTTTGAGAACTGAAAGTCCAGTCATAGAGAAGTTCCTGAATATTTTTATCACTTCCCCAGTTCACGAGTTTGTTGTCTACCTGACTCCTCTGTCTTCTCACGTTTTCTTTGAATATATACTCAAAGGAAGATAAATAATAATGGATTCACTAACCAATAGCCTCCAACCTCTAGTTGTTGATCCCCTTGTCTCGAGGAGACCCATTAATAAGATTCTACAGCAAATAGGCAGCTATTAAAGAGTCTTCAGAGACCTATAGATTAGCCAGGCCCATCTCAGTGGCCACTTGGAGCCCTTTCTCTAGAGTGTTGGACACCTAATCCTAAATGGGTTAGTGTGGAAGCTTAATAGACCAAAGCAGTCCAAGAGACCTTGGGATCTGAAACCCAAGAGTCACATATTGTACTATAAATGTATATCTCATGTTAATAAAAAATGAATTGCATGTTTTATCTTTCCTATTCTATGTTTCCGATGTGTGTTTAACATGGTATCAGAGCGGGCGATCTCCTGCCCTGCTCCATTGTGAGCCACCTGTTTCTGTGAGCCATCTGTTTCAGCGCTGCCATTCCTCTGTTGTGAGCAGTCCTGGCCCTCTGCCATATTCTTTTCAAGCGATGCCTTATAACGCCTCTGTCACCACTGCGCTCTGTCCATAAATGCCCCATTTAAAAGCGCTGCTCCACCTGCATTTAATACGCTGCTCTCTGCACACGAAACGCTCCTTCACCCAGCGCAATTTGTGCCATTCTTTACCTGCGCCTGACATTCACCTGACATGGGAACGTTTGCGCCTGACATTCACTTGACAGAGGAACGTTTGCGTTGTTCATCCGAATAAGTTGATTGCTCTCTGGCTGTCCTGACATAAAATCCATAAATGTTTCATAAAAGCGCTGGTCCGACCTGCCAATACACTGTCCATACTATGATTGTGATTGAAATCATCTCTAATTTCTGAACCCTGCGTGCCCTCCATTGCCGACAAAATATTCTCTTTCCACCGCACAAAGGTTTCACTGGAGGCTCCGCCATATCCAAGAGAAGGTTGAACTTCTGGACCTGTGCAGCAATAGCAGCATCAAAGGAATCCATATAATGTAGAAACGGTTGAGGACGGGCACCACTGTTGACAGAATGGCACTCGTAGCTGTTGCCATGCTCTGTGCGCGATGCCTCATTCAAAAGATCTCCAATGCTTATGTTGGTTAGACTGTCAACCCAATCCATTGTTGACAGTAGTGCACCATTATTAGATTTCAACGTCTCCTGTAGGAACTTCTGATCACTATTGGGCACTGCACAAGCCTCTACAAATTCAGAAGAATCGGGCCGACTATGTCCAGAATTCATTGCCTGCTTCTCAGCTCCATAAACATCAACCATCCCTTGTCCAAGTTCATGCATTCTTTCTGAATCGACAGGCATTTTCTTTCCTATGTTATCACTATCAGTTATAAACAGAGAATTATTTCCGCCTTCTTTGGTTGAAAATGAAGAATGGACTTGTTGATCCTGACTATTTACACTAGTATTTACTCTCTTGGACTCAGATCCCTGCGAGCAGAAACCCAAGAGTTGCACCAAATTCCAGTGATGGATTGTGCCCAATATCGCAATCTCTGAGTAAAATTCCTTCTCACCTTGCCTAGCGATCTCGAGCCTCTTGACTGCTACCATAGTCCCATCTTCAAGCACGCCCTCATACACTGTTCCGAACCCGCCGGATCCCAGGACCTTACCAAAACTTCTTGTAATTGTCCTAATTTCTTTGTACGAGAATTTCTTCGCCATCACTTCGGACATACTTGTTAAGTTGACTAAGGAGTACATGCCAATTTACGAATATAAGACTACCAGACTTTGCCAAAAGGCAAAGGTGCCCACTATCTCTCTTTAAATATGCCAAGAGCGAGTGGAGAGTTACTGTGCAAAATGGAATTGGTAATGAAGTTGTGGTGATCGTCGGTGATATCGAGAGAGAAGCAACAGAAATTTATTGCCCTTTGACTCAGGCGTATCGAGGCTGCCAAGGAGATTGCTTCCAACCTTTCTCGGAGCCCTAATGTGGTCTACTTGCCCCCTGATCAACAACAGTTGAGAGAGATCCTTCTTACTCCGGTGGAAACTTACGAGGAAGATGGACATCTCAAATTCGAGTTATCCTTTCGTCATGTAATATAATTCAAATATTGGCTATTTGTTTCTGCATGTGTATAAAGGGAAGGAATATTGTACTTGCATGGATAAACAGCGTTTAGTTTTTCTATATTTCCCATTTCGAGGCCTTAATGTTTGTTCCATTCAAATACGGCCTCTATTAGATTTGCTGTTGAGTTATAGAAAGTGGCTTCAGAGGCACTTGCATTAGTATTATTAATATGCTCCGTTGATTGCGTTTGGAAGGAATAGAAATTTGCGCGATCAATTTGTCTGCACAAACGTGTAGGGAAAATGGATCATCTCAAGCATTTCCTGATTTGTTTAAATTTAGCTTGTGAGACCAGAAAGTAATTTGCTCAGACACACAGTCAGAGCCAGTGGATCCATAGGAGCAGAACTTTTTGATTGAATTCTCTAAGCCAAGAAAATCATAAACGTCATCTTCAAATATTGGATCAATATGTTGTAGTTCATGTAGAGAGAGTTCTGAAAGTTGGCATTCTACTGGAGAGCTGACAGAGAAGATGTTCACATGAATATAGAAGCAGCACTTACAGATTCGATTGGAGAGCCAGCGAAAAAAAAAAAAAAGCTTCATACTGCAAGAAGTCGAAATGATCAAGTTTGCACTGATGTGCGTTTTACTTTGCATTCTCCATATTGAAGACACTCCATATTTATTTCTCTGTCTTGGAGCTGAATACGTTGCATATATTATCACTGTGGTGTTTTCTCTGTAATGATGGAGCTTCTTTGATGTTATAACACTTATCTACAACCACTGTTCTTCCTAACATTTGCTGGTTATTCTACTTCAGATCTCTGTTATTATTAGAGTTGATATATCAGAGGTATATGTAATCCATTCCAGTAGTTGAAGGAAGAATTCATTTAGTTGTGCATCCATACAAAGCGTATCTTGGTATACCTGAGCATTTTAAGGGTGAAACATATCTATTGTATCTGTGTTGGAAGGACTTTGAGCCTCTCATTCTTGCTGGACACAAATCTGTTAGTGATTGGCTAAATTCTTAGCTGGAATTAGTTGAGTGCCTTTTGAATACCTTCGGTGAAGTTTTTTACATCATTGGGGTCATTTCCAATAAAAAAAAGGGGTTGAGATTCTTGGATTTATTATTGAAGGAAGAGGTCGAGCTACCCTTGTGTATATTCGTGGAGTTTGAGCCGTGTCTCCATTGCTGGTATTCGCGGATTTTTTATTCTTTTTGCATTCCTGAGCTTCCAGAAGGGATATAGAGGCAAGTTTTATAAAGTTTGAAGGAATCAGCTACAAAGTCTAGTCAGATGTGAAATTTCTACAGAATTTAAAGAACAGAATCTCTGAAAGACTGGTATTGGACAATGTATTTTTCAAACTGATATTCTTAATTTTTGAAATCTTCAATAGCTGGGGTTTGTCTAGACTTGCTGAGTGTTCATTTCTTTGTTGAGACAATGGCTAGATTTGATGATGTATTAGAGTTACTGAATACACTAATACACTCCACTATTGGTGGGAAGGTAAATGTTAGCAAAGACACTCTTTGTGACATTCAGACCTGCCTGCATGATGCACAGGAAAAGATCGATTTTTTGCAGCTTGAATCACAGCTACAGCAAGAAGAACTACATCAAAATAGACACCATTATGAACCTGTTTTTGTTCAGAACATTGAGACAACCACCCATCAGCAGCATGTTAATAATGTTACAGTTCATTCAAATAAAGCAGCAGTTGTATATGCAGATGCAGAAACTCAGTCTGCACTTCCCAAGCCCATCATCAGACCTTGGGAACAACTTGTCCACAACAAGAACAAAACTGTTCTTGGATATGACAAGGACTTGTCCTTTCATATTCCAGACTATGCCAAGCCCATTCAGTTTCAGAGTGCTGGATTTATTCATGACAGTTCACCTGCTTCTCATGACAGTTCAGCTTCAGCTGTTCCAGATTCTGCCCCTCTTCTACAGCAACAACAACAACAACAAAAACAACAGATCGTGAAATGCCAACACTGTGATCGAGTTGGCCATTTGAAAGATCACTGTTTTGATCTTCAACCATGTAAGCACTGTCATAAAACTAGTCATTCTTCACACAGATGCTTCAAAAACAAACGTCCTGCAAGAACAAAGATTCATCTTGGATGGATCGCTTCTTGGCAATGGGCATCAACAGCCAAGAAGATATTCCAAACACATGTCAGAACTTGTTCCAGAATATTGAACAGTCTTGCAGTTGAGTTTTCTCCATCTTCTCACCTTGTATCTGACAGGGGGGGAAATGATGGTCATCTACAAGCTTCAACGCCACATCAAGCGAGCCTGAGCCACAACCTGCCACACCAGTCTCAGAGTTGTAGCCAGAGACAAAGATGCCCCTGAGCATGCCTTCAGTTGGCAATCTGGGACACTTCCTCTAGCAGAAGACTTCAGCTTCTTGCCAGTTTTGGAAGAGTTCCAGGAACAAAATTGAGAACACTTCCTCTAGCAGAAGACACCAGCTTCTTGCCAGCTTTGGAAGAGTTCCAAGAATTGCATTAAGCATTCCAGAGTTGTTGGTTATCCTTAAACCATCATAGGTTGAGACTTCCCTTTTCAGGTTGAAGTTTTACCTTTTATGTGGGGTGAGACCTCCCTTTTATGGTTGAAGGTTTCCCTCTTTAAAACAATAGGATCACTTCCTCTAGCAGAAAACTTCAGTTTCTTGCCAGTTTTGGAAGAGTTCCGGGAACTGCACCAAGCGTTCCAGTGTTGGTGGTCATCCTTAAACCACTGCCCTTTATGCCAACATTTCATAGAGCACATTCAGCCTAGTGCTGCCATGCATTTTTTTTTCACATTTTGTATTATAGCTCTCTTCTTGGACTCATACATAACCCTTCGGATGAAGGGGGGGAATGTTGGACACCTAATCCTAAATGGGTTAGTGTGGAAGCTCAATAGACCAAAACAGTCCAAGAGACCTTGGGATCTGAAACCCAAGAGTCACATATTGTATTATAAATGTATATCTCATGTTAATAAAAAATGAATTGCATGTTTTATCTTTCCTATTCTATGTTTCCCATGTGTGTTTAACATAGAGCTATAAATTCAACGACATTATTGGTAAGAATCTACTCAATCATAATATAATCCTATATATGTAACAGTTTCGTCACCTCATGAATACAAGTAGGTGTTGTGGTGGAATCTCTTGAGTAAGCCACTTTCCCATAAGAGATCTACATCCCTTGTTCAATTCCAACTTTGAAATTACTCTTTATTAGCAATAGTTTTCCACTATGCCAATTTCTCTTTATTAGCAACCATTTTCCACCATGTACTAAATGATTCTAGAGCTTGTTTTTTTAATTTTTTAAGATTATTATAAATATTATAACACACATAACCCTATTTCGGACTAGGATTTTGATATTTTTTATTTTTGGACTTCAATTTGATAAATTATTTTTGTTAGTATAACTAGAAAAATAGTCTCAATTGATTTTAAGCATTAATATCATACATTACCTTCTTTAACAAGCGTTGATCAATCTAGTCATTGCAGCTAAAATTAAGAATTATGTTGCTAGAAAATTTGCATATAAAAGCTATTAGCAATACATATAAACCATACTATGAAATATTTAAATTGATATTAATATAATATGGAATAGATTAATATATATTTTTCATATCTGTAAGTTAAAATGATTATTCTATGAAATTATCTTACAAAACCATATTGTATTGATATTTATATGACAAAGTTTGACAATTTATATTTTCCTAAAACAAAAAACTCTTTTAATTGAGTTATGAAGTAGTAACTTTGGTAGGACTTATTCAAATAATATTTACATTACGTGCATATACAACTAAATGGATGTCATAGTTGAATTACAAATTGTTTAGTACAATGCACAATGATCAATTTGACATGTCACCTAACATGATGTTAAACTCTTGCCTAGGTAGGGACTAACAATGTGACATTTGTGAGGGATTTTCTTGAATTTGTTTCTCCCTAATCATTCTACCATTGACCATATCATAACTTTCTCATGTTTTAAAAAATAGATGCATAAACAATATTTATTAATGCTTCCTTGGTTTTTCTAAAAATTATCATACATTGTAACTTTGAAAAATAATGGAAAAGTAGGAATTCAAGTATAGTGGAGAAGAGCTATTTTATAATTATATGAAAATTTAATTTTAAAATTAGTGTTTCCAATAAATGATAAAATTATAAGGACTAATCAAATTCAAGAGTAAAATAAAAATGAAATAATAATGTCTCCTCTATTTAATTTATAGACTTATATATATAAATTCGTTAAAAAATTTAATCATAATGAATAAAGGAAATATGCATACAACTTTTGTATTATTATCTTTTTTTTTTGGTAAGTCAAGGATCTATCATTAATCAAAACAGCAGTACATACTTATCAAAATGCAAATAGTCTCTCACTTACTAGGTTTTTGGAACAATGTTATCACCATATTACAGAAAAACAAAAGGAAAGACAAATTAGAGGTCCAAAGCCTGACAGGCCAAAAGAACCAAAAGAAAAAAAAAACTAGAATAACACCTATGATCATGCTTAATCATTAGAAGTAATTAACGTTGGATTGTTTGGCCCAGTCCCTGGAGGGGGAGGGGGCGATATGAACATTAAACATGTTGTTTGAAGTGATCTAGCCATGTTTCTAGCTTCTCAACCTTTTCTGCAAGCATATTTTGACCTCGGCAAACCACAACAATTCTTTCTCTAACATGGCATTAAATATAATGGATACGATTTAGCGTGGCGATGAAAACCTCCTGTTATTCCTTTCTAATCTAGTTATATGCACCCAGGAAATCCAGAACAGACTAGAGCTGGTCATGAAAGGAATTAGAGTGAATATGTCGGCCAACAACTCATGTATTAGAGCTCTGACCACACACACCAGCTCCACTCCCATGAGCCATACTACCTCTCTTACCTCCTCCATTTGCATGTTCGCCATACACTGATCTCACACCACCTCTACCACCACAAGCTCTCAATGACGGTCTGATCACACCCCTAGCAGCACGCCCACCCCACTTGGGTTTCTCCACAGCCCTACCCCCCAAGCGCAATCTTCTGCTTGATGCTGAAACCCCCATGACTGGGTGAATCTCCCCTCTTCATGGGTTGGGAACAAGAATTACGTGGTACAGGTCACATAGCGAATGCCAAAGAAGACGCCCCCAAGACAGGACTGACAATGTTATGTAGAAATTGTTGACAAGTCATGACCCAAAGTGCGCCAGACACCCACCCCAAATAAATGTGCATAAGCCTTCTCCCCAGAACTGACAACCACCAAACACCCACTGGGAGGGAGGTGAGAATACACATAAACAAGAACTGCACTAGCTAGAGTGATGGCTCTTCAACTAGACTAATGGGGGAAGCAATTGAGAATAGAGGTATGGCTAAACGGACTTGATGCTAGAGCATAGACAGACGAGAGACAAACCTCAGCCAATCAGGAGCTGAAACAACCTACACCAGACCTCCCTATAACCTCTGAGACCAATTGTTGCTCACCCAGTGATGCATCTCAAAATTCGAGGGTAAGACCTCAAAAAGAGAAAAAAATAGAAGATTACCAGTGAACAAAAGACCCAAAAACCATCCCAAACACAGAAAACACCCAGGGAAAAAGTTATCGCATAGCCCACGTAGGGATACTAACACCGACCATCTTACCATGAAAATTTCCCTCAATCCGCTGACAGAAATGAGGAACGAGGCATAGATAGAAGAAATTGAATATTTTTCTAACCTTTCATGGTGGAGGAAGGGACGACGTCATTTTCTCCACCACTCCTAGACTACATGAGGGCCGAAGGACTGAGGCAGACTAACACTACTCAGACCAAAAATTACCGGCCTCCACACTATCAATGCAATATAAAATTCCATAACCCATACTTTTTTCATTAACCAACTTACCTTACCAACACAAATTCCTGGAGAGGATGAATGAAGGCTCACACACCATACTGGTCCTCTCACCTTACACCTTACAAAATCAGAGGACTAGTGATATGTCCTCCTTCCCATCTGCCTCATGTAATCCTTCATTGAACATTTCTCGAAATTCATCATCCCCACCAGGTAATCCTCCTCTTTAACCACTATCTATTGGTACTCATCAAGCTGTGTGTTTCGATAGCTAAATGGCGAATCATAGAGAAGTTCCTGACTTTGTTTATGACTTCCCCAGTTTGCTAGCTTGTTGGCTACATGATTCCAAATATTATCACATGTTCTTTGACTACATACTCAAAGGAAGATAAATGAGAATGGATCCACTCACCAATAAGCTCCAATATCTAGTTGTTGATAACCTTATGTGGAGGATACCGATTAATAAGATTATGAAACAATGAGACGACTATTTAAGAGTCTCCATAGGCCTGTAGATTAGCAAAGCCCATCTCCACGACCACTTGGAGCCCTTTCTGTAAAGCTAGAAATTCAGGGACATTATTTGTGGTACTACCAGATGAAGCCCAAAATAGTTTCACCACCTTCCCCTTGTCATTCCATATCAAGCCCTCGAAACTGACCAAGCTAGGGTTTCCCTTAGAAGCTCGATCAAATTTTATCTTAAATAAACTAGGTAGTGGCTAGATAAAAGTGTCAGTCGAGTTCCCCCTCATGGAGAGTGGGCGAGAAAAACTCGAGACAATTAAGTTTGGACCTAGATATAGTTCCTTAAGGATGGCAATCTCCCAACCCTGAGCTTTCTAATCCTCCTTTGTCCAGCAATTAACTAAGATGGATTCTTTGATATTACGTTTTGTCACTTCCCAAACATAATTGGTCATGATGACCTCTAAGTGAAGCACTGCTTGGTTCCTAGCTTTCCATAGGTTCCAAAGAATCAAACCCTCATAGAGACACCAATATATGTTTACTATGGGGTAACTCTTGAAGATATTCCAACACCATAATTCCAATGATTCTCTCAGACTATTCTCAGACCAATCAACTGCCCCAAATAATGTTACAATTTGATTTTAAAGGCCTATTGCCACAGAGAAAAATTAAGAAGATGGTTTATTGTTTCCTCCAAGCTAGGAGAAAGAGAACATGGAGAAGGACAATATAATCCTTTTTCTGAAGCTTATGCCAAGTGAGATGTTTTCCATGAGAAATTAACCAAAGGAAAAAAGAGACTTTTGGCGAGAGCCATGAGTACCAAATCCTTTTCCAAAGAGGATCTACCACTAGGTTCACTGAGGTGGAGATAATGGAGTACAATTCCTTAAGAGAGAACATACCCCGAGGGAGATGACCCCATCTAATTTTATCAATATCTCCATTATTTAATATAGGGTGTTGTTGTAGAATTAAGGAAAAACCCTCCTAAGCCATAGGGGGATCGTCATCCAGCCGATGTGCTTGAAACTTCCATTATCTCCATTTTGGTGTCCTATTGTTATCTGGCTAGAAGTTTTTAACTCTCACTTCTCCTAGATGAAAGGTGAGTATTTGAATTTCCTTGAGGTTTTCTTCTTGACTGAGCTTGGGGTGTTGCATCTAGGCCTCCTTCCAAATTTTTTCCTAACGGCCATTCCTAACTTCCCAGAAGCCATGATCCTGAACTATGTCTCTATTCACTATTTCCATGTTCCAGATAAAAGAACGTCCTGCCAGGTGGTGATGATTAAAAAAGGGTTAATAATTCCTAACGAGCTATATCTGTGCGATTGTTGAAGGTGATGGACCCACCAACATTTCAGGGGATATATGTGGTAAGAAGTCCCAACTAGACCTCAGACCATTTGGAGTAGGAGCCCCACCAATGGGTAGTACATTAATGCCTTGACCGTGGTGGTGCATAGACATAAGTAAGATGACATTCTCAGAAGCAAGTGTGTGACTTTTTGGTGAGTCAACGAGATGAATGGGGGTTCTAACACATGGAGGAGTAAAGGAAGTGTACCCCTTAGAAGCATGTAATAGTATGCAGCCTGAAAGGAACACATGAGCATAATTACATCATGAGATGGAAGTAGAATAGTCCACAAACCAAGGTGACGGGTTAAACCAACAATACATCTCCAACAAGATTCATACAATCATATAAAAATAGTTCATACACAAATGCGTAAGTTAAATAATAGACATTGCTTAGGAAACTAGAATAGTCTGACTACAATAACAACATATGCATGAAAACATGTTGGCTTTGTTATATTATACAAAGTGAAAGTTCCATCCATACATATAGCATGATAGCCACTAGCCACAATAGTGGAACATTATAGTCAACACTTCCTGCTCCTCCAAAGAGATGTACTCACTTTTCACTATGGAGAAGCCAAGTATCGTCACAACACTCTCCAAGCCCTCTCTAAGAAAATCTCAGCCAAAATCTTGGCTCCCAAAAGCTTGTTCTATGAGTTACGAGGTTCTATATATAGAAAAGGGTCGGGTGACCCTTGACATTCCCCTTTGAATCTTCGACTACCTTCATGACTTTTCAACTTCATTACATATAACTCTTTACATTACATAATGACTATTTACATTCCAGTAATGACACTTCAAATTTCACTTTACATCACATTTACAATAATAATATATTTTCCACATATACCCATGTGGGACAAAAATAGGCTTGAGTCAGCGAGAAAAAACAACACTAATACTTGGATGGTTGTGGAAAGACCAAGTCAGAAACATCCTCCTAGTGATCTTTGGTGACAAACTAATGCCAAGCTTGGTAGTGTGCAATGGTGTCTATGTATTGTTTGTTGGCATCTTTCTGGAAACAATCTCTTGCCTCCATCACCTCCAAGTATACTTATCTAGAACCTCTGTCCAACTCATCCTTTAACATGCACAACATAGTCCTGAGTGCAGCTGGACTAACAATATACCTCTTCATTTTCTCCATGTTGATCTGCAAGTCTACATTGATGGCCATGGGCGTCAGCTGCTCGAAGTACATGTCAATCTCCAATCAGACTTGGTTCTTCTCTCTAGCCTTAGTGACTATTACAATGGATGGGATCCTATACATCCTCACCACGACATCCAAACTCCTAAACAACCATGCATCTGAATCCTCAACACTAGTGATGAGTGGCAAGAGTTCCTCATAGTTCTGGGTCAAACTACGGATGCACGCATTGTCTAAATCTGCCTGTGGCTTCATCACCTTATGAACTGCTGATAGTGATGTAGATGGACAACTACCTTGTGCATGGTGACGAACCTATCATATAGTCTTTGCATTACTGTCTCAAGAGCTGATACTTCACCGAGTATCAATTTATTCATCTCCTCCCTAGCGGATCCTGGCTAGTTGCAAGTCCTTAGTCCTGTGCTCATTTTCTTCTTTTAAGAACTTCAAAATTGAGCTTGTGGTTTCGACATGAGCCTTCGTACCATCAGCAAAGGTGTCTAGATTTCTTTACACATCACGATCAATCACCCTTTATTCAAAAGTATGCAAGAGATGCATGATCATCCAGGATGTGTGCTATGCATGCCTATACAACCCTGTGTTGTGACTCATCAAAGGATATGTTGTACACATCTATTCTCGGATCATCCTCAAGGAGAACAGTCTCTCCTTGTTCACTTGGTACTTTCTCTGCTACCAAAGTTGGTGAAGCATGTGGAGTGACCTTTGTTTCTTTTAGTATAAGGTTAGTGTCCTGATCTTGTTCCGGCTATACCATCTTTGTGTCCATCTGTTCAGCCATTTTTTCATCCTGTTGAGCAAGTTCCTGTTCCTGCGACTGCTCACCCTGTTCTTCATTTGCTGCTAGTGGATCTAAGTCTTCAACCTGTATGCAGTTTGCTCTGTCTGGGCACCTTGAACTTCCTCCTATTCCTGCTTTGCTTCCCTCTCTCTTCTACGTAGCTCCTGTTCTTCTTTGAGCTTTTTCTCTTCCTCCTACAACTTTCTTTCTGCTTCTTCCAGTATCTTCTTCTCCCTCTTTCTCTGTGCTACTCTCCTTTCGCATTGTCGCCTCTTCATCTCTATCTCCAAAGCTACTTTCTCAACAAGTGGATCTTCCTTAAACTTGTATCTTTTCTTTGTCTATGTGCTATTGGAAATATTCCTCTTTCCTTTGTATTGCATAGGTTTGCTGCCTATTGTTGATGTTGTTGTTGTTCCTTGTGGTGTTGTTGCCTTGAATGTTGCTTTCCACTCTACAGCCATGCTGACCGGTTCATTGAGCCTAGAGGAGTTATAGAAATACCTCCAAGGATCTTCCTCTGGCCAATTACATGCCCCGTGGATCCATGGATACTACACTCTCGCACAATGGTTCTTGCATAACAAATGTAGATCATATGGATTGAAACTCCTAGTGCTAAACTAAACCTTCTTGAAGTCCTCGACCTCAAAATCAGTATCTTTAAAACTCTGGATCTCATACAATCCAATCTGCAAAATAAGATCATGCCATGGTGCCTTCTTCCTCCTGTGCATTACAGCTGATAACCTTATCTGGATTTGGTATGCAACCTATTTCACGACCATTGGAAACACATGTGGATGGTTGTCCACACTGTACATCTTGATGAATGTACCATCGGGTAAGGCATACCAATCTACAATGTCAAGAAATGTACTCAAATATCATCTTGTACATTGGGGTGACGAAGTGGTCAGATAGATGTAGCATCACTCCATGGAAGCCGCACTCAGAAAACAACTTGCAGTATATGTTCACAACATTCTCTGAAGGTGTCCATGCCCATCCCATACCAGGAAATTGTTGGTGGGCAGCGATTGCATCAAGCAGGTAGGTGGACTTGAAGAATCGTGCTTTCTCATCTTTGGGTGGACTCCAGGCATTTGACACACCCACTTTTAATTGAACAACCAACATGTCAGACTGGTTTAAAGGCCTTCTTTCACTTGTTAACTGACTGAATACAACCACCCAACTCTGTGGGAAGGTCTCCGTGCTCTCATAAGCATATAAGCGAGATGCAAAGATGAAAAAGTGTTAGAAATCGTTCCTAAGTGTCTTCGTCTTGTATATCTAATTTGGTATCATATTGAACTTTGATGGATCCCTTACCCAACACTTGAAGATGCCTCTTGTGTTCACATTGTTGTTGGGACTGTAAAAGAGTGCATCCATATGGTCCACCAGATGCAGAAAATGATACATATATTCATAATATTCTGCCTTGAATGTAGTAATCTCTACTCCACTAACACTACTTAGTATCATCCTCTGAAGATTAGTATGTGAGAGAATCCAATCAATCATGTCCATGCATGAGAAGGTGAGTTACCTACATGCAATCTTGTACAAGCCTGACTTATGAATGTTGACATAGACTTGACGATCCTCCATATCTTCCTCAAAGATGCCTATGAATATAGCATTGATATATTACCATGTGATCTTGGTGTCCTTTTCTATCAACAGATGTGTTTCTACATACACGGGAAAACTCATAGACACCTATTCAACCACATCTCCAGTACTACTTTCAATTGTATCCTTTGATCCAGCTCTATTGGAGGCCATGTTACCTATACTACTAAGAATTTGTTCAATAACTATTGTACCTGAAGATAGAGAAGATACTTATGACAAGAAAATGTGAGCTTAAAACGTAAAGCAACTCAAGGTTCAATCATGCAACAAACTTGGTGATTTCTCGCTAAGATTGCGCAGTTGTGACTCTAAGAGGTGGAGAGACTGTCGATTGGAACTGCATATTGCATAGTCCTGACTTCTAGTTAGTGGGCTGCTAGCTGAAACTACACAAAGCACAATCAAGCTAGGCTTGTTGAGCACTGAAACCACATAGTGCATAGTTTAGTCCAACTTGATTGTTGGTTGAGATCACACATTGCGCAATCCGAGAGGCAAGACTTGGCATCGTCTCCCAAAATGGCATGTAGCACAACCAGAGGCTAGTGATAGGCAACCTTTACACAATTCCTAGAGCCAAGGTAGAGCCTTGAGTCCTAGGAATGTGTAGTGCATGTCGGGAAAAGAAATATCCGAGCCAAGGTAGCCCAGATCTTCCCAAGGGTGACTTCGAAACAAGTAGATTTCAAAGCATGGGAAAATATGGTGCAGACATGAGTGAATGGACATGCATGAAATTTAAGCAAGTGCAGGAATCAGTAAAATAGAAGAACAACAAAGCTCATTAAGAGATTCATCACAATGGTGACCTTGATTGCAGAAACAAGGTCATGCATGCGACACTAAGGAAATGCAATGGAAAACTTGAAACAATACTTCTACAAGTTAAAATAAACTAAAACTCCAAAGGTCATTCTATAAAATAAGGGAAAAAACACTCACACAAGCCAAGGAAAGAAAAGCGACAGAAAAAGCAGCAAAAGACTTAAAAAGAAAAACTTACCCGAAAAAGTTGTGAAGACCACGCAGAAGATCGCTAGATACCTTGGGAATTACAGAGCTCCAAGATCGAATGTGTAGAATGAGCTCTGGGGCATCCATTAAATAGACTTGGTAGATTCAATGTTTATGACGTGCATGCCATAAATATAGGAAAAAGTGAGACTTGGCAGGAAGTTTCTAAAATCAATTCAAGTGTAACTCTTAATTCCTAAAAATATATCCCTATTTTCTAGGGATGTTTTTTCGATTTTTTATTATTATTAATTTTTGGGAAAGGCTTCCATGAATGCAAGGAATAATTACACAGTTATCGAGGGAACCCAGAAACCTATCGACACATCCAACGAACAGTATTTGAAGGAATGCTTCTGTGCAATTCCAAGGTTTAGTGGCTCTGGCTATCTCTCATGCTCTACGTAATTTCCCAGCCAAAGGCAACATGCCAGTTGGGTCTACATAATTCCTGAGATGAAGGCTAGTGCTTGGATGTTCTGTCCAATTTCTCGAAGCAATCTTGTCTGCTGGGCTGCTTTGCGCAATTCTGGAGAGAAGGGCTACTTTACGCAATTCCTGAGAGCAAGACTAGTTTCCCTCTAGGACTACAAATTTTTCCAAGAACCTAGTTCAAGCTGTTGATGTAAATATTATCTGAGGTTGTCATTGATTTCAACCCAAGCAACACTAGAGGCTATCCTGATCTTGCAAGGAAATTTTGACTTGACAACTTACTCTATTTTGAGTCAAGGATCTTCTAGATAGATTTTACTCGTCGAGATGTTTCTGTTGATATATGGCATGCCAAGTAATTATTCACGGTTTGAGAGATATTCATGTTTGAAGTTAGTAACTCCAGTTAGTGGGATAAAACCCTATGGGGTTGTGGCATGGCACTCATAATTAGTTTTTGTCGTTGAATAATCATTAATTAATAATTTTTTAATCTCCTAAAATCCCTCCAACATTCACTATAGAAGCCCCTCTCAATTCTATAAAAAGAAATCTCATATATCCTCCAAATGAAGTGATTGTGGAATTTTCGTTATAACTTCATTTTTGAGAAGTATTAGATTCTGAAACGAAAAACCTTTTGATTTTTAATCCTGATGAATTTCGTGACTGACTTTTAGGTCTTGGTTTGATATATTTTCGGAGATACAATATGTGGCAGTTAGCATTTTTGCAAGCTCCCGAATTTCATCTCAAAGAAGTGACCTTGGGAAAATCGTCATACCTCTCTATCTGAGAAGAGGACTATAATTCTATAAAAAGTGGCAGATAGTGCACGTACTGCAGTTTTCTTTATATCAATTTCATGGCCGAAGGAGGAAAAAATGACATGGGGCATGCCGTAGAAGTTCTCTCTATTGAATTAGTGAATAGTTCGGTCATTGTGAGAGATTGGGCATAACTTTGCCTTGAAGAGTCCAAATCGAGTCAAACCTATGGCATTCGAAAGAAGACTCATAGGGATACCACAGGAACAAAGATAACATATTGGGGATCTAAAATCATAGAGATACATCAGATTAAAGATCATGATCCTAGAAGGCAAAAAAAACTAGATCAAGTGGTGTCAAGGGGTGCAAAGGACCAAACTTTCTAGGGAAGCAAAGAGCAAGGTGCTATAAAATGATGGAGCAGAGGTAAGCTACAAATAAGTATATTCTGTATATGCATGTTCATTTCTTAATTGCATTCATTTCCTTGTATTCTAATTTGTTGTTTTTGTTAAGCACTAACATATGATCTGCAGAATGAGGTAAGTTTTGCTATTATCATGTCATGGGTATTTCCTTGAAGACTTTTTGTAGGTATTATATATTCATCAAGAGAAGACTAAATGCATAATCTAATGTTCTAAAGAGTGAGAAAGGGTAGCATGACAAGAGCAGCAATCAAGGTGCACAACAGCAACAAGAAGTTCACCATATGAAGTCTTCACGTGGGAAGCACTACATACAATCATTGTAAAAGTATCATTGTACAAAGTCATTGTAAAAGCATCATTGTAAAAGTTGTACAAGTGTCTATTTTCCAAGAGTTGAGGAGGTAGTGTTGGGAGGTGTAGGATCATCATTAGGTGGTTGTGTCATAGTTGGGGTTATGGTATAATGTGTCTTCTTCTTCTACATCATTCTATATCATTGTAAAGTGGACAATTTTCCCTGGTACAGGAGTCAATTCTTCTTTTATTCTTCTATATGGTGGTAGGGTGGTGCTAGGTTGGTGCATGAAGTCACCAACGGGTTCAAGCCTGTGAAATGTTCAGGGTGGTAGGGTGGTGCTAGGGTGAGTTGTAGGTCGTTGGGTGTTGGGGCATCCGTTCAGTTGACCACTGAAGAATCTCAGGTGTTGGAGCATCCATCCAGTGGGAGCTAGAGAAGAATGATTTTGTAGAATTCTAGGAAGTTGTTGCTTTCATTTCAATTGGGGCTGAAGATTAAATAATTTATTAGAAAAGCATTCGATGGTTTTTGATCGAGAGGGGGTTTTCCACCTAAAATATTTGTTCTTACTGGGTTCTTTTATTTATCGTTATTACTGCATAAATGTTAATAATAATTGAAGATTAACTAATGCCCTGAAAAGATTTAAAAGTGCTAATTGCTAATGAATACTGATTCACCCCCCTCTTAGTATTTTCAAAAAATTGGTATCAGAGCTTGGTTCCTTCAATAACAGCTTAACCGCTGCAAGTCAGTTTTCAGAGCATAGAGATGGAAAAGTCAAAGAAGTGGGTTACAAGGATTTCAAAGGAAGGTACAGATACAAAAAATCTCAAGAAAGTGAGTATTTTGTACCAACCCCTTATTTTTATGCAGATAATTACTGGATATTCGAATCCAGGATGGAAGTATCTTTACAGGCACATTGAGTATGGCAATCAGTTGTTTCTGGAGACACATCTACCGACGAAGCTAAAAGGTACAATTCAAAGGCCATGAATGTAATTTTGAATGTTTTTCCAAATTCTGTGAAAACAAAAGTTAGTCAATGTTCAACAGATAAAGCTCTTTGGGAAAATATTCATAATCTCTATTCAATAAAGAAATCGAGTCAAGATGTTATTGAAAAATCAGATCCTTCTGTGTATTATGAAGAAGGGTTGACCATAGAAGAATTTTTTAAGGAGGCAATCAAGATTATAAAAGAGCTCAAGGTTGAGAAGATCCATTCCAATACTCTTGAAGAACAAGTTGAAGGTCTCAAAATTGAAGTTGAAGAACACAAATGTATTGAAGGGTCACTTCAAAAGAAGTTGGAAGAAATCAATAATACATTTACATGAGACCTCAAGAGAGAAGTCCAATAGAAGCAACAATAACTCAACAAAGCATTTGTAGAGATTAGCAAGATCACACAACAAATGCAGGAAGCAAAAATTGAAAGGAAGGAATCTAATCAAAGATACATATCTGTCGTTAATGAAAAGCAAAAGGAATTAGAAACATTTTCAATAGAAATAAGCAGGCTCAAGATTGAAAATGAGAAGTAGAATGAACAGATACAGGTTCCCAATGGAGAAGTAGAGAAGACCACTCTTCTCAAGCTACAGGTTGAGGAGGTAGAAAAAGAAGGAAGATCATGAAAATATGGTTTCAAGAAGATCTCGCTCAAAAGCAAGAATAACTTGATGCAACTCGTGATGAGATCAAAAAACTCAAGGGATCACAAAAAGAATACTTACAAGATAAGACAGATGAAGAAGTGAAAATGAAGTAAATTAAATGTGGTAAAGCTCCAGTTGATTAAGGTACAAGCTCCATAACTTTGCATGATGATTCTAGGAAGGAAGTTGATTAAAGTGAAAATCCAAAGAAGAATGTTGCAACTCTGAAGAACAAGACCAAAGTAATCAATAATAAAGGACCACAAGAAACTACAACACTACGTCCAAAGAAGAATGAAAAATCTTCTAGGTATGTTCGTTTATTTAATGGTTATTTCTTTTTATGTGCTAACTATGGACATATGACTAGGGATTGTGAAGTTTCTGATAGGTACAATCATTATTTGCAAAATCCTAGAAGCAAGTCTGCAAGATCACAAGACAGGTTCCACGATGATTTTTTCAAAAGAAAATACATGCTAGATGGGCCAAATATTGAATGTTTCAAATACCGTAACTATGGACATAACGCTCGTGGTTGCAGATATCAGATGGAATCACCTATGGACAACATTGAATGCTTCAAGTGTCATAATTATGGGCACATGGCTCGACATTTTAGGAATTAGAAGGTCTGGAAAAGGAAACAGGTACAAGAAGAAAAAGAAGATAACAAGGTTTCAGCAGTTATGCTTTTAGGATTTATAAAGGGAAAAGTTCATGAGGAATTAGCAGTTTCTTCAGATAGTGACTCAAGTTAAGATGTCCCGTTAGGTGACTCACTATTTTGAACAATCTAGCTTTTTGACTCCTTAACGTTTGTATAAGAGGAGTCTGTGCAGCAATATATGGCATAAGTATACGATTTATAGGAAGGTAGTTTGAACATGATGGTAGTTTCATTAAAGGGTTAGGGGGAGCAAAATAGTTGAAGGAGTATAGGTTACAAGGAACAAGACAAGATTAGTCTGCAAAGGATATGCACAAGTGGAAGGAATTTATTTCGACAAAACATTTGCACCAGTTGCGAGAATGGAATCCATCCAGATGTTTCTCGCCTTTGCATATTCAAGAAAAATAAAATTCTACCAAATGGATGTTATGTCAATGTTTCAGAATGGAGAATTAGAAGAAGAAGTTTACATCGAACAACCTGAAGGTTTTCTACTATCAGAAAAAGAAGACTATGTTTGCAGGTTAAAGAAGGCTCTTTATGGTCTCAAGCGGGCTCCCAGAGCATGCTATGCTCATCTTGATGGATATATACGTTAACAAGGGTTCAGAAAGGTACTGCTGATAGTAATCTTTACATAAAAATAGATAAATATAATTTAACAATCGTTGAGGTATATGTGGATGATATAATATTTGGTAGCAATGATGATCGACTAAGTAAGAACTTTGCAACAAATATGCAAAGTGAGTTTGAGATGTCTTTACTTCGTGAGTTGACATACTTCTTAGGGCTTCAAATATCTCAGCAAGAGAAAGGAATATTTATATGTCAAGCCAGGTACATCAAGGAAATTCTCAAGAAATTCAAAATGGAAGATTGCAAACCGTCCTTACTCCAATGGTAACAGGTTGCAAATTGAGCATAGAAGATGCATCTAAGGATGTGGATCAGAGGTTGTACAGATAAATGATTGGTAGTCTTCTATATTTAATAGCCTCCCAGCCAGATGTTATGCAAGCGGTTTCACAAGTAGCAAGATTCCAAATAGCACCAAAATAATCACATATTATTGACGTCAAAACAATTCTTCGATATCTAAAGGGCACAACAGAATATGACTTGTGGTATCCCAAGAGAAAAAGTGTCATTATTCAAGCCTTTACAGATGTAGATTGGGCAGGAAGCATTGATGATCATAAGACTAATAGTGGAGCAACATTCTATCTAGGTGGTTGTCTCGTATCATGGTTGAGAAAAAAGCAAACCTCAATCTCATTATCCACATTAGAAGTAGAATATATTGTGGCAGTAGCTTGTTGTACTCAAGTTCTCTGGATGAAGAAAACTTTTGCAGATATTTAGGTCAAGTTTGATGAGCCTTTTGCCATATTTTGTGATAACACTAGCACCATCAGTATCTCCAAGAACCCTACGACACATTCCAAAACGAAGCACATTCTGATTAAATATCATTTCATTAGATAGAAGGTTGCTGAAAACAATATTAAGCTTGAATATGTTGGAACAAAAGAAAAAATCACTGATATATTCACTAAAACATTACCTCATGAAGCATTTGAATATCTTCACCAGAAGCTTGGAATTCTCCCAAGTTCTCATTAGATTTTCCTTATTCAGAAAATAAAGGGGGAGTGGAAGTGTCTACAGGTCTGCAGGATGGTTGTGTGTCAGGGGAGTTACCATTTTCCATTGATTTCAAAGGGTGAGAGAAGGTAGTAGGAAGAGGTTCCCTGATCACAGGGGGAGTACTTGTTTTTCCATCAATGCTAAAGGGGGAGATTGTTCATCTAAAGATGATCTAAAGTTGTCATTGATCCCAATGCAAGCACCACCAGAGGCTACCCTGATCTTCTAAGGGAATTTCGAATTGATAGATTACTCTATTTTTAGGCAAGGATCTTCTATATAGATTCTACTCATTGAGATGTTTCCGTTGATATATGGCACACCATGTAATTCTTCATGTTTTGAGAGATATTCATGTTTGAAGTTAGTAACCCTAGTTAGTGGGCTAAAACCCCGTGGGGTTGTGGCATGGCACTCATAATTGGTTTTGGTCATTGAATAGTCATTAATAAATATTTTTTAAGCTCCTAAAATCCCTCCAACATTCTCTATAGAAGCCCCTCTCAACTCTATAAAAAGAAATCTCATATATCCTCAAAATGAAGTGATTGTTGAATTTTCACTATAACTTCATTTCTGCGAAGTCTTAGATGCTGAAATGAAAACCCATTTGATTCAAAATCTTGAAGAATTTCATGACTGAATTTCATATATTGGCTTTCTATATTTTCGAATATATGATCTGTGGAAGTTAGGGCTTTTGCATGCTCTCGAATTTTATCTCAAAGAAGTGACCTTGGGAAAATCATCATAACTCTATCTCTGAGAAGAGGATTGGAATTTTGTAAAAAGTGGTGAATAGTGCACAGATTATAGTTTTCTGTATATCAATTTTAGAACCTAAGAAGGAAATAGTAACATGTGTCATGCCGTACAAGTTCACTCTACTAAATTAGTCCATAATTAGGTCATTGTGATAGATTGGGCAAAAATTTGCCTTGAAGAGTCCAAATTGGGTCAGACCTATGGCATTGGAAACAAGACTTAGAGAGATACTAGAGGATCGAAGATCACATATTGGGGATCTGAAATCACAGAGATACATCAGATTAAATATCATGCTCCTAGAAGGCGAGAAAAACTAGATCAAGTTCTGTCAAGGGAAGCAAAGGACTAGACTTTCTAGGGCAACAAAGAGAAAGGTACAACAAAATGATGAAGCAGAGGTAAGCTATAGGTAAGTATCTTCTGTATATGCATGTTCATTTCTTAATTGCATTAGGTTCCTTATATTCTAATTTGTTGTTTTTGTTTAGCACTGACATATGGTCTGTAGGATGAGGCAAGTTTTGTTATTATCATGTCATGGGTATTTCCTTGAGGAATTTTTGTAGGTATTATATATTCATCAAGAGAAGATTCAATGCATAATCTAATGTTCTGAAGAGTCAGAAAGGGTCGCATGACAAGATCAACAATCAATGTGCAAAACAACAACAAGAAGTTCACCATATGAAGTCTTCAAGTGGGAAGCACCACATACAATCATTCTAAAAGTATCATTGTACAAAGTCATTATAAAAGCATCATTTTAAAAGTTGTACAACTATCTATCTTCCAAGAGTTGAAGAGGAAGTGTTGGGAGGTCTAGGATCATCATTAGGTAGTTGTGACATAGTTGGGGTTATGGTCTAGTGTGTCTTCTTCTTCTACATCATTCTATATCATTGTAAAGTGGACCATTTTCCCTGGTACAGAAGTGCATTCTTCTTTTATTCTTATATAGGGTCGTAGGGTGGTGCTAAGCTAGTGCATGAAGTCACCAATGGGTTCAAGCCTGTGAAAACGTCATGGTGGTAGGCTGGTGCTAGGGTGAGTTGTATCTCATTGGTGTTGGGGCATCCATTCAGTTGACTACTCAAGAATCTCATGCATTGGAGTGTCCATTGAGTGGGAGTTGGAGAAGAATGTTTTTCTAGAATTCTAGGAAGTTGTTGCTTTCATTTTAGTTAGGGCTGAATATTAAGGAATTTATTAGAAAAGTGTTCGGTGGTTTTTGACCCGGAGGGGGTTTTCCACCTAAAATCTGTTTGCCTCCTAGGTTCTTTTATTTACTATTATTATTGCATAAACGTTAATGACAATTTAAAATTAACTAATGATATGAAAATATTTGAAAGTGCTAATTTCTAAGGAATACTGATTCACACCCCCCCACCCCTCTCAATATTTTCCAACACAAACCAAGTCATGTGAGGTCATTTTATGGTCGAAAGCAATACAAGTTAGCAAACACAAGCTGTAAAAGAGAAAGATAAACTCAACTAAAAACATAAGTTCCTAGGTAGTGAAAGACAAGCTACTTAAGGTTTTGGTAGGGAGGCTCCAAAACAAAGCTAAGTAAAAATTTTGGAGGGTGGTTGTAGCTGCTACAACATTGGAGACACGTTAGTAGAACTGCAACTCCCTATATGGAACTTGTCTCGTGAAAACCAAGTCTAATTCCTCGAGAAGTATTGTTTGATTCTTTGAATTTCATGGCTTCCTCACTAGCTTGAGTGAAATATATAGTCCCTTCCATTCTCTTGATCGGTCAACACACATACCTAACCAATTCAACATACTTGTTTCGATTGGGATTGCAGGGTATTTTGATGCACAATTAATATAAAGTGTCATAGTCTTAGTTTCATCTCTGGTGGTGCTCCGCTGCTAGCAGGTCTAGACAGTACCCCAGCGGAGTCATGCAGGAACACAAGCATTGCTTCATTGCAAGTGAGCTTGGTCAGTACCCCAGCGGAGTTACTTGCATCACCTCTCTACGCATGAATCCTTTCTCTTCTTTCATTTTTATTTTATTTTTTTCATATTTTCATTTTTCATTTTTCAAAGAACTGTGCATAGGCACTTATTCATTTTCATGAGGCAAAAGAGGGATCCCAGCTTATTGAGAGCAAAAGAGTTCATCCCTTCATATAAGTATGTTATATATACCTCTAAAATACTTGTTTATTGAGAGAGAGAAAAAGAGGTTTTCCCTTCATAGAAGTGTGTTATGTATACCTATGAGATACTTGGTATGGTTTTCCCCCACACCTTACTCTACTTAACTAAGTTGACAAGGGTTAACCGAATAATAGAAAAACAATTAGAGTAGGTGGTACTAGTTAAAGTGCAAGCATTGTGACTTCACCAAGGCTGACTTTGAACAGAACATGTTTTCCTTCAGGTTATCATCAAATGAAGGACGTAATATGATCATAAGGAGAGGGAATAGGCAGATAACCAAATGTTGATAGTTGTACAAGTCCTCTTGTATTTCACCCAGCTTTTCTCAAGAGCCAAACACGGTTTCATGTGAAACTAACCTACGGGTACAAAAAAGAAAACAAACAAGAAAGAAAAGGGCAAAAGTAAATGAAATAATAACAAGTAAGCAAAAAAATACATGAAAGAAAAACAAAGCAAACAACAAAGCAAGAAAGAAAACGTTACTCCTACTACTATGCTAAAGAGTGCATGGAACTACTCATGTGAAGTGATATCCCCAATGTAGCCACCGGCGCATTGGTTAACCCATGTTGGTGAAGGCATGGTTGACAAGAAAGAGAAGCATGTAAACCAACACACAAGAAATATTAAATAGTGAATACCAGTGGGCCCTAGGTTTGAAATCATCCATAGAAAGCAAAAGAGTAAATGCACAAGAAAAACATTTTGTGGACATACCATGATGATGCAACACATTGTACGCAGATGACATACATGAACACTCTTTTGATCTGGATAGATGAGAAAACATGAAGGGATAAGAAAACTTTCACTTAGAAACATTGCTAGTTGTGTACGACTCCTCCAATGCGTGAGCAGTAGGGTCACATAATTTAGGTGGAGGGAGTGAAATCTGTGAACTTCATTAATCTGCAATAAAAATAGGAGAGTGATGAGGAGCATGGGGTGTTTCAAAATATTTCTGATCGGGAGCAGAGCTAATCTAAAGACTACGAGAACTAGGGAAAATTTTAAGAACCCCCCCCAAATTTATAAATATAATAATTGGGCGAATCTCCATGGTATATAGGAAAAATGGAAGGCGATTTTATCAATAATATAATATGTATATATAATTTTCTGGCGAATCTCTCACCAGGCATGGCGAATATTTTACTCAATTATAAAATCTTGTAAGAACTTGGCAAGTCTTTCACTAAATAATAAAACTTTGTAAAGTCCTAGTGAATTTTAGCATTGTGAACTCTTAGAGAATTTTTTGAAGAAGTATAAAACCATATATGATAAGAGCCACATGGTGGCAATATCACTATCTTTTTTCACATTTCCACGACATGGAACCTGTCTATAAAATTATAAAAAAACCAACCAGGAACAGGAACAACTCAAATGCTTTGTGAGAGCTAGTCTAGAAAAAAGCAACAAATAACATGTCGGCAGAATTGTTCATCGGTGAGCCGCTATTTCGTGGGCAATCTGTAAAGGAGCAGTTGGATATCATATTTCCAAATCCGGGAAAGCCTTTCCCATCCCTCACAAGATTTGTTAAAAATGTTGGGTGTCTAGAAGGTGTGGATTTGCTGAAACAAATGTTACAAGTGGATGGAAACAAAAGAATAACAGCTAATGAAGCTTTGCAACATCCATACTTTCAATCCTACAGGACTATAAACAGCTGCCATAAAGATTAAAAATGGAAATCAGCTACAAATCTCTTGATGACAACACTATCAAGATAGAGGTCGATGCTCTCTTAAAGACAGAGCTGCTGGAAATGGAAGCAGGTGCTATGAAGCTGACACTAGTAAAAGATGGGACAACACAGCTTCCCATAGTGCATCCCACTCTGGGACAATCATTTTTTTGATGTTTTGCAGATTGGGTTACAGTCTTGCAACTTGTTTTGGATTTGTCACCAACTTGATGTTTTGCTTCTAATTTATTTTCATCTGGTGATAAACAAAGTGTCAATCTTTTCTCAGGATAAAATAGTATTCTTTACAGACATATTAACTTGGCTGAAAAGTCCAGGACAATATGAACAGGACAACTTCCAGGTTTTTTTGAAGATTTCTCCTATCAATTTACTGCCGGAGGGTTTTCTGTGATTTCTTGCACTTCTGAAATTTAATCAAATTTCTACTTGAAATAAAAGTTCAAAAGAGACTATATCACTAATGCTAAACACACATAATTGAGAAGCCGATATGAAGCATTGTTTTTTTGGGTGTGTTACAACTTTGGTGACCGTGCAGCTCAGTCATTGCATGTTCAGTTTGTAACTCCACCTTGAAAGAGTGAAATGTGTGGTGTAGGATAAGAAGCTCTCTGTTAGGGCACAATTGTTTTTCCCCAAAATTCTAATATCTAGATTCTATCTTGTTCATGTCTGTGTCAGGTGATGTTTCTTTTCATGTGCATGTGTTTAGTCAGATATAAAATACTCAAGTTCTCACCAGCCTGGGCTACAGTGGCCATTCTGATGATCTATTTCATACTCATTGCATTTTCTAATAAAATGACATTATATTCATTTAAATTATGTGATTGAAATAGGGATACAAGAGCTTATTTGTATTTGAAGGTCTATAAGGCAGAGTAAAAGCTCACACCAATCCTTGTTATTCTCTGCAAGAGAAAATCAGTTTCTATTTCACTCCTCAATAACACTGACTAAATCTCAGTTTGAAAATCAGTTAAATTAAGAAGACTAAATCCCAGTTTGAAAATCAGTTAAATTTAGATGAAATTACTCATTCAAAATCATTTGGATGAGGAAATTGTCAAATAATTGTAAGTTGTCGTCTTAGAGAACATGAAGGGAGCACATTCGTCATATTCTACCAACTGCAACATACCTACCTTCAATGCACTCTCTATAAGGACCATAACGGGAGCAAATGTGGACCCATGTACAAATTTTTACTGCCTCAGGGTTTGTTTCGTCCTGTGACTACTAGGTTCGTTAGTCCTTCACATAACTCTCCAACAAAATGAATCCAAGAGTGGAATATAGACTCTTTACACGCAATTTATTTTCTAGAAAGTCTATACAGAGAAATGAAAGTTGCAAGTATAAGAATTATGCTTCAAAAATGAATTTTCTTGTGTCGTGAGCTATACCAAGGGTATGCTTTTGCAAAGTTTTATAACAGAAAAATTTGTCAAGAGGAATTTATTAAGGAAATCTCTTGTTAGAAATGAAATCCAGTTGAGTTGAGATAAAGTCCATAGTTACAAAGAAGTATTGTTGTGGAAAGCAATTCCACTATGACATTCCTGTACATTTTAATACAATATAAAAGGAAATTGATGTGATTTCCAAGCTACTTGAATCCATTGAACACAGAGAGAATCAGTTGAGAACTGATGAATGAACATGGAAATCGATGTAATTCCTAAGCTACTTGAATCCATTTTGAACACAGAGAGAATCGATTGAGAACTGATGAATGAACATGAGCTGAAGCAAAAGGACACTATCATTAAGCTAGTCGACCCTGAAATTGAAGAAAATGATCATGTCAAACAAATCTACTAGCAGTGTACTAATAACGGTAAAATCGACTTGCAAGAAGAAAGTAACTTAAATACCACATTTGTTGGAAAATGAAATCAATCAAAAAATGTTCTAACCAGAGATGAAGTTGATTCAAATGAAAGAAGTTCAAATCAGGGTGAGGTGAACCCAATAAATGAGATGTCGATAATCCCAGGAAAAATCAACTAGCAACAATGAAGGAAATCGATTGAAAATAATTAGTTAATTCCATTGTTAAGAATTCAACTTGGATATCATTTGTTGTCCAGGTACATTCTCTTGGAGAAATCGACCTGCATGTTAGGATGTAAATAAGTTCCAATTTAACAGAACATTTTTATTTGAGGGGAATTGAGGTCCAAAAGAGCAGAGTTCTTGGCAGAGGAACAATATAACTGCAAACACCCATTCAATATCTATGACTGTAGATTGAAGTTCTGCAACCTTGGAAGCACTATTGAGTACTTAACCAGAGCTGTAGAATCATTGGTACTTTATTAGATTTGATATGCAATACAATGCTTGATTCGCCTTGATTCCCATTTATTCTGTTTAATTTCTGCATACTGATTCCTACTGATACCGTTCCAACTGCTTGAAACAATAACATTTTCAAAAGGTCTCTTTCACTCTCACTTCAATTAGAACAGTACCCCTTTCTCTACTACATTCATGCACATATGCTTACATTTCCAATTCTGCAGATTGGTTTTCATGAAATTAACCAATACTTGTTTTGCATCTAACGAATTCACATAACTAAACAAAGCACTGAAAATATCACCAGAACTAAGTGGCCTCTCTAGTATTACAAGAAGATTTATTCAAAAGAAACAAGAAGTTATTTTAAACTACCCTAGAACAAGTCCATGTGGATGCTTATTTATGACATGCCACAATGCTGTCCATCAAAATATTTTCCTAAAAACTGTCTCTATATTGGGTTTCAATGGTAGGAGTTTTAGAGTTTTCCCTGATGATGACTTGATTTTAAAATAACTTACTTACTTGGGACCATTCACCCTTAATTTCAGAGGTGGCTGTGGTAGAGGAGGCAGGCACTCATCTAACAGTCGAAAGCCCTTTACAAAGGGGAATGGTACCAGCATAGAGAAGAAACACAGACGGTTTGAAGAGGATGATGGATCTGCCAAAGATGAACGATCAAATAAGGTCCAAAAGCTGGAAAATGATGGTGAATTACAGGCATCTGAGACTTCCAAAGCTGCTGAGGATAATTGAGCACCTCGGATGATTCAGCAGACCATGCCATACGCTTTATTTTTTTTTATTGATTATAGCTTTATTTTCTTGAACAAATTTTGGGTTTCATATTGTATTTCTTGCCTTTTCTTTTTTCCCTACAAAAGGTGTAGGAATTAAAAATTTTGAAGTTAGAGATGTAGGATAGTTTTAATGTTTTGGATTTGAAGGCTGAATTTTTTAAGGTGTAATGTTAGAGAACAGCTTTGCAATTACCTGAACTCGAGAAGCAGCATTTCATGGCAATAAAAAATTGCCAAAATATAAATACTATATAATTATAAGTTGAGCTCATATATTTGCAAAATCTGTTAGATTCTTACAATTATTATTCTTTTAGTGATGAGATTAGTATGTTGTTAAGTCAGCAGAATGGTACCTGTCTCTTCATGTTATTATGTAGCAAAATGGTACCATGGAAGGAATATGACCCACGAACATATAGTGGTGGAATTTTACACAACCTAAACCGTTCTTATTGAATTTTGTGGATATTGTCATGATTATGGCTTGGTAATTAAATAAAAAAGAATTAGGTTCAGTCCTTTACAATAAGTGATGAATATGCACATTAGTATGGTGACAAGGTCTTTAGTTATTGCTATTGTTAACCATAAATCCTTCCATCGATGGAAACATTTCTATGGATGAAAAGTGAAAATGCAGTGTGGTGTGTGTTGTGATATCCTTGAAGATGAATAAATGCATTCTACTGTGTAGCTTTTAACTTTTGATTCTCATTAATACCATAGTATTCACCGGTACACCTTTGCATTGTCTTATGTGATATTCAACCTGAATCAAACCCTGCATCTGTTCATTCATGATATTATGAAATAAAAATTGCTAGTGTTATAAATGAAATTTGAAAATTAGACATGGCTACTCTGTTTTAATAGTTGGTGAATGCTAACCATTAACTATTTGAACCCTTGGTCCTTTTGTTAGACCAAAAACGCATCAGGCATGGCCCTTATGGCGCATCAAAGAAGGATCTCAAGCTTCAGCACATTTGATCCATTTGATCAATCAACCTGGCATCCATGAGAACTGGTTAGTAGTGGGTAGTTCTTTCTACGGTTCTCTCCACCACTTCTGAATTGACAATATATTAGCATTACCAAAAAGTTACTCTTCTTGGTACTTGTCTACCCAGAGCAGTGTAATGAACACCGTAGATCCATTTTCACTATTTACATGAGATTGACAGTAAAAAGTAGAAATGTGGACACGACACTGAAAAAATCAGCATGCGAACAAAAGATGCCAACTAGTCAAACATTGCTCAGATCTGCAGCCAAGATAATGGAGTACTGACATCTTGATCTTCCTTTCCGCCCATGAGCTTGCTTCTAACTTCAAGGAATGCTTTAACGAAGTCAATGTTATTGTTCAATCCCCTAGTTTTCATACAATCCTTAGCTATTCTTTGAGGTCTAGCATAATACGTCACATTCCTGGCCATATAAGAATATGAAACCACTGTGGCCATGGGAAACTTATAAAGCAACCATAAACAAATGTATTGCTGGCAACGAAACTCACTTCTTTTAATCTTGAATTAAAAGCTTGATGAATTGCTACATCGGTGCAGTCAGTAATCTTCCAAAGAATTGTTTGTTGGCAAAATGCCCACACTATGATCTGTGCTACTAAGTGATACCGTATCATCATCCACCCCAAGCATGGCAAGGGTGAGATGGGTTTGTATATCATGCCCCCCCTAATTTTCTACAATGTCATCCTCATCTGAAGTATCCATATCCTTGATCATTGTATTCTGGCACCACGCCAAGTCAGTCCTCTCATCTTCTCCTTGTAGTAGTTTTAAAATCTGCCATTAATCATATCTTGGTATTAAAGAGTAAGCAGAGATGAATAGATGTGGTTAACATAGAGTGTTTTATAGCTAAAAGAAAATGTAAGAAAAATTGCACCCTAAAGTAATTTTTGCAGGTAAAGAATACCCTCAAAAAACACACGAGGTAGTAAAAACAAGCCCCTGAAGCATATAGAAATGAATAGAGGAAGATAAATTACTCGGCTCATGCAAGGACGGTAATGAGATGTTTCCCTTAGACAAAGCGTAGCAGCAAGCATCATTCTATGCATTTCATTTGTATCATAAACATTTTGCAAACATTTGTCAGCAAGACTTTCCATATTCCCATCCTGTAAGAGTGGTCTTGCCTGGTTTCAACATTTACAGAAGGTTAAACATGAGCCCCTAATAAGGATAATCAATATAAATAAACATGAAGAAGAGAGTCAACTGTAAAAACCAGGACTTACCCACATAATCAGGCTTTCTTGACCCTTGGGACTTGCTGTATCAATTGGCTTCCTTCCAGTTATTAGCTCAAGAAGGACCACACCAAATGCATACACATCCATCTTCTCATTAACCTTTCCATAAACAAAGTATTCTGGAGCAAGATACCTGTCAAACTACAATCACAATTAGTGAATTTACAAATTGGATAGCTTTAATCTGAAAATGGCCAATCGAAACTCGGAAGATGCTTACATACCCAAATGTTCCTAAAACATCGCTGCAAGTGATATATGAAGATGTTGGTGCCCACCTTGCTAGCCCAAAATCTGACAACTATTATAATAACACGCACATTAATTCTGTTGAAATTTTTCATTAGTGCAGAATTCCAAGTTTCAGTTTACAAGTCTAGATCACTAAGATCTCTTCAAATACTGAATTGTGCAATTTAGTCTTGATTCTTCTTGCAGTAAAAAGATTTATACCTGTGGTTCAAACTCTTCAGAAAGCAAGATATTGGAAGACTTTACATCTCCATGAATGACAGATTGAGAAAAGCCATTATGCAAGTAATCTAATGCTTCAGCAACTCCTACAGCCACTTTTAATCGCACTTTCCAAGGAAGTATTGGCTTTTCCTCTCCTCCTGAAAAATATATACATAGTCAATAGCTAGGACTATAATCAAATCTCAGAAAAGAGAAAATGAAAGACCCTGCCATACAATACATAACACTATGATGCTTAAAACGTACTACTGCTTAATATTTCTACACGATTTCATGATTCTTAAAATGCAATACTGTTGAGTATATACCATGGAGATTCTCTTCAAGGTTTCCTCTGGATACAAAATTATACACCAGAAGGCGGTTAAGGCCTTCTGCACAGTAACCGATAAGTGTAATGACATGGTTGTGCTTCAATAGAGTAAGAATCTCAACTTCAGAAAGAAGCTCTTTCTCTGTTTTGGATGATGAATTCAAGATTTTCACTGCCACCGATTGTCCATCAGGAAGAAATCCTCTGTACACCTTACTGCAGCCTCCTCTTCCTATAAAATTCCCTGCAAGAATAAGGATGTTACATAATTGAATTGAGTTCACAAGGTTAATATACATTTCAAGGGAAATTTCCCATTCAAAACAGAAGCACAGAAATGAAAAACTCCATGAGGAAAACTACAAATGCAACCTGTTGAAAAACCAGAAGTAGCAGATTGCAACTCCTGATATGTAAAATGCCTGCAGGTTTTACTTTGACAAAGGAACTCTAATCTCCTTGCCAAGCAATTTTCTTCTCGATCAGAATCATTCTGCTGACTGCAAGGAAACCCTTCTTCTTTAGAGCATGCTTCAATTGGTGCTACCTCATTTGAAGACCGAGCTTCATGTTCATAGTTGCAAACCTTCTGCATAATCTGTCCTTTCAAATGAAGCTCTCCAGTTGCCTGTGTAAGCCTATTTGGCAACTGTAGTGCCCATTCAACTACAGATGTTTGTTTTGATGTAGACTGTGGAGTAGGAAGCTTGGTCAGTGAATCGGCTCCACGTAAGAGGGGCCATCCAGGTACTGATTCTCCTTTCTCTGTAATCAGTCCCGAAGTCGCCCTTTTGGGAACCTTTTGGTTAAGAACTACCCACTACTAACCAGTTCTCATGGATTCCATAACAAAAGGGAGAAGCATGCCAAGGAAAATGGCATGAGTAAAGAAGAAATTGAAAAGGAGATTTATGAGTTGAAGGAGAGATTCAACATAGTCAAAATGAGGCTTGAAAGAGAATACCAAAGGTAGAGATGGGACCTAAGGAAGAAGGCCAAATTACTTGTCAGAAAAAAGATTTTAAGAGGAAGACCCCTAAAGCTAGAAAGCTAGGGAGGAAGATGAAGCACCTGTTGAGCCTAAAGTTGAATTAGTTCACTATTTTGAACCAGAGCAGGGAATAGTCCTTGATGATGAGGAAGATGTTGAAGAGAGACTATCAGAGAGTCTCATGGACTGCATAAAGAGTTCAAATCAACATATGGATTTGTTGATAGAAGATATGGTGGAAAAAGCATCATAACAGTAGAGGGAGCTACACAAAGAGGATGTCGATGAGACAATAAATGAAAGTCTCATGGGAGGTTAGCTAGAAGTGCTCGTAACATATATACCATATGGGGCTAAAGAGCTTGGTGATTATGATACTGATGCTATGTGTATAGATGCAGATGATAAGGATTTTCAAGAGGGACAATCATTCATAGTTGTCATAAGAATAGAAGAAAGAGAAGGAGTACCTTCCTAAAGCATGGAAGGAAGACAAAATTTGATGTTGGAGGCATCAGAAGAGGCCAGGTAACCTTTTATACTTAAAATTGGTGAATTTTATGTGAATGCATGCTTTGCATGTGAGCAGAATGGACAACTGGTCCAAAAGGAGAACGAGAGCACTAAATTGATCCAAGAAATCCAAATTGAGGTAGTAGATGCTAGACAATCCTCAAGGAAGGATGAGTTTCCAAAAGGAAAAAACAATGCATAATGAAGCCAAGATAACCTTGCAAGCAATTTTCAGAAGTGACCATGGATCCTAGCAGCCATGTGAAAGATGGATAACAAAACCAAGTTTATGTTAAGACAAGGAAGGAGGCAAAATTATCCCTCAAATGTCATTAAGGAGGAGGCCTTGAACAATCAAAGAATGCATCTATAAGAGAGAAATTGTAGAAGAGGGGATGAACAACATCATGATGCATTGTTCTTTAGAGATCAGTTGATCAATCCAAGGTTTAAGGATTGGCTTGAGTAACATTGTTCAAAGAATGCAATCAATAAGACAAAAGGTGTCGAGCTTATTGCTGCAACTGGAGAGCTTGGTTCAACAACAAGAATTATGAATGTTGGCACCCAAGGTATAGTACAATTAACCACAAAGAGAGACTCATTGTACTTAGTTGTAATATATAGATTGTTGTATAAACACTCTATATAACAGTGCAATTTGTCTTATAGCTTTACTAATTCTTTAGCAACAGTGCAATTTGTCTTCTTACCCTCCACAAGTCTTAACAATCAATTCTTCAATTATATGTTTAGCACCCTTCACTTGAAGATAGGATAATTCTTCCCATCAAGCTTAACGTTGGGTAGAGGGATGCTTTAAGATGAAGCTATCCTCCCCCTTGCTCAACAATTCTCTACAGATCTCAGAACAGAACCAAAGGTAATCTCAGGAACAGCGTACTATACTACTATGACAAAGAACCACAATTCTGAAAGAACCACAATAGTAGTATAGTACGCTGTAGAATTTCTTCCATCAGAGATTATTAGGGACAGAAATATCATTGCATATTAACTTGAGCTCACAATATGATACACCAAAATTATGTGACAAGGCCACTCGATGCATATGTTTGCGATTTCCTATGTTGAAGGTTCCAATAACCTTTGATCGTGGAAAATATCCTGGTCCCAATCATGTTTATGATCAAGGAAGCGAGTTATTTACTAGGCAAGATAATTTGCTTCCTTTTCCCCAGTTAGAACTATGCAATAATTGAATTGCCTAGTGAATGAAGTTTTTATACTTTTTGAGGGACCCGTAGCATCATCATCATTTGGACTGGAGTATTTGTGCTTGGCTGAGCTATTAATGGAAGCAGGGGGTTTACAGAAGGCCCTTGTTTATTATAAGGGGGCAATCAGGTTGAAGCCTATATTTGGATGTTCAATTGAGCCAAGGAAATGTATTAAAGGCTATGAGAGAGCTTCAAGATGTAATTTTGCGCTACCAACCAACAATCCAATTGTGTATTGACTATCTATTTGCCTTCGGGTATTTATCCAACGCTTTTTATGAACAAGAGTTGGCATTACCACTCTAGAAATATTCTATCATCCTGGACTCCATCTTTTTGGAGGTATAGAATAACTTGGGTGATGCATTGAAAATTTATGGGGAAAGTGGACGAAGAAATTGCTTGTTACCAGAACTACCTTCAAATTTAGGAAAATCATCCTCAGGCTCTGACAAATTCTGGGGGTATTTATATGGAATGGAATATGGTAAATTTGGTTGCTGCTCCTTTTTGTGGGATCCAACTGATATATAATGTAGGGGATGTCAAAGGTTCTCAAACAGTTTCCTTCAATTTTCCAAATGATAAGAAAACAATAAACGAGGTTGGAATTGCCATGGTCATGCTCAAAAATGTTGCAGAGGCTAAATTTAGGTCTATTGCAGGTACATGCATTTCTGAAGAACAAAACCAATATGTGGATTCTGAATCCATGTTCACACATATGGTTTTCAAAGAACATTGTCATGGGATTAAGCTTTCCAATAACAAGCAGTCACTTGAAAATAGAACAAAAGGATAACTTCTTATAGCTCCAGATGAAGATGCGCTGAATGTTTTGGCAAACTTCATGGCTAATGAACAACGATATGTTGTATAAATTCTACATATTGACAACGTAGAACCAGATTATATTAACACAACATTGGTAACTGTCTTCCATAATTTTATAAGGGAGGATTTTGGTGACATTGTTGTATTCTTAATGAGGCAAGAGAGAATTGAAAGACTCCTGCAAAAGTAGGCTACACATTTGTTTGAGAAAATACCACAATTATCTATTGTTGTCGGAGTAGAAAATTGCCTTGGGATAATGGAGGTCCTTCCAAGTCCATGGTTGAACTCATTTCCACCAGCTATTCTGTGCTTATAGATACTACTCCAAGGGAACATAGCCTGGTCATTTCACATCCAAAGTTAACAATCGTGCAGAAAGAATCTTCAGACATAGAGCTGGATTTTGCAAATCTGAGTTTTGAGGTAGTCTCACAACTGGTAGGTTGGTTCGATGAACTAGCCAATGAGATTAATTCAAGTAGAAGGCCAATTAGTATACTTGATAATGAAGATCTTCAGACAACTAATCCTTATATAAAAAGTCTAGTGCGCCAGGTGGATGAGAATTGTCTTTCACTGACATTAGATTGGCCTAGTCCTAATGCCATTAATAGAATGAGGCAGCCGAGAATGGAAGAAGAACGAATAAGGCAATGGAACATCAGTTTCATTGTTTTCATGACCAAAGCAGATGGTAAGGCAGCCGAGGATGAAATGCAAGAGTTTAGCTAGGGTGAATTGGTTACACTTCCTTTCCAAGACGATGAGCATCAAATGAACATGATCGACACCATGGCAATGTGTGTGGTTGATTGTAGTTGTGCTTATAAGCAAGAAATAATGGGAAGGGGACGTGACCTTCAATTGATGAATTTCTTAGTTGACCTTAGATTAAAGGAGCATACATACTACATTTTTCCGACCTATTCATTTTCTCAAGAAAAACTACTTCAAACACCGTAGACAAGGCTTTTCACCATGGTAACTGAAAGTGGACAATGGATACCACCATTTTTATCCCAACAGGAAGGCATGAGAAGTCTAGAAAAGGAGAAAGGTTGTAGTGCAACTTATACTGCTGGAAAGAGTGGGTGGGTTGATCTAGAGCGCTCCTCAATTGACAAACAAAAAGGCGGATTTGAAGACACATTGAAAGCCTTCACCCTGGAAAGAAATCAGATAAAAGAAGCTATGGATTTTTCCTTGGATAACTTTGATGCCTCAGGGTTTGATGAGACTTGTGCATTATTGTGGGATATAGATACTTCTGTAAAGATGGGAAAATTTCCATATTCAAATACTTCTAGTGAATCTGACCCGAACAACAAAGATGACATTGTCTTAATTGATTCTGTAAGGGTAATTTTGTGGATAATAAGGAGAAATCTAATATTGGGAATGGAAACGCTTCTAGAGTCTATGGATGCCAAGCAAGGCTACGAGGAAATTTTGTTGCATGCTCAATCTGCTAACATGCTTCACTCTGGAATAAAACCAAGTTCAAATTTTGATCATACTATGTATGAAGATGTTATAGTCAAAGATATTATTTTGTGTTTGAAAGAAGCAAGCGAAGAGCAGTGGGAACAAATTGAGTGTGCAATCGATGATGGTACTGGGATTAACTTTCGATATGCACATGGGATTAACTTTCGATATGCTCTGGCCCTTATCACCGCAATAAACAATATGACGTACTGTGCCAAAGAAGCACAGCATATTCAGCGAATTGAAATTTGAAATTAACCTATCATCTGATAAAATAACCCTGAAAATAAAAATGACCGCGTATTTTGACCAAAAACACCCAAGAACACATCTGGATTGCACAAAAATGAGCACAATCTACAGCTATAAGAAAGCTAACAGAATGAAAGGGAAAACTAAAGGAAAAAGAAACGGACATTTAACGAAATAGGCGTGATATAAGCAATAGATAAAACAACAATGACCAGAAAGTTACTGCAAAAATGGTGCAGAAATATTATTTAAACCAACACGAACAATACATGGGAATCAGAAGCAGGAAGTTGCCTTCTCCATCACAATATTCATCTTGGGATACTGGCAGACTGCAAACATCCAAATGCTGTAATATTTAGGGTAAGTACTGATAACTTTCCGTACCGACTGTTGTTGTTGCTGCTGCAGTGGCATGAGCCATTCAAATCCAAGAAACAATGGATACCGAAAACAGAGAAGAATAAGCGGATTGAAATCTGAAAATGCAAGAATATCCCACCGAAACTGCTGCTGCTAGATTTGTGAACTAGGATGAAAAAACCTATTTCAAAACCATTTTTATACAAAAACCCAGGGAGCCATATACACCAAAACAGCGGGCTGAATCCCTCAAAACAGGGAGCCGCCCTCGCTCTGCCCTCCATTACAAAATAAATCTAACATCCCATGACCAAATCGACCCTCACAAACCACTCCAGGGACCAAATCGACCCTCACAAACCACTCCCAAACCAGAAAATCCAAACTGTAAATCAAAATGGGGGCGATTTTGATCAAATACCATTCCGCAAATATCAAAATGGGGCTATTTTGATCAAATACAATTCGGTTAGTTTATCCGCCCTGGGCTAAAATAAAAAAATAAATTAATTTTTAAATAAAATATGGGCTAATTATATAAAAAAAAGAATATTATTTTAATTAAAAATTCGCCCCATTAAAATATAAAAAGCCTTAAATTTCACCTTTGGGCGATTATTCACCCCTAAAATTAACCTTGACGAGAACCTAACATAACCATTAGTGCAAGCTAAAGTGTCTCGACATCTCAAGGGGTTTCCACTTCATCTGCAGGTAGATCATACAGGACCTGTGGCTTAGAAATATCAACATCATGTGAATCAAAATCATGATCAAATGAATGAGTGAAGAGATCATGACATCCATGATCAGAAAGTTCAAGACGTTCATCGAAATCCTCACGATCTGACAAATCATATAGGGGAGTTGATGAGAAACAAAAAAGCTCACCCTCTACAATTTTGGAAATGACAAATGAAAGATTGAGTGGATATCCAAATAAATATGCATCCTCAACATAATGCAATGACAAACTGACATCGATTGTGTTATGTGAATGATTGGAGCTAGAGACATCTGGTGTTGAGTTTTCACAAGGAAAATAAAAAATGGCAAACGGAAGGAGGTCATGCTTTGCCGCAGGTCCTTTTTCAAATTCCCACACATACTCATCATATATGACAACACATGTTGGCTACTCAACACCAACTCCAACGACTACTTGATCCTTGTGCACAAAAAATGTGGAATTCGACAAGGGAGAACACAACAAAACCCAATCCAGAGGATCAAAGGAACTAGAGGATGAAGGTTGAGAAGACCAGACAATGTGACAACCAATAGGTTTGCAAGCCAAATCTGTGCATATGCTCAGAGCAAGTGGGGTGGGAGGATGTGATAGTTCAACAAATATGCGTGCACCTTCTCCCGCCTTGCACTACGAAGATAGAGTTGTTTAATGAGAAGAGGACAAAGGGTCACTTGATATAGCAACCTTGTCCATCTTAGGTTTGGAAGCTCCAACATCAAGGTATGCTGGAAGAAGTTCAAATGATTCAAATTTATGTGGATTTTTAAATATGTGAAGAAGATACTGAAATATTTCATTGAGAAATTTCCAATGAATTTCATCCTCATGGACGTCAAATGTGAGATTAAAAAACTGTTTCCAAAATTCCTTGACAGACTCATCAAGTGTTTTTCGTAATTACATAATTTTTTTACGCAGTTCTTTGTAGCTGTACCAACAGAAAGCACATGAAAACTCTCCAATCAAGTCATCAAAAGAGTGAATATAAGTGGCAGGAAATGTGACACACCATTGCAGTGCATGCCCTCAGAACATGAATGCGAAACAAATGCTGATTGCATCCCCTTCATAGAAGCCCATGAGGTAAAATTTTGTGTGTGAGCAAGGTTGCTTTGCCTTCACCATCGTATTTGAAACGTGACAAGTCATTGAAGAGATACTCCGATACTTCAAAATCATGTCCATGAGAAAGAAATGTCAGAGGTTGGATTATATTGCAAGTCATGATAGATGTGCGAAGATGGAAAAAAGAATTTGAGGACTCAGCTCACCACATGGACCTCCTTCCAGCTCCATAAATGTCGACAGTGTTGGACCTACCAACATGTCAGGGGATCTCCCCAATAAGAAGTCCCAACTAGACCTCAAACCGTTTGGAGTAGGAGTCTCAACAGTGGGTAGTACAATAGTAGCTTGACCATGGTGGCGTACAAAGGTAAGTAAGATGACTTTGTCTGAAGAAAGTGTGTGACCTTGTTGTGAGTCAAGGGAGATGCATGGGGGTTCTAGCACTCAAAGGGGAAAACGAAGTGTGCCCATTAGAAGCCTGTAATAATACACAACGTGAAAGGAACACATGAGCAGAATGAAATCATGGGATGGAAGTGGAATAGTCTACAATCGAAGGTGATGGGTTAAACCAACAACACATCTCCAACAAGATTCATAAAATCATATACGAAATAGTTCATACACGAATGCGTAAGTTAAATAACATACATCGTTAAAGAACCAAGATTAGTCCAACTACAATAACGACATACGCATGAAAACATGTTTTCTCTGTTATATTATATAAATTGGAAGTTCCATCCATACATACACCATGAAAGCCACAAGCCCCAATAGTTGAAAGTTATGGTCAACACCACTTGCTCCTCCAAAGAGATGTCCTCACTATGAACTATGGAGAAGCCAAGGCTCGTTACAATACTCTCTAAGCCCTCTCTAAGAAAATCTTGGCCAAAATATGGGCTCCCAAAAGCCTCTTCTATGAGTTATGAGGTTATATATATAGAAAAGGGTGGGGTGACCCTTGACATTGCTTTTTGACTCTTGGACTACCCTCATGACTCTTCAACTTCATTACATATTACTATTTACATTACATAATGATGTTTTACATTCGACTAATGACACTTGGAATTTCACTTTACATCACATTTACAATAATAATACAATTTCCACATATACCCATGTGGGACAAAATAGGCTAGAGCTAGCCAGACAAGACAACACTAAGACTCATACGGCTGTGAAAATACCAACTCATCAACATCCTCCTGGTGATCTTTGGTGATGAAGTGATGTCAAGCTTGGTAATGAGAAATGGTGTCTATGTACTGTTTGCTGATGTCTTTCTTGGAACGAACTCTTGCCTCCACTACTTTTGGGTATACTAATCTGGAACCTATGTCCAACTCATCCTATAACATGCGCAATATAGTCCTAAGTGCGGTCGGACTAGCACCATACCTCTACATGTTCTCTGCGCTGATCTATAAGTCTGCACTATTGGCCATGTGCATCAACTACTCGAAGTACATGTCAATCTCAAGTCAGATTTGGTTCTTATATCTAGCCTCGATGACTATTCCAATGGATGGGGTTATGTGTGTCCTCGTCACGACATCCAAACTACTGAACAGCTGTGCATATGAATCCTGAACACTGGTGATGAGCGGCGAGATTTTCTCATAGTAATGGATCAAATACCAGATGTGAAATTCATCTAACTATTCATGCATCTTCATCCCCTTGTGCAAGTAGAGTCGGGCTCCCTTGTACCTCATTGTCTGTGTTTGTACATGATGAACAACGACATGTATGTCTATGAGTGTGTGCAAAATCTTGATGCAACACTATTAATAGCCATGTAAATGGAAAACTTCCTTGTGCATGGTGATGAACCTATCATATAGTCTCTGCATGACTATCTCAAGAGCTGATACTTCAGCGAGTATCACTTTCTTCATTTTTTCCCTAGCGGATCCTATTCATTTTTCTTCACTATGCCTGGTTGCTTCGAAGTCCTTAGCCACGCGTGCATTTTCTGCTATCAAGAACTTCACACTTGAGCTTGTGGCTTCAGCATAAGCCTTCGTAACATCGACCAAGGTTGCTAGATGTCTTCGCACATCAGACACAATCACCATTTCTTTAAAGTGCACAGGAGATGCATAATCATCCAAGGTGTGTGCTCTACGTGCCTGTACAACCCTGTGTCTTGACTTATCAAAGGATATTTTGTCCATTTTTTTCCCCAATCATCCTCAAGGAGAATAATCTCTCCTTGTTCACTTTGGACTTTCTCTACTACTGGAGCTGCTGAAACATGTGGGGTGACCTTTTCTTGTTTTGGAATGAAGTCATTGTCCTGATCCTGTTTCGGACATACCATCTTTGTGTCCATCTGTTCAACCATTTTTTCATCATCCTGAGAAACTTCTAGTTCCTACATCTTCTCATGTTGTTTTTCATATGTTGGTGGTAGATATGAGTCTTCAACCTATATCGACATAGTTTTCTTTGTTTGTGCACCTTGGAATTCCTCCTATTCCTATTGTGTTTCCCTCTCTCTTCTTATGGAGCTCCTGTTTTTCTTTGAGATTTTTCTCTTCCACCTACAACTTTCTCTCTGCTACTTCAGTCGTTGTTTTTCCCTCTTTCTCTTCGCTACTCTCCTTTTGCACTATCATCATTTTGCCTCTATCTCAAAATCTACTTTCTTAACAAGTGAATCTTCCTTAAACTTGTAGCTTTTCTCTACCTCTTCTCTCTCGAAAATATTCCTCTTGCCTTTTCCTTGCATAGGTCTGGTGCTTACTACTAATCTTGTTGTTGTTCCCTTTGGTGTTGTTGTCTTGAGTAGTTCTTTCCACTCTACAGCCCTGCTAACCAATTCATTGAGCCTAGAGGAGTTATGGGTATACCTCCACAGATCTTCCTCTGGCCAATGACACACCTGATGGATCCATGGATAGTACACTCTCACACAGTTGTTCTTGCACAAGCAATGTGAATCGCATGGATTGAAAATCCTAGTGCTGAAGTTAAACTTCTTGAATTCCTCAGCCTTAGCATCAACATATTTCAAACTTTGGATCTTGTACAATCCAATCTATAGAGGAATAGAAGGCCATAGTTCCTTCTTCCTCCTATGTAGTCTAGTTGATAACCTTGTCAAGATTTGGTATGCAACCTCTTACATAACCAACTTTTCTATGGAAAATGTTCCCAACACATGCAGAGGCTTCTCCACATTGTACATCTTGATGAAGGTGCCATTGGGTGAGGCATACCAATATGCGATGCTAAGCACTACCTCCATTTTTTCCTGGGACATACAAGGCGAATCCTTCTCAAATATCATCTTGTACACTAGGGTGATGAAGTGGTCAAATAACTACAACATGACTCCATGGAAGTTTCACTCAGAAAACAACTTACAGTATATGTTCACAACATTCTTTGAAGGTGTCCATGCCAAAGCCAAGAGAGGAAATTGTTGATGGGCACAAATTGCATCAATTAGGTAGGCGTACATGAAGAATCGTGCTTGCTGATATTTGGGTAGAATTTGGGTGTTTGATAGATGCACTTTCAGCTGAAGAGCCAACATGTCAGACCAATTGAAAGGCCTTCCTTCGCTTTCCAATAATACAACCACCCAACTCTATGGGAAGGTCTTCATGCTCTCTTGGCCATACAAGTGACATGAAAAGATGACCAAGAGTTGGTAAGCCTTCATGAGTGTATTCATCTTGTATATCCTGTTGGGTGTCATCCTGAACTTTAATGGCTCTTTTTTGTTGGGAGTGTAAAAGAGTTCATCCATACGGTTCACTGGCTGCATTAAATGATACATCTATTGATAATATTCCACCCTTAATGTAGCAAGCTCTACTCCATTGACATTTTTTAGTATCATAGTCTCAGGATTGGTATGTGAGACAATCCAGTACATCATGTCTACACATAGGAAGCCAAGGTACCTACCTGAAACCTTGTATAAGCATGACATATGAATGTTGACATAGACTTGATAATCTTCCAAATCTTACTCAAAGTTGCCTACGAATATAGCATCGATACCTTGTCATGTGATCTTGATGTTTCTCTCTATGAATATATGTGTCTCCTCATACATGGGCACACTCATAGACATCTTTGCAACCACATCTCCAGTACTGCATTCAACTATGTCCTTTGATCCAGGTCTCTTGGAGGGCATGTTACCTATACTGCTTAGAAGTTGTTCAACGCCTGTTGTACCTACAGACAGAGAAGACACTCACGGCAACAAAATGCCATCTTAAAACATAAAGAAACTCAAGGATCGATCTTGCAACAAACATGGTGAGTGTTGGGCAAGATTGTGCAGTTGTGACTCTGAGAGGCAGGGAGACTATCAGCTGGAACTGTGCATTGCGTAGTCTTGGATTCTAGTGAGAAACCTGCTAGCTGGAAATGCATAGAACAGAGTCCATTTGGGCTTATTGGGGACTGGAACTATACAATGCATAGTTCATTCCACCTTGATTTTTGGATGAGTTTGTGCATTGCGAAATACCAGAGGCAAGACTAGGCACTGTCTCCCAGAACTATGTGGAGTACAGCTAGAGGCTAGTGGTAGGAAGCCTATGAATAATTCATAGAGCTAAGGCATAGCCTTGAGTCCCATGAATGTGCAATGCATGCTAGGAAAAGCAAGATTTAGACCAAGGCAACCCAGATATTTCCAAGTGTGACTTGGAAATAAGCAGATCTAAAAGCATGGGACAATATGGTGCATACCTGATTGAATGGATGTGCATGAAATCTAAGCAATTGTAGGAATCAGTTAAATAGAAGAATAGTGAAGCTCATGAAGGGAGTCGTCGCAATGAAAACCGTGAGTGCAAAAACAGGGTCGCGCATGTGACACTAACAAAATGCAATGAAAAACATGAAAAAACACTTCTACAAGTTAAAATTAAATAAAACGCCAGCAATCATTCAATAAAACAAGGAAAACAACACTTGCACAACCCAAGGAAAGAAAAGTGATAGAAAAAGAAACAAAAGACTTAAAAGCAAAACTTACCTGGAAAAGCTATGAAGACCTTGTTGAAGATGCCTATATGTCTCGGCAATACTAGTGCTCCAAGATCGAATGTGTATAACAAGCTCTAGGGCATCAATTAAATAGATTTGGTAGATTTATGGTTTTTGACGCGCATGCCACATATCTAGGAAAAAGCGACACTTGGCCAAAAGTTTCTAAAATAAACTCAAGTGTAACACCTACTTTCTAAAAATAAATCCCTATTTTTCAACGATGCTTTCTCACCTTTTTATTTTTTGGGAATGACTACCATGCAAGAAAGGAATAATTGCGTAGTTATGGAGGGAGTCGGGAAACTCGCCGCCACATGTAGTGGACAATAGTTGAAGGAATTCTTCTGCGCAATTCCTGGGCTAAGTTGATGTGGTTACCTCTCATGCTCTGTGCAATTTCCCAGCTAAAGGCAAGCTACCAGCTAGGTGTACACAATTCCTAAGGCGAAGCCCAATGTCAGGATGTTCTGCATAATTTCTCTGAGCAAGGGTGTTTCTTGAGCTACTTTGTGAAATTCTGAATATCAAGGCTGACTGTCAGGATGCTCTGCACAATTCCTGAGGGAAAGGTTGGTTTCCCTCTAGGACTACGCAGTTTTCCAAGACAATACAAGAACTAGGCTCAAACCAAGTCTCGGGAGGTCAGGATGTGGTTGAAACCAAGGCAAGTTAGCAAACACAAGATGCAAAAGAAAATATAAAATCAACTAAAAACACAAGTACCTAGGCAATGCAAGAAAAGCTACTCATGACTCTGGTAGGGAGGCTCCAAAATGAAGCTAAGGAAAAATTTTGGAGCGTAGTTGTAGCCGCTACAACAGAGAACATAGTGTCTTCCAAATTTCTTGTCCACCATGTACCCATCTCCTCCATAAATTTGCCCCTTATACTTTTGATATGCATAATTTTTCCCACACAAACAAATGACAAACTCCTACTAATTTGCACTCCCAACTAGATAAGTCTGTGAAATTTGGAAATCATGTCCTTATAAATACTTCGTGGGGCCGGAAGGGCTGAAAGATCATAGACTTGGAGAGCTTGGAGAGCTACCTTAAAGAGAGTTAATCTACCAATCAATTTCAAAACTATGAAGGACGAGCTAGAAAGCATTCGATCTAGGAAATTCAAGAGATCTTTCTAGCATGACGATCTCAGGGAGTTAGATACCAAGTGGGTTCCAAGGTAAGTGCTTGGAAGTGAATCGATGTGAAAATTAAGGATCCTTGTGAAATTCCTTTGAACCCTGCAATGGGCGTTGAAAAATAAAATATCTATTTTTTCCCCATTGATGACTGTACTTGAAGCCTGCTAGAATTCCTAAAGAAGGAAATCAAATTTCTTAGCTTCCCTTAAATTTGGGTTCCTATAGAGCATGTTATCATCAATGAATTGTTGATGTGAGAGAGGAGAAGCATCCTTAGATAATGTCAAGCCCTGGAGATGCCCATACTCAAAGGAAGCTTTGATGAGTCTGCCCAAACTCTTAGCTACAATTATGAAATTGAAGGGGGAGAGGGGATTCCCTTATCTGAGGCCCCTTCAGCCTGATAAAATTATAGAAGGAAAACCATTGATTTTAATGGAGTAGAATGGTGTCTCAGTCAATGATTTTACCTGATTTATCCATGGATGAGAGAAACCAAAAGAATCAAGAATAGAAATGAGATACTCCCAACTCACATGGTCATAAGCTTCATGCGTGTCAAGTTTAATAATCATACCTGAAGATATAGATGATTTTATAGAATGGACTACCTCGTGAGCCACTATAATACCATCCATAATCTGTTGGCCTTCCACAAAACGTTTTCTCTCATGTTTGATGATGGTTTTCATCAGGGGTTTGAGAGGTCAGACTAGAATACCTGAAATTATGTTATATATAAAATTGCAAAAAGAATTTGGCCTAAATCCATTCGGTTCTACCACGACACCTTTCTTTTGAATGAGCATGCAGAATATGGCATTAGGTGGTGACCAAATGATTCAGGATCTATGGGATTCCTCAATGAATTCATGAATTTCTTGGCCAAGGAAGTGTCAGCTAGCTTTAAAGAAATATGAGGTGAATCCATCAAGAGCTAGAGCTTTATTTGAAAGGAGAGCATGAATGAACTCTTCAACTTATGCAAACTAAATCTATATCATGAGGGCCTAATTCTAATCTGCTGAAATTAATTGACGGATACATTGTCTAACTCTGGAGATAGCATCAGTTCTCTCCACCCTCGGTTCTATCAACAGAGTTTGGAAATGGGAGATCAGTTCCTCTGAAATCTCCCCATGATGGACAAGTCATTTTCCTCCCAAGCCATTGAGGGATAATATCTGGTTAACATGTCTATGCTTTAGCATGGTTTCATGGAAGAATTTTGAGTTGCACTCCCCCTCTCTAAGCCATTACACTCTTGGTTTTTTCCTCCACAAGGTTCCCTCCTTCTAACTTATTTTCTCAGGAGAAATTAGGACTTGAACTTCCTGAGATGAAAGATACTATGTCTAACCTTATAAGATCATCCTTTGTTAGATTGAATACATTTTCTCCTCCAGATGTTTCTTTTCTTGATGAATATTACTAAAATTGGAATGATTCCAAACTTTTATCCTTTTCTTGAGCTCCTTTTGTTTTAGCTCGAAATTTTCCATGTGACTTCACCTTGATACTCTAATATCCTTCCCCCATTCCTCTATATTTCCTATGAGATCTGTCTTTTCAAGCCAGGACACCTCAAAGAAGAAATGCCTACCCTTCAAGGCCATTGTCAAGTCAATTTCCAAACAGACAGGGCAATGAGCTAATCCTAATCATGGAAGAATAGAACCTTGAAGATAAATATTTTGCTGGAGGATATCATCCAAGATGATGAAGTGATCTAGATGCAATGCCATCTAGTTCTTATCCCATCAACGATGTTTCCATCTAAAGGTGTCATTAACAAAATCTATGTCTTTTACTTTGAGAGCTTGAATAGTTTCCTGAAAGGAATGAGAAATAGGATGTAGTTGGCGAACTCCTTTATTTTTGTCCAAATTCTTGATCATGTTGAAATTTTATGCAAGGATCTAACTATCCTCACCCAAAATTTCTCTTAACTTCTATAAACTACTAAGGAAAGTTGACTTTTACTGTGGAAGAGTAGGGCCATAAACCCTTGTTAACCAGACCTGCACTGAAGAGCCAATACATTCCAATTTCCTTGAAAGAGTGTTCGAGAAATTTGTATAGCACTGAAAGGAGATATATCTGGTGTCCCAGATAATCCCCGGCCCTCCTACATTTCACTTCGCATCTAGCACCATACATTCTACCGAAGGCCAACTTCTTGTCATGATTTCACTTAGCTTCTTTTACGTCACCATGGTTTCTTGTGAAGCAATGATATCTACTTTTTCCTGCTGGATTTTATCTCTTAAGTACTTCAACTTACCTATTGCGTTGAGGCCCATTATATTCCAAGAGACAAATTTCGTTGAGCAGCAGGTAGTGAGCCTTGGTAATAATCAATTATGGCATTGGCTTGTCCTGAGTTGACTAAGACCACCCTAGCTTCTCTAATCACTTCACTGTTGGGTTTCCTACACTTATTTCTTTTCTCAAACCCCGAATTGGACTCAGCACGCCTAGAAGCCACCTCCTCATCATGCATCACCAGGGTCAAGTGTGGGGAAATTCCTTGTAGATCTAATGGAATTGGTCTAGTTTCTCTTCGGGGATATCAGTACATCCTACCTTGGCCCAATTTTGTAGAAAGGCTACTAAGTTTCGTTCATCAGAATTGAGCTAATCCATTTTGACTTCATGCTCTAGGGCCTTTTTAGCTTGAGCAAGGACCCGTTGAATATCCTTGCTGAGGTTTTTTTTCTCTTAGGGTTTTTAGGACTCACTACCACTTCCATCAATTTTTTTGGCTCCTCTGGCTTGTCATTCTCCGCTTGTTCATCCAGGAGTGCAAAGTGGTTTCCAGACGAGTGGTTTCACACTGTCAAGGTTCGGGGGGTGGGAGCATAGCAAGGATACGGGCACCCCTACTTTTCGAATCAAAAGATCGATGAATCCATATTGGGGAGTATTTTTTGGAGGGGCAGGAGCTGATTTCTACTACTGAGGGAACTCATAGAACAAATGTCCATATTCGTGACAAATTTTGCAATTAAAGGGGACATTCTCATAGTCGATCGATTGGGATCAAACTTCATCCCCATATTCAATATGCACTAATTCTGATAATGGTTGGGAGATGTTGAGGTAAACACAAATTCTAGCATAGGACAAAAACCTTCATCATTTTGTGATCTCACATACATGCATAAAATTAACAATGGAATAGCCAATCGATTCCAATATTTCAATCTCTGAGAAATCATCTGGCGGAGAGTATAGCTGAACCCAGATAAGTGCTTCCAAAAATTGTTCCTTCTCTAGATAATAGTGGGGTTATTAATGCCTCAACAATATCCCCACACTATTCATGAAATAAGGCTCGTTTTCCAGAACTTTCGTTTGATCTTCCAAATCATCAAAGATCACAGTGAAGAAATCTTTTTCTCTTAATCAAATATTGATTAGTGCTTTTGGTTGCTATTTGAGTTGTATCAATCGGAGGATATCAAACTCATTTTGCCAAATTCCCATAAATTCCCATATATATATATATATATATATATATATATATATATATATATATATATATATATATCTATATATATATATATATATATATATATATATATATATATATATATATATATATATATATATATATATATATATATTTTAATTTAAATAAATAAACAGATTCCCTTTTTATAACTATCCTTTTTACCGAATTCAACTGATTTCCTTAAAAATAGTAAATAAGAATTTGACTTGGTCCTAAGGTCAAAATTAGTCGTTAATTTAGCCGTTGGAGTCTCTGCTCAAACTATTTATCATGCTAAGCTGGATCTGTTGCTTCAACTTGTCCTGACGATGAACCACACTAGTTGGTTCGAAACACGTCGACAAATGATATTCCATGTGATTTTCACCGAAGAATCTTTCTTAACTTGATATGGATCACAGAAGCTTAAACTCTATAATTTTGAGATTATCGCATGATCTTGCACGTATTTCCAGGATTGTTACAGACAGTGATTGGGGATCACTACGCAGGGGTGCCCCTCATTTTGGACTGCAATTGTGCTCCCAACGCTCATGAGTGGACTTTATTTTTTTTCGGATGCCATGTGCTTCTAGACGAACCAAAAATAGGAAGACGACCACCAATTACAATGTTCTTGAAAGAGGGGGTTGACCCCCTGGGAGTTGATATATGGCCAATCAACAGGATTTCAACTTCAGGGTAGACTGTAGCTTCCGTAAGAAAGAGAAAAAATGATATGACAACAAGGATTAAAACATGTCCTTGAAAACCTAAAAACCCTAGTAGAGCTAAAACACTATTAACCAAAACAATTTAAACTTATAACTTTTGCATTATTAATTTATGGAGATGATGTTATATTATTAGGAAATCATTAAAATACTTGTGATCAAATATAACCATTTCATATAATAGTGACATTTTCTTCTAAGTTAATATCATTGTTATTATTAAAACTCTTGTGTGAAGAAACACATAACAATGAGAATGAATGCCCTTTTCTATATATAATAAATGGAAAAAAGAAATAGTATGAATAACAATTTTATATGGTGGTTTTTTGAACTAGAGTTAGTTAAATAATCCCTAAAGAACGTTATCTATTCTATAAATAGTAAATGAAAAAAATAGTAAAACAACAATTTTAATCATAAAAATATAAATGAACACAAATAAAAATTATTTACTCAAATTAAACAAAGGTTACCTTTCTCATGTATATTAAGGGAGCCTATAAATAAATCTCAACTAATAATACATGTAAAGAAAAATTTATATGCATACAAATATATACATTATAAATAAAAAAAGAGACGATAATAAATGTAAGGAGACACGATGCTATAAAAAATAAAACTAATAATACATGTAAAGAAAAATTTATATACATACAAATATATACATTATAAATAAAAAAAAGAGACGATAATAAATGTAAGGAGACACGATGCTATAAAAAATAAAATGAAACTACTCAATACAAATATAAACAATTTTTTCTTCTCAATCTCACAAAACTTTATTCTATATATGTACATATCCATAGAGCATATAATGTTTGTCCCACTCCATAATCTTATTTATGACTATAGAATGATTCCATATCAATAATGCATCAAGAAAAAAATAACAAACAACCAAATAAATATTTATTACTATGAATGTTAGTATTAAAAAATAGGCATACAAAATCTTGGAATGATCACGAATTCCTCTTTTATAAAAACTTACTACTTTACTATGAAATTTTTATAATTAACTAAAGATAAATAAAAATTAAGATAAAAGATATTGATTAACTTATATGAAATTGTCTTTTCTTAATAATTTACAATGACTAATTTCAATTCAAGTTTATGATATAACTATATAACATCCCATATATATATTTATATAACATCCCACATACACACATATATATATAGATATTTGAATATGTACAGTACAAAAGGTGGAACTGTTTTACAAACTTTGTAAATATGTTAGGGTGGAGTTACTAGGTTTGAATTAAAATATATAAATTTGCATTAAAAAAAACTTACGTGCAAGAAAAAATGACAATATAGGTTCCTTCGCCACATTCCTTAGCTATTTTGTTATTAACTTTACTTTTCTATATATATTTTTCATTGCTTTGTATTCCTATTCAAGGTATCGATGGTTATATAAGACTAGAGTGGGTTAATGAACTGTATTTTGATTTGGGCCCCGACCTCATGTCTATTATAAGAATAGATTCATGTGGTTGTGGAAGGATATCAAGGAACATAACGGAATATAACCAAATATACAAACATGTGTCACAGGGAAGAAATTCATCTGATTGGGAAAAAATATCAACAAACATAGCTAAAGAACATAAAAGTTATATTAATTAACCATTTTCTAAATTTTATTCATTATCTTTATCAAAATTTTATTTTTATCCATATCATATTTATCAATAATATGATGGTTTCACAAACACTATTTAATCATTTGATTTATCCTATATAAAAAGTAAATTATTCGCTCAGTATATTAGATGTCTCAAAGGACCATCACATAATTAAAAATATATTCTCCAAAATTTAAACCTTATAATATAATCAATTTCTTTAAATTTACTAGAGAATGGATTTTAAAAAGTTATTTCTCATTATAGTAATTATAGAGAATGGATTTTAAAAAGTTATTTCTCATTATAGTAATTATTACGAAGTTTGTACATTTACATTTACATGTGAAAGACTTGAAGAAAGCATCAAGTTATTTATATTTATTTCCATCTTGATCCTATTCATTTTTTATGAAAATGCTTGCTTAAATTATGGTGTATAGTAACTAATCGTAAATAGGTTATTTACACTACTATGAAATATTTTCATTGATTTTAATTTTAGATTGTTTTCTTATGAATCTTAACAATGAAAAATCATGGCCTAAATATTGCAACTACATCCATAAATTATGACGAAAAAACCGAGGGAGTTATCACATGGCATATAAGCTGCAATAAAACCTTTAATGTTATTGTCTAATTCAATATTTAAAAAAATAAAATTTTCAATAAATTAAAAAATAAATATTTATTTCTCAAAATTAGACATTATAATTTAGCCAATACTAAACTAATACTAACCAATAAAAATATATATATATTTATTAATATAGTCACTGAAAATAATAATGAATCAAAATTTAAATTACAAATAAATGTTCATAGCTTTGTAACTTTATTACACTTAAATACTAAACTAGTGCTCCATGTCGTCCTCTATACCATTTCCATTACTTCTCAACCATATGCACCATTTCCATTTATTTTTTCTCGGAACTTCCTCCACCATTTAGATAAACCTATAATGTTGGTTTTCTTCTTCCGAGAGGATGATAGTGATATGAGCAATGATCAATGGCCTATTAATATTGTTTTGGAACATGAAATGAGTGGTTTGGAATGCACTATTTGGAGTTGGCTTGCAAACAGGGCTAGGAGGTGGCGCATTCACTTGAGAGGTGGGGAGAATGACAGGAGACTATTCAAGGTCCACAGAACAGCTAGCCTTCGAACGTTTGCTGCTACCACATCGCCCCCCAGAACGATTCCTCCCACTCTGGCGAACCATGTTGAGGAGCATAGGGGATGGCACAAAACAACGAGAAACACCAACAGGAGGGCAAAAGGACTGAACCAGAGACCAATACAAGCACACAAAGTAGGCCTGAGAAGGAGATGACAATCGCCCAATTCGAAATTCAAGAGCATTAGAAAGCTTACCCCTTAATGGAGCGTTTATCCTGCCGTAAGGACCCTTAGCATAGTAATACCACCTCTAGGATAACAGAGAACAGGCTCGGATCTTGCCTCTGTTAGCAGGGACCTGCTCTCCACCAAAAACCACCACAAACCAAGGCCTGGAGCAAAAGGATTGAACGCTAATTGTAAAGGGAATAAACAGGATCGCCATGATTATAACTAGCACTACTTTACTTCGAACAGAGAAAACCATTAAAGCCGATATCCTACCATATCCGTCCTTATTAAGACCATCCTCCTTGCGCAAGGTGAGATCTTGGGAGGCCGCGCTGCCCTGCAGCTGGCAGTACCAGCTCTTACTGTCTGTCATGAATGACATTAAATTCATTTGTGTCATCCGCATCCGTGGTATCCACCATTTCCATTACTACCTATTGACTCCACCTTTTGAAAATGTTTGTGAATGCTCAATAGAATATCATGAAGTCGTGTACAACACCCGGGAATCACATATTTGCACTCGATAATGTTAGAGATCTATAATGGGTGCTTCCTTAACATTATCCATTTATCTATCTATGATTTTAGATAATACAACTGGAGCATCACAAGAATTTCATAAAGTGGCATTCAATGCCTACATGCCATGTTTGTTATTCTTATGGAGATGCTTAGAGGATGCTATTCAAGACTGGATTTTGGTTTTTATTGCAAAGCTCCTGTAAAAATGTAAAAATGTGGGATAGGAATATTTAAAATAAAATCACATCTTTTATTGGTATACTTTTCTTTATAAGTGGTTGAATATTAATTGGAATATTTGATTTTGATTTCACATATTATGATTCACCATAATATATTAATTTATTTAAAGAAAACATAATATTAATTTTGTTTTTGTTTTCTATTTGTTAAGCTATAAGTAAATTGAAATTTTATTTTTTTTAATTTACATTTCCTTGATTAATTCTGCAATATATTTCCAAACAATAATTTATAGTTGGGTGATTAAGTTTTAGGTATGCTTTCTGTTAGGGTATAGTTTAAATGGTTGGGAATAGGATTTTTTTCTCATGAGTTTATATTGAATTTTATGGAACATGTTTGAAGCCTTGTGATAAGGCCCAAATATTGTACTGTGGTGAAGTTCAATTTTTTTTTTTTTATAGTGATAGCCTAAATTTTTTAAGGAATATGTTTGGAGCCTTGTGATAAGGCTCCAATATTGTACTCTGTGAAGTTTAATATTTTTTTATATTGATAATCTAAAAGTTTGATCAAAACCTTTGTATTGTCTAGATTATGACTAATTTGTTTGAAATAAATTATGGACATAAATAAAATTTGATAGACAAATTATTATTGGTCATGAATTGAATTCCAAACTTTAATTAGAAAGTATTAATGAATCTAAATGGATTTCAGATTTTAATTCTACTTTTTATTACCGACTAATAAGAAATAAAAACACTTCAAAACCTTAGACATGTTTTCTTATCATTTCTGACATATTTTTTTTATAAAAGCAAGAAAAAAGTGCACTCATAAAACTTATTTTGAATCGTAAACTATAAAAATTAATATTTTTTATAATAATTAAAAAATGAATTATACATTTAATTATACACTATTTAGGGTGATAATTTAATCTTTACAAGCGATTATATTATAATATTTTATGAATAATATATATATATATATATATATATATATATATATATAGTAAGAGAATGAACTGTCGCTTTAATTAAGCAGAGTATGATACATCTACTCTTAAAATAAAAATTAAATAAGATATGAAAGTTTCTGTTTTACATCTATATTTTGTAAATTCTAAGATCAAGATCAAAATTGATTATCATTCTTTATAAAAATTCTAAGATCAAGATCAAAATCGATTATCATTCTTTATGAAAAGTTCTCAGTATGAGCATCAATTACATCAGGTACCAATTTGAGTCCAAAAATTGGCTACAATACCATCCCATACCTAAAATAATACAAGTTTTACATATAAAAAAAATCACCATTCATTCCTTGGACATTGTTTCCAATAGCGCATAATTGGACCTAAAATAGAAGTTTATACCTATAAAAAAAAAAAAAAATCATCATCCATTCCGCATAATTGGACCTAAAATAGAAGTTTATACCTATAAATAAAAATCATCATCCATTCGGTGCACATTGTCTCAAATAGCCCATCACTGGACACATGCACCTTGAGTTCATTCGTCTGCATTATCAATATAAGCATTAGTTACTCCCGAAAACTGAATGATCTATCGTCTCATTATTCATTTTTTCAGAAGTTTTTTTTTTAATTGTTTCCCTATACTGTGAAGTCTCATGCATGTTGGGGAGTTTTTTTATTGACACAGTCGTCACCACATTGATTGAGTCCATCGCATTGAATTGTTTCACCATCGAGTTATCATTGGGAATTCATGGCAAATTAAATAGTAGTCCTATTTTTATGACATTAAAACTAATACATGGTTTACGTTTAGTACATTAATACATATGTTAAAATTCTGAAAAGAAATATATATTGTATAACATTATAAACTCATATCTTAAATATCAGTAATTTTGAGTGGAATTTGTCTCTTGAATTTTGCTATTTGTTACGGCAAATTCATTAATACATTGGCTATACATTTAATAGATTAATATATTATTATAAATATATTAATGTATTCTTTATAAATATATTGATACAACAATTATAATTATTATATATATCTATAAATATATTAATTTATTAATATAATTAATTTTAGTAATATTAAATTGATATTATTTAATAAATATATGTTATAATTATACTTAATAATAGTTAACTAGATTTGATTTTAGTTTAATTTTAATAATCTTATTGAATTTTCGTTCATCATGGTAAACCCATGTTAGAAACAATGGAAACCAAGATACAACTCCCAACAAATTACAATTTTCATTCACTTTAGAAACCAATAATGTAATCAACAACATAACTCAATCACACAAACTATAATATTATAATCAGTGTAATGCTCATGTGCAACATATATAAATATATCAATCTTCTTTTTGATACTTTTGTAAACAAAAGCTACAGCTTGCTATTACGTCACTACCCAACAAGTTTCCATTTGCAAGATTATGAGTTGCCATTGAAAGGAACTTCTATCCCTCATCACTTATCATCTACCACTAAAATGGATTGTTTCCATTCTAATTTATCATATACCACTAAAAGCATTGTTGCCCCCACTTTATTTACCATTCAGTACTCAAAGGAGATACATACCTCCAATTTGCAAGCTATCACTACGTGACCTCCCTAATTCATTTTTCATCCATTTTTAAACTCAAATAATATTAGCCACCTTCTCCATAAACTAATTATATATTTTTCTTGAAACAAACAACACAATCACAAAAACAACTACAACGATCTATGAGTACTGAAAATTCACAATCGAATCATCTTCAACAATTTCTCATTTCCCCGTAAAAAAAACATTATTGAATGCACCGAAACACCAGTAAATACAATATCACCAAAATCACGAATGCAAGCTTTGCATCTCTCAAATAACTTTCAAATACCAAATTTGATCTTTGGTCCACCCCTAATGCATATTAGCATTATGCATCTCATTGCACCGACAACCACCAACTTTCTTGTTTGATTTTTCTTATAAAGGAATTTGCACTAATATTTTTAGTTCATGAGCTTTTGTCAACTTGCACTTAAATTTCACTTAACAAGGGATTTGATCTCATTAAATTCTTGCTTTTTTACTTCTAGAATGTTATCTTGATGTGCTCAATTACTCCAAAATCTTTTCTCTGCTATCTCTATGAGAAAATATTAGTTAAACTACCCAGCTTTGCAATTATGGAATTTTATAATTTTTAGCAGAGCATTTCTAATTTTGGCACAACACCAAATTGGAATAAATTCCAAATATATCTCCAATTATGCCCATGTTGTTCTTAAATATTCTCACGTAATGGCTAGTGTCATCTATTGACTTACTAGAATGCTTGTACAATAGTGCTTTGCACCATACAACCTAGAGCTATAACTAAACTACTATCAGGTCAAGGGCTAAATGAGGCTAGATCCCTGCCAACTTTTGTTTATTTTCTGTTTTCCTAACTACATTAACAAATTTTGATTTCTCACCAAATCTATCAACACTAAAAAACTTAACAAAATATGATCCCTTGACACAACTTCCAATTTAGGTCAAGAGGGTAGAGGTCATAGGTCATCATGTGCTCACTACTTTGTGCTAGTATTTTCCTCTCACTGGCCCAAGGACGACTAGCCTAAAGTCCCGATCTCTGCATAATTTTTTGAATATTCATCAAAAAGTAAATATATAAGAAAATCTTGTTGAATGTGTCCCCTAGCTACAACTCCAAGGGACTACCACATAATCTTGCTAACATCATCCTTTTGTTATCTATGCCACATGGTGACTCTTGAGTGGTGCCATGTGTCACTCGAGTTTGGCCTACTTGGCCACCCAAAAAGTTCAAATTAGTAGGTCATGTGTTGCTCCCTCATAGGTTCCATGTCATTGTTGACAACAAGATGATGTCATCATCCATTTTTGTGTCCACCTGTTCCTCCACCTATGCATCCACATTACCTTTCTCGACTAATAAAATAATGCTATGTGTCATCCATGTTTTCAACTCATATGACTAAAAAAGTATCCTAAACCTTGGTATTTTAAATGAATTTCTTTATAAAAATAAACAGCTAAAGTAGGTCATGTGTCACGGATTAGAGGTCAAAACATGCTCTATTGATTGCGACCTCTAACCGGTTTGAATACCGCTAGTGGTTATGTGAATTGTTTCATGAGTGGTTTCATACTAAACAAGGGGGGTCTTCATTCAATCTGCATCGTTAATCTCTCGATTGGAGGCTTGGGAAAATTTTCCCATTGCGAGACACCTAAGGTTAATTGATCGATGTCATAGTCCCCCTCCTTTCTCGTGATGGCCAGTTGAGACACATGGCATGAATCTATCACCAGTACTAAACAATATTTAACACACTCCACTCTACTAATTATTCCAATCAGTTAGGCCAAACCACCAAAATTTCACCAAGTTGAATTTACAACCAATTTTTAGCTGCTACTTTTAACTTTAGGGATTTTGATATTTGACTAGAAATAACTTCTAATCCAGAAGGCCATTTGCAGACTTAGATATACCAATAGAAACCTATTTCAAAGTTATGTCCTCATGAAGACTTTCCAAATTCCCTTGAGATGATACTATATACAAGAAGTGGTTCCAAACTCTCTGCAGATGTCAATGCCTTTTCCATGCTTTTCAATGATAACACCAATGATCTTGGCCACTCAATGAGAACTCTTTTAACATCATCCAATGAAAACACCATTATCAATACTTGTGTGACGTCCTCTTAATTCCAACGACACCTTTTTCATTAATGACACCACCTCAATGCTTGACATCAATGACAATATACTCTAACAATGTCCCCGTTTTTCATTAACGAGAACACCAAAAATATGATCATAAATTATGGATGGCTTGAACTCTCTTACTTATGTTACTTATCACCATTTGAATAATTATCCCAGTTTGGTGTACTTCTCCCCATTTGGTACACTTCGCCTTTAACATCAATGGAACTGAAAATAATAGCGCCCCCCCGCCTACAACTAATCTCACCATGTCATGCTAATCTTATGGACCTGTCAACTTCTTCTTCATATGTTGAAAACTTCATGAATCTCTAGTTTCATCTAAGAAGCTTCATTTCTATCCTATGATGAATATTTATTTGAAAGGAGAGTGAGTGATGACTCCTAATATTTGTCTCAAGTAGTCAAGAGGGATCCCTTGGTAAAGTGTCTCATATAAGTACAAGTGAGACATAGGAAAACTCATGCCTATTGGTCTAAGTCTCAAATAGGCTTACACTCATATTTGTACTACTCTCTTGCAAGATCATGCAATTGACCTCTAGAAATAATAATAATAATATATGTTGTTTCAATTCGACACCATTATCTTAGAAACTATTTAACAACAAAGTACACAACAATGCTTATATGAAAAACATAGAGGGACTCTCACCAATACATAACTAGAATAATAACTCAACATATAATTCATTTTAATGAACTTCTAATGGTGGCAGACTCACTAGATTTGTTTCAATCAGCATAATTTTTAGTAGTATATAAATCAGGACTCTCTCGATCACAGTTCGACTAACATATTGACTCAATAATCATCTAATCAACCTAATTGTCTTCAATTTATAATGGAGTTCTCCTCGTTGCAATATGAATACCAAACTTATGACAACGTACCTCCAAAAAAATCTAATGGCAAATAATAATAATTTTGATACGTTTGAGACCAATAATATGTATTCTTAAATGATACCACTAATACTAGTTGTTAAACAATTATTGGTTGAGTATTCTCCCCTTGTAATCATGCTCTTTTCACCATATTCATGCTCTTCCCAAGTATGGTGTTTGATACCAATTACTAATGTAATAGTTCAAAATCATCATAACATTCATACCATTCATCATATATGCAACATAAATTATGATCATTCAAGCAACATCAATATGCAACAACAACACCATCAGCCATCGACTTGCACACTTAACCTTAAGTATCAAACAACTGATACCAATTAATGCTACCAATTGTTAATTGAGTAATCTGATACCCAAATGTTAACTTAAGTATACTCTTTCCATGCTTATACTCCCTTTTGTGGCATTAAGAATATGTAAACACACTTGCATAAGACAAGGAAAATACAATATTAAATAGATCATCATCTTTGTCTTGTCATCACCCACCATACTCAGACTGACAATCTGATTTAGCAGTCTAATCGAGCTACACCATTAAATCAACTATTAACATACTAATTAAGTCTTTCACAATCAACCATAATAGTCAATAACACTAGTCTATTTCAATAACTTTATAAACTAAAGAAAACAAAAGGGTCATACTTCCAATAACTTCATATGCATTTCTTGACATGTTTATTTCAACTCCTTGCACCTATCCTTTCTGGATTTTGTTGAATCTATCCTTTTCTTTTCAATGATGAGGGACAAGTGATATGTTCCCCCTAAGTAGATTATCTTCCATTTTCTTCCATGCCTAGGTATGTTGACTCCTAACTGGGGTAACACCATGACCTTGTCCTTCTACTTGATTGAGGGATTTTTTGCTACAATTTAAGCAGATGGAGCACTGGTCATTCCTCTTTTTCTTACCAACTAGGGCTAATATACATATTTCTTATGCGTTTGTTTCTTTCTTTTTCTGCATGGGAGAATTAATAGCACTATTGTTCTTTTTATTTGATTGAGATATTGTTTGTTTCAGCTTATATAAGAGAGATCAACCATAGGAATTTCATACTCTAACATGTTGATATTTTGATAAAACTCAGGAAAATCAATTTCCTTTAGAAAGAAATTATACTTCTATTGCATTCTTGCTTCTTCTAATATGGATTTTTGATTACTGATATAACGATGTCTTTGTTGGTCTTCAAAAAACTCCATGTATCTATTTGACTTGTTCTAGGGAGGAGGTGTATCCATTCCAACTTTTCATATAACATCATAATTCCCATCATTTTCACACCTATAGATTTCATTAATAATTTGAAAAGCGGAAAATTGTTTTTTTTACTAAATATTTTTCTCATCCAATTTTTTGAACTAATACTCTCTCTCCTAGTGCTTTTGGACATGTGATAATTTTTCCTTTGAGGGGAAATTGATCTTTCTGCATGGCTATTTGAATTGTTTTGAGAAAATCATAGACGTTGTTGAAATAGTGCATTATGCTTATGCTACTACAAATTATTTTTCTCCTTTGGACACTTGGGTCAAAGGTGTTTTGCTTCTAGAACAAAAGCATGTGAGGGGCTTCTTATCTTTGTCTTCATTATTTCCAGTAGCTCGATTGTCCTTTTGTTCTTGTGCTACCTTTTTTATGACTGCCACACTATTTTTCCTTCCTTTAACAAGGCTGATGGGTCCCTTTAATGTTGTTACTGAGTCACTTTAACCTTCCAATTTTGTCTCCGGTCGAGGGGGGTTATGACTGCTTCAAATCCCATCCAATGATTTAGAACTCTTTTCATGCATTTAATATTTCAACATCTTGTCTTTTCCTATAATGATCTCAGCTTCTAGTTTCTTATTTGAGGTTTTATGCTTCTTTATCTCCTCAAAAGCTAATGTATGTTACCTTCTTAAATAAATATTTTCTTCAAGATCTTCCAACTTAAGAGAGAAGTTGCTAGATTCACAACTAGTGTCTAATTCACTCACAACTTGTTCAAAAATTTGTTCCCTTCATAAAACAGAGGTTTCTTCTATAGAGATATTATATATTATATCTTATTCTCCACCATGGGTGTACCCATTATTTCATATAATAACAACAAGACAACAAATTACTAGTAGATTGCATCTCCTTGGTATTCTCTATGTGCAGATCAACAAATTGGGATCTTGATACAAGGGAATCATCCTCTTATTCTGATTTATGATCTTCAATACTCTTTGAGTATTTGAATACTCCATTCATGAGAGAAAGGATCTTGAAATCACATGCAATTTATATGTCTGTATCATAGATGGACTGCAACTCATTCCATTTTTATTTTCTAGTCTCAGAACAAATTACTTCCTTAGGATACGACATGGAAAATCCTTTCAATTTTTCATTTTTTCCAGTTCATTAAAGTAATTATCTTATAATCCATTCTATGCAGATAGCCATATATCCAAATCAAGAGGCTATAAGTATATTTTCATTCTTACCTTCCAAGTTGTATATTTTGACCCATTCAAAAATGGAACTCTGCCTTAGGTAATCCAATCATGGTTTTCCATGATCCTTGATCATCCTTCTAGCTATAAAATTATTTTTGAAGGAACCTAGACCTAATATTAATTGTTTAAAACAATGGAAACCATGACACTACTAGGGGGATTGGAGTAAATCACTAGTTTGACCGAATTATACAACTCTCAACAAATTACACTTTTGAAACACTTTACCAATCATTCATGTAATCGGCATCATAAATCAATCATGTAACATATAACATCATAATCATTGACATATAAATGTGAAACAAATATAAACAAATCAATCTTATTTTTATTACTTTGGAAAACACAAACTACAACGCATTATTACATGGTTGCCCCACAAACTTCCATTTGTAGGTTTATCAAATGCCAGTGAAAGAAACTTGCCAACTGCCACTATAAGGGATCACCTCTTCTTTTTTATGAGCTACTACTAAAAGGGACTGTTACCCTTACTTTCTTTACCAATCACTACTGAAAGGAGTGTCAAACCCCCAATTTTCAAGTTGTCACTTTCTTTACCTCATTTTTTAATCCTTCATCCATTTTTAAACCCAAATCATGAATTTCACCTCCTCCATAAAATAATTAGATTTTATTCTTCAAGCACAAACCACAACCACCAAAACACCTTCAACAATCTATTGTTTCTGACAAATTCACCATTGGATCACTTTCAACAATTTCTAATTTCACCATGAAAACATCTTTATTGAATGCACCAAAAAAATATTAAATATTATATCACCAATGCATTCTTTGCATCTCTAAAACACCTTTTAGATACCAAATATGATGCTTGATCCAAAACTTATGCATACTAGCATTATGCATCTCATTGCACCAACAGACACCATCCTGGTTGATCAATTATTCTTATAAAGGAATTTGGACTAATAATTTTATTTTGTGAGATTTTTCCAGTTTTCACTTAAATTTCACTTAATGGAGGTTTCGATCTCATTAAATTCTTGTTTTTCTACATTTGGAATGTTCTCTTGGTGTGCACAATCAATTTTTAATATCTACAACAACAAAAAGGGAAATTGGTGAGGGTCGAAAAATGCCACCATAAGATCATTGGTGAAGGTCAAAAGAGCCTCTATCACCAAAAATTGAATGTCACGAAAAGTGGCATCACCAAAAGTATAGGTGTTGTGTTAACAATCAAAATCTATCACGAATAATGATTTATAATGACGGATAGTGACCGTCACCATTTCATATGAGAAACTATGACAAAAATTAGTCTCTATCGCCAAAGAACTCAGTGTCACCAAAGTTGGAATCTCCAAAACTATAAGTGTTGTGGTGACATTCAAGGTTCATCATGAATAATGATTATAATAGCAGATATTGACTATCACCATTTCATATGAAAAACAATGATTTATTGTGATGGACCTTTCATAGCTCTCACTATTGATGCATATACATGGTGATGTTTGTTGACCGTCGTCATTCCATATTTTGGTGAGGGTCGAAAAATGTCACCATAAGCTCATTCGTGAGATTCAAAAGAGCCTATGTCATAAAAAAATGAATGTCACCAAATACCGCATTGCCAAAAGTATAGGTTCTATAGTGACATTCAAGGTCTGTCACGAATAATGATTATAATGACATATAATGAACATCACCATTTCACATGAACAACAATTTATAGTGATGGACCTTTCATGGCCATCACTATCGATGCGTATATATGGCACCATTCATTGACCATCACCATTTTATACTTTGGTGAGGGTCAAAAAATATGACCATAAGCTCATTGGTGATGGTCAAAAGAGCCTCCATCACCAAAAACATATTGTCATCATTCCATATGAATTTCAAGGCACGATGGAATCGAACCACAAACCTCTTGCTTGTAAAACATGTGCTCTTCCATTGCTCTAACACCCTTTAGAGAATTAGACTTTAAAAAATTAGACCTTCAAACTTTACAAATTGTAAATTCTACAAATTTCAATAAATTATAAAACTTTGCAAAGTCTTGGAAAATATTTTACTAAACAGGAAAAACAACATCAAAGTTGCAAGTCCCTACTTAATGGTTATGGAAGTTATGAAAAGTGAATGGAAGGAACAATGGTTGCATATAAGATATTTAATATTTTCAGTTTAATACTCAATTAGAAGTGAAACTTTGAATACATTTATAGGCTATAAATGACCTATAATTATCAAACGTAAAATTTGCGATTACACCAAAGATTGATTTCTCACTTTGTGAATCATGTAAATATGTTGTGACAACATAAAAATATGTCCCTAAAAGACCAATTTCCATGCCAAAAAGTAAAAACCAATGAGTATATATGATGCAATTATGAATAGTGAGCTACATTCTTGAATCCTACTAGCTATGAGGTCTAGAAAAATAATTTGGAGTTCTCATTATTAATTGGTTCAAGATGTCAAAATACAATGATCAATAACAATGATGTTGAAATGTAACCACTAAAAATATGTTAAAATTGTAACCACACATTTTGGCTAATATTTTTTACACTAACAAAATATCCAAAAGGCATTCAAACACTTCGAAATCCACACCAAGCACGGTTATCCAAAGATGGAATTGCATGGATAAAAGGAAATCACTCTCTACCTCTCAATAATAACTATGTCCTCCCACAAGTACTTCAACTAGAGAAGGGATGTGATGACCAGAAACTGAAAGCAAAAATAGCTACACAATCCAAAAACAGAATAACAAAAAGATGCATAGAAAATAGGATCAGAGTGGGAAAAATAAATATTATAAGAAAAAAATTAACCAGCAATGAAATCTACTAATTTTAACATGTGTTCCTATCTACTCAATGATTAGAGGAAACAAAAGAACCTATCATGATTGATTATACACTTGATTAAATGACATTTACTTCTTTAGTAAAAAGGAAGAAAATTGCAACCTCTTCTCTATTGTCCTTTGGAATAAATCCTCTATGTGGCATTAGGGTTTTTTGTTTCACTATTCTTACTCTACATAATTAAAACAAGATTTGCAGGTAGTGGTAGTGCTTATCGGTTCCAAAATATTGAAGGAAAACATGTTGACAAGCTCTTTAAAAAATAATGCTAAAAATTCCTTTATAAAAGGACTCCTTGCTTTCATCTATGTTAAATGTAAGAAGAAACAAGTGCTTTACAAGATCCAAAGGCTGAAAATAGGAACATCTTCCACGAAACGACATAAATGCACTATATTACAAGTATTGCAACTCTTAAATATCACCATATATTACAAGTTTTGATATGCTTAGGCTAAGAATTATTACCAATCAATGGACAAAATTCAGACTACAGATCATTGTCATTTCCTACCTATACTTCTAGCTTAAATATACAATGGAAGACAAATTAATACCCTCCTGAATAATTACTATATGCTTCTTTGGGAAATATATCCTTGACAGAAGTGAGGAAAATGATAAAACAACAACCTTGAGTGTTTTAATATATGCTTATATGCTAATGGATCAATATTGCTAAATTCTTATTGAACATGGTTTCATTTTCCAAATCTTATGAAAACACGACTCTATGTAGTTGTTTGCAAGGGATGCCAAACTTGGTGATGAATGCTTACACTCATACGTTTATATATCATATGGATATAAAGAAGGGTTTAAGCGAGAGATCAAAAATTACAATGTGACTCTTTTTGGTTTTGAGGCAAAAACTTCCACCCACGCTAAAGTCTTTGCTCCATACGAAGCTCCACAAGATGTATTCTATGACAAATTGATAGGTGAAAATGGAAATCCTTTCCTTATGAATTGTGTGTCTCAAACAAGAGGATTGTCAAAGCGAGTACAGGGTGACCCATAAAAGTATGGATGAGAATTTTTTACATTTGTTTGATCTGCATATTGACTCTACATAGTTAAATATACAAATTTAGAAAAAAATTAAATAATAAAATAAAATAAAAGTTGCAACATTATATATGAAAGTAAATAAATTATAGCCAAAATAAGAAAGATGACCAGAGTAAAGAAAATCTACCCAAAATACCAATAAATAAAGTTTCAAAGAGCAGTCTTGAAAAAATCATGCATTCAGTTCATTCGATGGGTGCTTGACATGATGATCAGATGAGTTCTTAAACCCTGGCCATGTGACATAAGCCTGCATAGTGCTAAAACCAAAGGAAAATGCCCATGATTCCCAAAAATGATAGAAATGATTAAAACTACCCTTTTAATAAATAATGTCAACACCCACGAGTAGGACCATCAAGATTATGGGCAATATTACAAGAAGAACAAATAATATTCATGAGAAATGTTACAAGAAGCACAAAGAATATCAAGGTTCCACTCAACATGCTTTTGTCTCTAGTGGCATACCATAGAATCATATATGCTAATAAAAGTTATAATCTTTAAGAAATCAAAACAAGAAAAATGCAATTAACACATGAAATTCTTTTTATTTGGTAAACATATAATTGAAAACTTCATGACAATTACATGTAACAACATTCTTGTTATCTCTTAGCTACCATATTCCTAGGGTTGTACGATACAAGCTAGGAGCATCCTCATAATCTATAAGGTCTTTTACTTGTTAGTTGTAATCTATCTTTCCCATACATTTAGATGCTGATGGGCATAGAAGAACCATTGATTAAAAGTACAAGTTGCATAAAATCTAAGTTTCAGCACAAGACAACAAAATAAATTCAAATTCATGTTTGCCTAGTCAACATAATATGTGCCTAAAAAGACATTATTTCACATAGCTCTTAAATGTCCTCTATAGCAGTGCATATTGAACATAGTCTTCACCTTTATGGGGTGAAGAAAATAAAATGTTGTTTCAATGCAAGTCTAAGAAAAATATTACCTTACTCAATAATATCTCTAAAATTTCATAGCTTTGTTCCCCTTCATTTCCATCCACTACATAGCTAAAAGCAATATGTCAAAGATCAGGTAATCAATGGAAAACATTGAAAAATAAAGTTGTAGTACTGCAACAGGAAGAAATTATAAAAGAAAGACAAATACAATAACCATATATCCACATCCTAAGTAACAAATGTCAACATTTATCAACATAGTATAGATAGCTTTAATTTCCTAGAGACTAAATGAAAACGACACAAATATATGTACAGTATGTATAAAATAAATTTATCATTTTAATAAGAGTCTCATATGCTTGAAATGTTTCTAGTTATTCTTGTAAATAATTTAACAAAATTTTAAACATATAGCTCTTAAGTTGAACCTCTGAATTGTATTATGCTTTGCTTGTGAACAGATTGTTGTTATGTGTTCCTTCTCCTTCCATCATCCTTCATATTGTCTTACTTACCTTCCTTGTATTTTTCATTATAGCCTTTCTTGGGGGTTGGTTGTAATATTAAAGTTATCGAGAACCAATATCGACTACTTCCTATTACTATTCCATGTATTATCAAAAGTTCTTGTGGCACAGATGAGTGATCAGCCTCTAAGGAATTTTATATAATGGACCTGACTATTTAACTGTACCTTCATTGATTTGATATCGAAGAATATTTTTAATGTAAATCAAATATAGGAACAAATGTTATTAATGCAGATAGTTGAGTCAAAGTACCCCACAATATTATGTTTATGGTTAATGCAATCAATGCTCATGGTACATCTAAAAAGACAATTTTCAACGTTGAACCAAGAGTCAATAAGATGTGTATGTACGGAATATGAATGTGTTTATCATATCCAAGGTCATATTAGAATCATATCTGTCAAATATTAGTCACTACATCTAAATATAATCTAGATATCATATGCATAAGATATTTCAAAGGAGATCAGAACACTCGATGCTTGCAACAAGGAAATAGATTTCATAGCCATAAGAGATTTGAACAAGACCATTGTTCAGTTTTCCTACAACTACAACATGTTAGTTTGCCATATTTTGTTCTTGAACTTGTAAAAGATAGAATGCATAGGAAGAAAGGATGCCAACATCTATATTGTATGTTAATATCTAGTTGTGATAGGTTGGATATGCTAGTACAATTAGAGGCACATGAATTTTTGGTATGATACCATGTATTTCAATGCCTAATCTTGTGACTGGGAAAATTGATGATACATGATCCTTGTTCTTGGAAATTTCTTGTTAGACACCAATTCTATTTCCCAGATTAGTAAGTTGTGGGTAGAGCAAGTATATGCAACATCATTTATGTATGGATACTTTTTGAAAAGAGTGGACCAATGTTTCTAGTCTAAGAATAGTATGAAACCTATTACTTATGGATTAAATGAATAATTTGATGCAGGGCATCCATTGGGTAATGTCTCTAAAGCAAAGGGTGATTTCCAAACACAATACTCATCTCCACTATCAGAACCAAAATTCAACCAATTGACAAGTGAGCACAAATGATAAGATTTGATATGAGAATCATTCATGAACAAAGACAATAGAATTCTACCCTCTTGCTTCTCATTCTTCACAATGGGTTGAACAAAAGAAGAAACAAAAAATATTAGAAGCCACAACACACTATCTGGTACAAGTTTCAGAATATTGCACTTGCATTTATGAAATAAAAGTCCAACAAGTTAAATAATTTCCAATAGATAGTTATATATGAAATCCAAATTAGCATATATCACATAGTTTTATATGAAATCCATATTATCATATATCACATCAGTAAGACATCTCTCAATTTTTATGAGAAGAAAAAAAGTTACGAAAGGCATGTTTTTTAATTTTCCAACATAGAAGAAATGGGTTGTACTTAATTAAGATTAATTTTAAAAAATTATAGAGTCATAATAGATGTCAATACTACCATCCAAACTTAGTAATTGTTTATCAATTTATGTGAAAACAAGAAATATTCTCATATCATGTTCACTAAGAAACACCATGCTTGATTCTCAATAGAATATAGAGGATTAGTCTTCAGTCAAAGTTTGTGGGTTGGGGTTTCTACTAGTTGATAGAGGAAAATGGCACAAAGTATTCTTCAGTCCACTTTCTTGCGCTAGGGTTTCTACTTGATTCCAGAGACAAATGGCACAAAGGATTAAAGTAGATATGTAGCGACCACCATGGATGTTGGCGGTCACCAGATGCAATTTGTAGGTGGTATTGAAGGAGAAAAAGATGCATCTCCAAGGATATTGGTGGTCATGTGGAGACATTAGGGAACCATAACTAACTCGGGAGGAATCCTAAATTGGAAATTTCTTGGAAGAATGGGTCAATACCATGACTTGTGGCTCCTAGAAACCATGTGATAATTAAAAGGAAAAGGAACAAACCTTTTTATGATTCTTTGTAATGGGATTTGTAGTTTCAATCCTAGTTTTCAAAACATTTAGTCTTAAACAATTGAGAATATCTTATCACTTTCTGAGTCCACTGTTGGAGAATCTTTCCCATAGAGCTTGTTTCACGTTAGTTAACTCTCACTAATGGCAACTTCTAGCCATTGCAAGCTTTCAAAGTGGATTGTAAAACAACCAATTATAACTTACTATCTTAAAAATTGAATTTTAAATAGAGACATCCAACCATTTCTTGATCAAGTTGGTCATGAATATGTTAATGTATAAACCCAAATCCTCCCATGATAAGAGATCCATGCATTGGATATATAACTTTGGCATACTAGTGACATTTGATATTTGCATGAATTCACATGTAGTGTGTTTGTTGAAGAAAACAATTGATTGACACTTTTTCTGCAATATTTTACTGGAAAAGCCCACTATAGCAATACATGATTCAGAAACATGTTTTTATACATTTTTCCTATTTTCCCAGAACATTAGATCTAGTTCTCTAGAAAATTATCGGCCTTGATATTTATGCATATGAATTTATTTAAATCATTTGGGGGTGTATTTGTGAATATAATTGGTATAAATTGCCGAAAAGTGAGTTTCACCAATACACATGAAAGTGACATTCTTAATCCCATGTATATGTTGGAGAACATGATTCTCCTATTGTTTTGTGAAATACCTTAGTCCTTATTACAACAATGTTAAGTTTTCTAATAATCATTCAACTAAACTAAGTTTAATATGTAAGCCAATTGACATTATAGTAACAGATCCATCTAGAGAACAACCATGCTCCAACAACAAGGGTCCATTGAGTTTATATCCCAAGCCTCACACAATAGGGTCCACTAAGTTTATATCCCATTCCTCCAACACATTGTTTGGGTCATTCATCTAGTTCTTTATTGCCATTAATGCTACGAGTTATTTAGAAAATAATGGTCATCAAGAAAAATGAAAGGGAAATCAGTAAAAATGAAGTGGGTACTGGCAAAAGATAAAAACCAAATTTATTATATTTATAATTTGTTTGAAACACTAAAATAAATGAAATGAGTGAAAGGGAAAATGGAAAAACCCATTCTATATCTACAGATAAGTCGATTCTAGATAAAAACACATTGAATACCTTCACAGTTGATGCCATTGGGAGACAAGGATGTTGTGCTACTGAGAGTAAGAATGGACAATATTAAAGAGGAAACAATCTTGGAACATTCTCTACTCGTACATGAAAGTACACAAAACTCTCGAATATCTTGAAGTGTAATGTATTTCACTTCTTTCTTGTGAAGGCCTCCTCTAGTGTAATTCACCCCAACACTTGATGTGCGATATAGTTCTAAAAATAAATAACAACGTTTCATGCTCCTGCCCAAAGAAACATGGGAATTTCCTCGTCATACAATATAACTTTGGCCATCCCCAACAATGTAATTATACCTCATTTTGCTAGGGATTGTATGGTGTTCTCAATTTCCTATTGATGCCTTCCTCAGCACAAGTCTTTAAATCCATTTGAGGTGTACTCCCCTCCATTATCTGACCCAAATTCCTTGTTTTTCTTCATAGTTTGGTTCTCAACCAAGGCCTTTAATTCCTAGATCTTCGAGAAGACCTCGACCTATTTCTTCATAAATAATGTCCAGGTATTTCTCAAACAATCATCAATAAAGGTGACATAATAGTTGTATGAACTAAGGGATACCAAAGACATGGACCCGCAAACAGCTGAATGAAAAAAGTTGAAGATGCCCTTCGCCATATTATCACAGCAGGGAAATTAAGACTTGGCATACATTTCAAGTGTGCAACCATTGCACACATAATGGTACTCAACATTGCATTGTGGAAACCCAATTGCTATCTCTCTGAGAATCTTCAGTGCTCCATGGTACAAATGCCCCATGTGCCTATGCCATAACTCACCTAGCTCTATGCCTGAGTCACGACCCCCTTTACTCATAATTGTTGTGGTTGTGTCAAACTTGTAACTTGAATAGGATTTTATGTCTGACCTCAATCTACTTGGATACTTTGGAATTTGTGGGCTTGGTGCAAAACTTTCCCTCTTTGAAAGTCACCTTGTACCCCTTATTCTCTAACAATGAAACTAAGATGATGTTTTTCTTGAGCCTAGGAACATAAATCACATCTTTGAGAAACAAGGGTTTTCCCGACTCCCTCTCAAATTTGACTATACCAAGCCCTTTTGCTCGATACCTCTTATCGTCTCCCAACTCTATGTGTAACTTCATGTCTTTCTCTATCAGCTTGCAAAGATATTGTTTGTTTCCCAACACATGATATGAAGCTTCGTCGTCAACGTACCAAACACTAGTACCATTTCAACGTGCCATATAAGTAATGAGAGAGAACTCCTTCATAAATTTAGATGAAAAATAATTGATTTCTGCAGAGGCTACTACTTGGTCCTTCTTGGACCACTTCTTCCAGTTAGGGCACTTAGTAGCATAATGCCCTAATTGATGCCATGAAAAACACTTGATATTTCTAAGATCCTTATTCTTCTTCTCACCCTTAGAGCTCAACTCACTTCCCCCACTACCGTTCTTGTTGTCTAATGTTCCCCCATTGCCAGCTAGGGAAAATTTTTCCTTGGCCTCGATCTAGGCATGAGAACTGGCAATGTATTCCTCCAAAGTTGTTGTTGGAAAAAATCACTCCAGAGTCACTCCTAATCCTAAAGCTTCTCCATGGCACATACCCCATTCATAAAAGGCTCTCAGGGTTTGATGAATTACATCATAAAAAAACACACCAACTTTGTATCTAGAGTTGTTTTTCCCACTTCTGCAAATTCATCTCTTATTTGGGTGAACTTGGTGAGGTAAGAAACCATAGTGTATGACTTAGTCATTCTGATTATCCTCAATTTACCTTTCAGCATAACTTTTTTGTTCTCACTGGTACCCTGATAGAGACCAACAATGGTTGTCTACATTTCCTTGGTTATATTCTTCCCATCCATGTGGGGAATGATGTGGTCATTGACCCCATCCAACAAGATTATCCTTGCCTTTGCATCTTTCTTGTTGTGTTGAGCTAATTGTTAAGGATCTGTGAGCAAAGCTATGACATTTTCCATGAACTCCCAAATTCTCTACTCGTCAAGCACCATGTCAATCCTTTCTCTCCACAAACAATAGTTGGATGCACCCTCTAATATGTCGTCAAAGTGTAGCCCTTGGTATGTCGTGTTTGTCTAGAAACCCTAACTGCTAGGTCTAACTAGTAATAATACTCCCTTTGAATGTTGAAACTACTCTTTGAGAAGAAAACCATGTGCTCTGGCTTCAACCAAACATTATAGCTCTTATACCATGCTAGTTTTCTTAACTGAACATATGTGATTTTCATTTATCTAGAAATTAATACTCATAAATACAAAGAGAAAATTCCGATATGAAATTTTAGAATGCAAACATAGTTGATTATCTATCCATAACATGCACAACAAAAATTAAATCTGAAGAAGAACTGCACACATAAAAATATTGGACACCAAAGATACCCAAGAAACCAAAAATCTCGGGAAATATTGTAAATTTAAGTTCTTTATTGTTCATAAAATTCTTTAGGATATTTACAATTGGGTGAGAAACCCATTCTTTTGTGCCTTACCTTCTTGAACAACTCCCTTTCTCAGCCTGTTTTTTCCTCTGCAAGTGTCGCAGCCTATACAATCTAGTTGTATGGCCTGTACCATTGGTCCATATTATACGACCAAGTTGTATGACAACCTTTGTGCCCCCAGAAAGACCTCAATATGTTGTTGATTTGATTCCCAGGTTGTATGGCCCTATCTCCTCAACTTGGATGTTTAAATTTATTTAAAGGGTGAGTTGAACCTAATGAAAAATAATTTTCTCAATTTGATCACTAGAATAGTTATTAATGCCAAATCAATATGCTTCACTTCTACCCTTACGTTCTTTTTATAACTTAAATTTTTCCTTCTAGAAGCATTCAAGGAATAAGATTGCCTCTTGAGCTTCCAATATCAATGGCTAAGATCTAATCTCTTGTTGAATTAGTACATTTTAAATTTTCCTAAGAGAACATTAAGAAAAAAATAATTATGGCTAAGTGATTGATCTCTGATTTTCTGCATGCCTTGGCAGCTAGGAAAGTGAAAAATCCTTCATGTTCTACTCTAGTCAACAAAGCCCATATATTAAAGAGCTCCTCATTCATTTGATAGATAGTTTTACTCTAGTGGGAGTGGATGTGAAGAAGATACCTTGAAAATAATTCCTATGAGAAGACATACAAGTCGAACAACAAACCCTAGCATTTGGTCAAATACACATTTCATGGGAACATTTTGGCTAGGAGGGTGAAAAAACTAATCACACATAAGCTCTCTCCATTTTAAAGGCATGGATGGATTAAAGGGGAATTCCCCTGTGAAACTAGTTGAAGATCTTCTTGAGAAAGAAAGTTCAAGGATTTCTTTTCTATTATGAGGTTCATCATTGCATCCATGTTGTAGTTTGTCTATTGCTGGAACTTCATCAAAATTGTACAACAAAATTAGGATTCATGTTAGGGAGAAGTCCGTCATTCGAAGAAGTGATTTGGTTGAGGTGTTCCTACCAATTTCCTTTGCCAATTACTATTAATATAGACAATTTACTGACGTCATTTCAGTTAAAGGTAGGAATGATTTGTAGTTTGTAGTACAATCACCCCTTTTGTTGCAATGCATGTGTATTAAGTAGCACCTTTGTAAGATCCGTCTATGTAATTTTCTGTAATCTAGAAATAAAAAATCATAGGTTGATCATTTGGCATGTTGTAACAACATTATCATGCCATCCACTTTCACAATTTCAAATCCTATGAAGGTTTCAATTGAATCCATTTTCCCTAATTAGATAGGCACTAATCCCCAATAATCTCAGTCTTCCATTACAATCTATTTCTAAATCTATCTCATATTTTACTTAAGGAAACCCCCCTTGTTCTAGGGGATAGATGGTTGAAAGCGAGAGAGGAAATTATTGTGGTGACAACGGACAAACCCTCTTAGTTCCCCTAAATGTTGTACATGTGGTTTAAGGCTCTACCACTTAAAGTGCAAGTTTGTGAGGTAAAAAGAATCATCAGTGTGTGTTATTGTTTTAAAAAATGTCAATGCTAGGAATTCACCTAGTTAAAAGCAAGAAGAAAACAATCTTTATGTTAGATGAAAAAAAAAACTCATGATAGTAGTTGTGGATTTACCCCTTCAATCTTCTAAAATATTAGAGCTTGTGCTTTATTTTTGGTTTACAATTTCATCATTGCCATAGGTCCATTTTAAAAATATATGATATGATTCATTTAATGGGGAAAATCCAAATAAAACAAATGACCACAGTGCAAGGATGCGATTTTTCAAATCATATGACAACAACTTCAAAACAAAAGGAAACATAAGGATGGTTATGAGAAATCTCTTCTTTGTAATAGAATGGGTAACATAGAATGATGACCCAGAATAGGAAAAAAGAGTTGGAGGATGCTCTAGTTACACTTAAGGAGATACACATTTTCCTTGAGAGGGATCTCGACAATGTAGTCCTTCAAGGGGACACTATACAGTTGGAAATGAAAGCTCGTATTGAAGGGGATTAAATTACAAGGGGTGCCAAGGTGCATTCTTGACTATACTGGATTTTTGAAGAGGGAAGAGGGATCCAAATTCCAAAGTCTACTTTGACTACTTGAAAAGAAAAGTGGTAGTTACAAGATTCTTGGTTTTCATGAAGGGGATGGATCTCTTGTAAAGGATCAAATAAAGGTCAAAGGTATGCTCTGATTGCATTTTCAAAATATTTCCTCTTATGAATTGATGGATCATGTGGTGGATGGAAGGAACGCTCATTGTAGAGTCATTCCATGCAAGATTTATATCTATTTGTGTAGTGATTGAGCCAAATAGATAGTGACTTCTCAAAAGAGAGGAGTTTTTTAGCTCTTAGTTCCATGAAGAATATCAAGTCATCAGGAATGGATGTTCTAATTTTTTCATGATGAATGGATGGCCTTTGTTGTGATTTTTTCATCAAGAATGGATGGACTTTGTTTTCGTTTCTACAAGGCCATGTTGGACACAATACAAGATTATTTCTATTGTTTGACAACTGAATAATTCTCTTCTAGAAGGCTATCTAAATCTCTCAATCATTGCCTTAGTAAACGCATTACCAAGAATGTAGCTAGGGGCACCATTAGAGGCTAGAGTCTCATTACTTTCCTCAGTGTCTCATACAATATCATAGCTAAAGAAATGGCTTTGAAAATACACTCAATTGCATGGGAGGTAGATAAAAAAGAGGAGATAAGTTTTGTACAGGGTCCAATTATTTTAGACACATATTGTAGTGTCCGCAACCCTGACTTGGAACACTAACCAACAATATTATGCAATAAATACATGCAACCCACCCCCAAAATATCCAACCTACACTTATTTATATATGCATGGCTTAACTTTCCATGTGGCACCCTCTAGAACCCTCATGGGTCCCAAGTGCACTTTTCACCAAAAAATATCCAACCGTTTCCCTTTTCCTTGGAGTTATCACCCCCCTCCCATACTCTTTCTGTGGAGTGGCTTTGCACCTAGCCTTATTTTATTAATATTAAAGGATATGTACATTTACAATATTTATTATATTCACATCCTGGCTCCCCCAGCGAGTTAGCCAAAACAAGCATATCAATATCGTAGGAACTACATGGGCATGCAGGTCAATAAAGTATTTCCCACCCACTAGCCTAATATGAAAGGTACATATATTTACATTGTCATAATAGGTGGGGGCATTACATTCCCTCCCCCCTTCTTTTATGCATTGTGCAGAGTGCATCATATATACAAATATATAACATATACATTATATCAGTAAAAAATGTGAGGGTATTCTACCCTCACAACCTCTTCTTGTTCCTAGGTCACATCATCGGGACCGAACATGGTCCATTTTATCTTTACCATGGCTATGGCTCGATTATGAAGCACCTTTACTTTGATGTCTAAAATCTGCATTGGTTGAACTTGGAAATCTCCCTCAGGTTCCACCTCAATCATTTTCCAATCGACAACGTGATTAGTGCCCGAAACATATTTATTAAGAAATGAAACATGAAATAGATCATGAATATGAAGATATGTATGAAATGGTAGCCTATATGCAACATGGCCTATCCTCTCCAGGATCTCAAAACGACCCGCAATATCTAGCCGCTAGCTTGGCACATTTTCCTAATTTTAATGAGACCTTTTTCTCTTTTACTTTCAAAAATACATGACCTCCTACATTAAATTCCCCACTTTTCCTATTCTTATTTGCATAACTTCTCTCCCTATCCTGGGAATATTTTAATTTTTTCTTGATTTTAACCATTTTCTCTTCCATGTATTTGAGCAATTAAGGGCCAACCATAGTTCTATCCACTAGATCCTCTAACTAACCAGACTATTACATTTTCTGAGATATAGAGCTTCAAATGGGATCATTTTTAATAATTCCTCGTACTCTTTATTATATGAATATTCCACCAGATGGAGGTAGTCCTCCCATTTGGATGGTTTATCTATAACATACATTCGCCACATGTCTTCAATTATTTGATTTACCCATTCATTATGTCCATCAAACTTGAGATGATATGTTGTACTGAAGTTTAATTTGATACCCAGTCCTTTAAATAATCCGATAAAGAAGTTAGATGTAAATTTTGGATCTCTATCAGAAATTATTGCCTTAGTCAACCCGTGAATGTTGTTGGGAAAAGTATCTACTCAGAACGCCTCTATCCCACTAAGGTGTGACAGTTCCTTAGCAACAAACAAGGAAAACTACTTTCGTATTCTTCTTTATGAAATGTAAACGAAGAGGAATAGGATGAACTAACCTGTGTCTTGCGCTAGTCCGTTGATCCAATCACTCTCCTCTTTGACAGCTTCCAGCTACCTGCTCCCTTACTCGCCCAGCTTCACCAACTTCCTGCAAGATCACAGAAGAGGAAAACTACACAAAGACATAGATTTACATTCATAACTAGCTTAGGATCAGATTTAAGCTAAACATGCAAATATAACAAAACATCATTGATACACAAGCATGTAGGAGAAACTCAAATAGTTTTATTGATATAACAACAAGATCCAGGAGGAGATACAACAAAGTGAGTCCCGATCCAGCATCTACCTCCCAGCAAAGGAATCCCTTCTTCACCTCCAACAAAGCATAAATCACCCAATACACTAATCTCAATCTCAAAACCAACAACAATTCTCTGCAAAGTGCAAAATTCCAGCCTCTGGATCTCTAGGATGAGGGATCCATATATAGATGTATGCAGAGAGGATGAGTCAGCTTATGATTTGACTTGTGGCCTCTCTCTGTCAGTTCTTGCTTCCACTTGGAGACTGAGAGCCTCTTACTCATCCTTGGTCGAACTCAGTGAGGCAAGTGTCATTGAGGAAGATTCTGGAAGCTTCCATTGTCTATCCACCTCGCGGAATGACACTGCCATTTGGCATTTCCCGCTCAGTGCACCCTGGTAGTGCATTTAGGTGCGTTTCAACGCACCTAGCTAGTGTACTTGGGTGCTATGCAACGCAGGTAGCTATTGGAGCAGCTGAAATGATCCTGATTTGACTGATTCTGAGCAGTTTCTGGTGGAGAACTTCTGGGAGAAGCTGTAATTGGTTGCCCTTGTTCCTCTAGGGGTAGGAACAACACTTTTAGGGACTTAGGATCCCTTGGTTTATGGAAATTTCATGCTTAGAGCTGTAAGGCACAAAAATATCTATAACAGTTGCCCCCTAAAGTATGAGGCCGTTTATCGGGTGAAATGCTTTATTAGGAGGATCCGAAGTTCTTCCAATGCTGGGAGGAGACCTGTAATAAGATACAATACAATACATTATTTTTCATACTGTTTTCATGATCTAGCTGAGGCGGGCATTCCCATGCTCAACTTTATAAATTCATTTTTACTTACACAGGACAGACAATCGTCTGATGGTAGACTGATGATTTTGATGAAGTCATCATCCTTTTGGTAGGATGATTATCTGTGCTGCAACGCTGTACATGTCAATGTCTTTATTTTTCCTGAATATATATCGCAGCCCGGATGGATGAAACTAGATCCGGGGTCTTCAATCTCGTCCGATCTTTACTCGAAGTACAAGTCAATCCATGTGAAAAATGTTTTGAAGTCGAACATGGAAAGACATCACTTGATTACCAATCAATGATGTAAACTGTTAACAAGCGCGAGAGGAATCACCGATAAGGATGATGACCCTCAAGGTACTGCAATACAATTCACGTGGTGTGAATAAAGGACCTGGTGTCGAACGCCACACAAAATCTTTTGGTCGAAGGTCATTGATGTATACCTGTCGCCGGAAGTGAGAAACTTGCCATTGAGGCATGCAAGCTTCAAAGTACTAAATGGGGTGTTCCTAGATCAACTTCTTGGATAATGAGCTGATGTCGACAAGAAGCGATCTGTCAAAGGAGGGCCTTAATGAATCCCACATCAATGACACGGAACGGAGCAAATGATTTTGATGGAGGTGAAAACAATCTGATGATATATGGTTCAGGGTGGCGGTCATGAAAGAATGAAGTATAATGTATGGTAGTGGATGGGACACGGGTGACTTCTCTGGATGAATTCTCTTGAACATGTCGGCGACACTTATGTGATGGATCCGTAGCATTTACCCCAAATGTGGATTGTATGGCGAGACCATGGTGATGTGACCGGTGAATGAAACAACCCAACCCGACTCAGGCACGGAGTGGAAGTGTCATGTTCAAGAGCGACTTGCTACCAATAAAGATTCTTTGAGTTTTTCCCAATTTTTCCCCAGTCATTGCTGACCAGTACCTCTTTATTTTTTCTCAAGCTTGAGGAGGACAACATATGCTTGTTCTATAATTTACCCTTCGGGCAAACCCATCGCTATGTTTTAACGAGCCTAGCGATAGTGAAACACGTTCTTGTCTAAAGACAAGTTTTTCGCTATTAATGTTTTTAACGAGTTTAACGACAAAGATAACTCGGTCCTTTTAATTTTTAGAGAGTCTGAAAAGGTACGTAAAGTTAACTCTGGAATTCCTTTTTCGTCATCTAATCCCTTAAGTCCGAAAAAGTATAAAACAATACAGAAGGGATGAATTTTCGATAGTTTTAACGAGCCGAACAACACAAGCGCTCGATCTTTTTGTGCAATAATCCCTCGGGTCCAAAAAGATTAAAATCTAGAGGAGGGATAGCACTTTCGATCGCTTTAACGAGCTGGAAGGCCAAAACTCGGCAATCTTTTCATGTTTTACGAGTCAGATGAAAAGAGCTTAAAAAAGACTCGTCTTTTGAGGAACGAGTGATAAAATGGGTAGCAGCTGATTCCAGGTAAGGGTTGGAATTTTCCAAGCACAGCAGTGTCACAAGGATGGCTAGTGAAATCACTCTTCGTAGCTGTTCCTCAAAATGGGTAAACAATCAAATGGAGGTGAATGATCGGCCAATGGAAAAGTGGAGGTGACGATGCAAACACGACCAAGGATTTAATGGCTGATAATGCTACATTCACAGTGGTTATTTACCAGAGGATAGTTCATTTTTTAACGAGCTTAAACGCGGATTGAAACACTTGCTCGATCTTATGTTTATTTTTTAACGAGCTTGAACTATGTGCTAAAACTGCTCGACAATCCAGTCATATGATAAGAATGTCTCATATAAAACGGCAACATTTAGATTTTTGCCCCACATCCTTTCTTTATGCAAGTTAAGAAACGACTAATTCTACGAGTTTAAAGGGTTAGCCTACGGGTTTAAAGGGAGGACCTAAAAATTTAAAAAATAAATAGCCGCCCCTTGCTTGCACTCCAAAAGGTTTGCATGCCCCCAGGTATAAAATACGATTTTAAGGTTACCCCTCAATTTGCAGACAAAACATTTGTTCTATCAGGAAAGGCATACCTCTTTCAGGTTACCAAAGATTGTCTCATTCGCGTTACAAATGAAACACTTCCTCGGCGATGTCTACCGAGATAAACAAAGGTGAGTGACAACGAGCGCCACACACATAACTTTGACAAGAGAATCTTATTCTAGAATAACCTCTCTTCCACTAACGGACGGGGTACAGACTAGTCATATTCTCCCGCGGAAACCTGCCCTATACCCGAAGTTTTCCTGCCGAAGCAGACCAGGACGCATGCCCCCTGTGTTCCAGTCATATCCCTCCGAATTACTCGCGCTCATCGGGAGGACGGACCGTGGGTTGAGACATTTCTTGCGTGAAGATACCATTTAAGGATGGTATATGACTATTTGCAATGCGTGATCCGGGAAATGAAAGCTGGTCTACGAGCTTGACCACTCTTCCTTCGTGCGGAAAACACATTACTCTAAAGAGTGATGAGACGATGGCTCCCATGCAATAAATATAGTCTCGTCCAAGGAGTATGTTATAATTCAAAGGTCCTTGAACGACCATTACGTTCATTTGAACTGTCTTCCCTTTCAATGTTATGGGCACATTGGGGAGGATCCCTAAAGGTCGACTGGTTCCTTTATCAAAGCCTATCAGATTTCTCATCTCAGGCAAAAGCGATGGTGAACCAAGCGCTTTCCAGGTAGTAGAGGAAAGGATACTCACAGAAGCCCCCTCATCTATGATGGTACCAGCCATGACCATTCTATATATTTGGATGATAATTCTGAATGGTATGCTTGCTGGTAAACGGGGTCTGCCTAGTTGATTCCAGTTGAAGGAGACAACTAGGTTGCTTGGAGGTGGGACCGAGTAGGCAGTCGGGTGCGGCTCTGATGAACTTCCTTCCTGCAGTAAAGGAATGGGTAGGTTGCCCCCGTGTTCGTTAGATTCTGTGTTGATGAAGAGAATTTGGACGGTGTCATCCTTGTTCTCTCCAGTGACTGTGTCATTCGAAGATAAAACCTCTGAAGGCAAGACCGGGTCGACTGCCACCTCGACCTTTTGACTTTCGTCGGGTATGGATTCAGCTGGTTCATCTTCAATGACAGGCGCTTCAGCTGACCACTTGAGCGGGCCAGCTGGATTCTCAACTAACGAAGGACTCGGCAAGAGTTTTTTTATATCTAGGAGGAAGTTGTAACGGTGAAACCAGACGATCATCCAAAACTCTTTTAGCTTCGTCTAAGAAGGGACAACAATGGATGGCGTGATCGCCTTCGCACAGTTTACAGGGAGATCTAGTTCTCCCTTTTTGTCCTGGGGATTCACTTTCGCTAGTTGACGGTATGCTTTCAACATGGCCATCAGAGGTTGACGACACCGGATTGTGCAAATGGGGAGAACAGTCCCTTAGTATTCGAGGGATGCAAGGACAATCTCTATGAAAGTGGTCTCCCTTGCAAATGAAACATGGCGATTTAGGCCTGGTCGGTGCAGTGTGTGGATTTTCATTAAACGACACTCGTTTGCCCCCATTTTCTTTTGGCTCCTTCTTCTTTTTCTCTTTCTTCTTCTTTTCCTTCTTCTTTTTCTCTTTCTTCTTCTTTTCCTTCTTCTCCTTAGGAACTTGACTTTTGGCTTTGCCAGCACCAGCAAGCGAAGAAGAAGGAGGAGAGGAAGAATTAGAGGAAGTAGAAGGTTGGTGGGTAACTCTGGACTGGTCTAACTGCTGATTCGATTGTTCAGGAATAGTGGTGTTCTGAACGACATTGGTTGAGAAGAGCCAGACTGGCAAGCCAATTGTTAGTCCTGGAAGCGACAATGTGGCCATATGGGGTGCACCAACATCTCCCCAAGAGGAGAAGGGACTAGGATTTCCGCCAAGGGGAATTCTTTGGTTGGTAGACTCCATTTTCTCAACCTAAGATCAACGTAGGAAAGGGCGATGAATATTTTGTTTAAAATAAATTTTACGACGCTTGGACACAACTTGTTTTTTCAATTTTAAAGAGTCGAGAAAAAACAAAAGATGACTCTAGTCTCCTTCGATTTTTAATGAGCCTGAAGTGACAAGTGCTCAAATGGACCTTTTCCGTTAAGGAGTCTGAAAAGGAACGAAAGGGACTGCTCTAGAGATCTAGGTAGAGGGTGTGCCAAACCAATCACAAAACTGTAGAATACATTTTACGGTACGGCAGTCAATCTTCCCGAATGCTGTGTTCGGTGCATTGCGATCAGTAGGGCGGCCGACACAGCTTCCTATGGATAAAAGGTTTTAAGCCTATAGGGGTCTCCCAATATATACTTGACGGTACGTGGGAGCACAATCCGTACTGGCACTTATCATCTCACAGTGGAGGAATCACCCAACCATCAGTGAGGACAACAGTTACCAGGCTTTACGACGCCGGAACACGTCTCTAGCCTAGACCTCTATGTTGTGCGTTAAGTTCCAAAGCGTTGTTAGATTCATTCAATTTATTTTAAGTTGATCTTTCTTAGAATTTTGCCTTTTTGGATGACCACGAGATGTAGATGTAATTCCTAAATGCAATCTAAAGATGATAAGCAAGCTTTTATCTGTTTTCAACAATGAAAATCCTAGCTACAAGGGGAAAAGAAAGACACAATCTTTTCTCAAAGAGCAAAGAGCACACTGTAGATGCACTTTTCCTAAATCAAGCCATACAAACTATTAATATGCAAATGCACATATGCATGTATTTGTTTTCACTTTCTTAATATTGATGCCTAAAAATAAAGTTGATGTACAAATCTGAATTTGCTTTCAAGTGAAAAACACAAACAAGCTTCTTTTCGAAATCAAAAAGGTAGAGAAGATTACGACACTCTATGATTTTGAAATAAACACTTGTTTCGACACTAGAAAGTGACAAATTCAAACCAAAGGTGAAAGTAAAAGGTATAATCAACTGTCAACAGCAAACAACCTTTCTCCTAAGATCAAAATCGACACTTACGACAGATCTAAATCTAAGGACGACAGTATGACTATTTTACTCTTTCAATGGAAAACTGTAAATGATTTAACAAACACACAAAGAACATCTACAGTATTTTTGTACAAAGGAGGTGGAATTAAGGCAAAGAAAAGGGGTTTTCAGACAGGTACACACACTGATAACAGGCTGCAAAAATCAGAGATAAAACTGGACAAAATGAAGCAAAGAACCTCAGCTGCACAAGGCAAAGGTTGATCAGCGCACCTGTTGCATAGAGAAACTAAATTGCAGCGTAGGTAGCCCTCTCGGGACCTGCATTGAAATGCAGAACCTCTTCACAGAGCCTGCGCTGGGGCAGAAACGAGACTTCTGTCCAGGTTCTGGGTCACGGTTTGCAGTTTAATCTATGGATTTTGGTCGAGTAAAAGCAATCAATAAGGTGCAATCAGAGGGATGATTTAAAGGAGGACTAAGAGCTATCACAAAGGGCAATTAGAGCATTTGTGGATCAGCTGTTTAAATCATAAACAAATCCAGTGAGTGGATTGAAGTAGCAGCTACTTTGCATTTGATAATGGCAAATGCAGTTCGATTGCTACTTCTGTGTTTATGAAACAAACAACAAGAGAAACACAAACAAACTAACTAGACATGATCCCCATTGGAGTCGCCATTTTGTTGTTGGGAAAAGTATCTACTCAGAACGCCCCTATCCCACTAAGGTGTGACAGTGCCTTATCAACAAACAAGGAAAACTACTTTCGTATTCTTCTTTATGAAATATAAACGAAGAGGAATAGGATGAACTAACCTGTGTCTTGCGCTAGTCCGTTGATCCAATCGCTCTCCTCTTTGACAGCTTCTAGCTACCTGCTCCCTTACTCGCCCAGCTTCACCAAGTTCTTGCAAGATCACAGAAGAGGAAAACTACACAAAGACATAGATTTACATTCATAACTAGCTTAGGATCAGATTTAAGCTAAACATGCAAATATAACAAAACATCATTGATACACAAGCATGTAGGAGAAACTCAAATAGTTTTATTGATATAACAAGAAGATCCAGGAGGAGATACAACCAAGTGAGTCCCGATCCAGCATCTACCTCCCAGCAAAGGAATCCCTTCTTCACCTCCAACAAAGCATAAATCACCCAATACACTAATCTCAATCTCAAAACCAACATCAATTCTCTGCAAAGTACAAAATTCCAGCCTCTGGATCTCTGGGATGAGGGATCCATATATAGATGTATGCAGAGAGGATGAGTCAACTTATGATTTGACTTGTGGCCTCTCTCTGTCAGTTCTTGCTTCCACTTGGAGACTGAGAGCCTCTTACTCATCCTTGGTCGAACTCAGTGAGGCAAGTGTCATTGAGGAAGATTTTGGAAGCTTCCATTGTCTATCCACCTCGCGGAATGACACTGCCATTTCGCATTTCCCGCTCAGCGCACCCTGGTAGTGCATTTAGGTGCGTTGCAACGCACCTAGCTAGTGTACTTGGGTGCTATGCAACGCAGGTAGCTAGTGGAGCAGCTAAAACGATCCTAATTTGACTGATTCTAAGCAGTTTCTGGTGGAGAACTTCTGGGAGAAGTTGTAATTAGTTGACCTTGTTCCTCTAGGGGTAGGAACAACACTTTTAGGGACTTAGGATCCTTTGGTTTATGGACATTTCATGCTTAGAGCTGTAAGGCACAAAAATGTCTATAACAGTGAAGCCTAGAAACTTCCTGCACATAAATTCCTATAATATTTTTTGCTTTATGCATTGGCCTCACTACAATTAAATGAGAAGACTTTATAAGATTATCAACTACAACCATTATGGAGTCATTGGCAAACTAGTAATAAAATCAATGGATATTGTCTCCCATTTACACTCTAGCATAGGAATCGATTATAGTAAACCAGTTGGGTGTTTACACTCAGCTTTTAGCCATTGGTGTTCCATACACTCGGCTATATAATTAGCCACTTCCCTCTTTAATCTTGGCCAATAAAATTGTTTCTTAATTGTATTCAATGTTTTATGATACCCGTGGTGACCAACATATGGTACCCTGTGCATTTCATGTAGAATTATTTCTTTAACTGCTGGAACATATGGCACATAAATTCTTATTTTATATAAGAGAATATTCTCCGGGCCTAATTTGAAATATTGGAAGCTCTCATTTGTTGCACCTTGTTGTAAATTATTTTTAATCTTCATATATTTCTGGTCTAAATTACCAACCTGTAAAATTATTCCCATCAAATCCGTTTCGTAGCTATTAATTGACGTGACATGCATAACATGTAAACTTTGACTAAGTCAACTAGCCACCCAATTTTCTTTCCCCTTAATATACTTAATATCAAAATCATATTCTGCCAGTAATTCTAGCCACTAGGTTTTCCATGCATTTAAATTTGGTTGTTCAAATAAATGTTGCAATGCATAATGATTAGTCTGCAATTCAAATCTTTTTCCCATGAGGTAATGGCTCCACATTTTCAATGCATGAATGATAGCTAAAACCTCCAACTCATTGGAAAAATAATTATTTTCGTGATCTTTTAACTTTATGGAACTGTAGCAAATTGCCTACCATTTTGCATGAGAACACCCCCCAATCCTTCTTTGCATGCTTCTGTGCACACTAAAAAATTATCGTTTGCATGAAGAATTTTTAATACCGCCACCCTAGTTAATAGAAATTTTAAATGTCGAAAGGATAATTCACATTCAAGTGTCCACTCAAATTTTACACCCTTTTTATGCAAAGTTTTGATTAGATATGCAATTTAGGAAAACCCTTCGATAAATCTCCTGTAATACCGAGCTAGACCCATAAAAGACCTCATTTTGGTAACATTTTTTAGGGTTGGCCATTCTCTGATAACTTTAATTTTCTGTGGGTCCATAATTATCCCATATTCTAAAATAATGTGACCCAAATAGTCGATATCTCTGATAAAATGAACATTTTCTCAGCTTTGCATAATTTCGATGCTCTCTGAGTACTTGTATAACCAATCTCAAGTGTTGTTGATGTTCCTCTTCAGTTTTTTAATATATCAGGATTCCATCTTAGAACACAATGACAAATTTACCTAAGTATTCCTTGAAGACTCCTTACATTAAACACATAAAATCTCTCGGTGCATTAGATCAACCAAAAGGTATTACAGCAAACTCATAATGCCCATAACGAGTTGAGAATGTTGTTTTACTGATATCTTCTTCATTAATCCGCAGCTGGTGATACCCAAATCTTAAATCAATTTTGGAAAATATTTTTTCTACATGTAGCTGATCAAAGATACCATCTATCCTTAGCAGTCGGTATTTATTTTTAATAGTAACTTTATTTAGTTGTCGTAAGTCAATGCACAACCGTAGTGTACCATCTTTCTTTTTAACAAAGAGAAATGGAGCACCTCACGGTGATACATTGGGATGTATATATCCCTTCTTTAGAAATTCCTCTAGTTGCATATGTAATTCTTTAATCACTGGCATACTCATCCTGCATGGTTCTTTATATATCAGAACTTCCCCTGGCACTAAATCAATAGATAAATCTATTTCCCTCCTTGGAGGTAATCCAAGTATTTCTGCAAACACAGTACCAAATTCTTGAAGCAATGGGTAATTTCTTATATTAATTTTTCGGTCCATATTTGTCTCCAAATTAGCTTCAAGGATTTGGCATCCTTTCTTAAAAAAAAAATCAATTGCATGGTTGATATTTGTCTAGTGGATATCGGTCTAGGAGTTCCTTCAACCTATTTCTGATGTGCTTCATTATAAATACATTTAAAAGACTTCCTGTAGCAATCAAGTATTGCATGGTTATTTTCCAACCAATCCATGCGAGTCAAGCAATCACAAGCACCCAATGGAATTACATTCAAATTAGTTGTTTTTTCCAACCCATTCATTTCAATCAGGCAACCTCTAATTAATTTTTTAACCTTTCTCTTCATACTTGTAGCTAGCTATACTAAACAATATTTGGAATATTTAATCATCTTCAAATTAATTTTTTCAACTAGATTCACATTAATGTAAGTATGGTTGGTTCCAAAATCAATTAAAATTGAAATTGGTTGATTGTTTCTCTTACCTTCAACTTCTATCATATGAGATTGATGCTCCACTTGTTGATTATCCAAGGCTGCATAAATTCAGGGCATGCCTCTTCCCACATCATCCATAGTAGATGTCGCTTGCATGCTATGCATGTTACTCACGTTTTCTTCCTTATGAGGACAGTCTCTGAATTGATAATCTCCTTTATAGCCCCAACATTTAATAAGTGGGGGATGAAGCCCTTTACTTGAAGAATTCCCCCTTCTGGCTAGTTAGAGACTCAGGTTGTTTGCTAGCCCAACTGTAAGTTATTCTTAAATGGAAAGAGTTTATAGCACTTCTTTCTTAGCTCCATAAAATTCCTTTTCTTATTTCCCAAAAACTTGTGCAACATGGTCCTATTTTTATTCCTCTCATATAGTAGTTGTGCTTTCCTCATGGCTGCCTCCATGGTTTTGGGTTCATCATATTTCATCTTGTCAACATAAAAGGATGACAGAAAAATAATGTATCTTTGAATTTTAACCTTTTCATCTTTAATAAAATGGACATACCTCAGTAACTCCACAAACTTCGACCATACCCTTCCATGGTCATGTGTCCTAGTTGTAGCTCGAAAAACTCCTGCATTTTTCGTTCATACTATCTTTCTGATAAATATTTCCTTTGGAAACATTCCTTAAATCTTTTCCAAGTGATATGTCTGTCATCCAACTGTTTGACTACCTTGATTTGTTCCCACCATAGACTAGCCTTTCCTTTTAGATTATATATGGCCACTCCGGCCTCTATATTTGAGGAATAAATGAAGAGATGAAGATATTTTCTCATATCCAACAAAAAATTTTCTCCTTCCTCCCCTTTCTTGTTCTCTCCATTAAAGGTGGGTGGCTTAATTTTTCTCAATTCCCCTTACAAATTTTCGCTATCTAATTTTCTTCTTGATTTCTAAGTTGGAGACACACTAGGACTAGTATTGGATTCAGATGTAGAATATGTCCTTTTACTAGTCCTCCTTGATATGTGATGGTGTGGATGAGTATCACTCTTAGAATGTATTGCAGTCCTAGTGCCCCTCTCCTTAGTTCTAGCACTATGCTCATATGCTAGTTTTGACTCATCTTTTTGGCTCAAGTCTTTCCAAATTTGATTTAGGCTGGGCAAAAATCTGTTATTAATCGGTTTTTGTTCTTTCATCAGCTTTTCATTGTCATATTTTTAGCTGAGGAGTTCCAATTTTAGACGTTTGATCGTTTCTTCCAAATATCTCCCCTTCAGTGCGTCCATACCATAACCATTAAATTTAGTTTCATTATTACTCTGGCTTATATTTTCTGCCCTGAGCGCTTCCTCATCACTGTAAGGCCTTTGGGCATCTTCTCGATTCACGTCTGCTATTAAGATGTTTTTTTGGAAATTGCATCTGCAACTTTCCTTGCGAATTTCACCCTAAATTATTACTCAAATTGAAAGTCAGTGTTGACCAAATTATTCTCCTTGTCAATAGCTCTCTATTGACTATCTACTTGTACTATTTGGTTACCCGAGCTAAAAATTCTTCCTTTGGAAAGATATCAGCATGTTAATTGTTCTGTCCCTTGAAAAATTCTTGTAGCTTTTCCTCAAATGTTTCCATAATTTTTGGTTGCCAAGCAAATTTTTGAGTGCATGGTTATTTTATCCTTGGAATTATCTTTCTAAAGATTGGTCATATGCCATATTCTGATTTACTAGCTGTAATCTATGAGCTTTGGAAGATTCATTGAATTTTCCCTATTCTTTCATACCTGAATATTCAAATTATGCTTGCCTTAAACCAGCTTGTACTATTTGATAACTAATTGTACTTTTGCAGCATACATAATCCCTCTTCATGTTTATATGATTCTCTATGATTCACTACTCTTTGCAAGGTTTCTTGAGCATCTCATTGGAAACAAAGTGACTTTCTTAGCCTTTTTTTTCTTCCACGTGTCCAACATGCAATCCTCACTTTGTTCATAAACCCTAAGTGACTTTTTTTTCTTTTTTATAAGAGTTGTTTTATCAATATAGAATATTACAAATGAATTTAACAATAAATTATTTGGGTCCCTCCACATACCCACCGATAATTAATTTCAAAAACAAAATCAGTGAGGTAAATCAGTGTTCGACTCCCGAATTTTATTAGCAATATCGGGTCAATAGCATGGTGGTTTTTGGGGCATTCGTTAGAGCCGATAACCAACAATGCAAGGCCACATCAACCCAATAGCGGGGCTAGCACCACCCATCATGTCACACCCCAACACTGGTGGTACTCTTCCAATTGCACTATAGGAGGTGCAGCACCACCGACCACTTTCTCTTTAACAATACTTTTGATCGTGGACTACGCCTACTTTCTATACTTGGATTATTTTTCGACTTTCCAAGTATACTTTCTTTTAAGATAGTGGAAACATTCATAACATCATACATTCATTTGTTACCATTATGATTTAACATAAATACACAATAAATGAACTGGGAGGGGCAACTACCTGAAACATGAGTATGCCCAATGATAATAATAATCTCTTACAATATTTTTACAAGTTTAGTCTTTGCAGGGAAACCCCAAGTTTCCTTCCTGTAATCAGTTTTGTAACGGTACAACTCTATCATTCGACTACCTTCATGCAGTGCTGCCCAACTCCACGTCTACTCATTCAACAGTCGCACCATGTCGAGTTCACCAACTCTTTGTGCATGTTATTCAGCTTGTGGGGCGATCCTTCTTGACTCACCAAACTGTCACGTCGACTGACTCGCCGGTCACCCGTTTCGTTTCAACTTGGGTGCTCCTACACGAGCTCACCTAAGTCCATGTCAACGTGCCCGACAACCCATCTCATCGCACCTACTGTCTGCACGTGCCCACACTTTAGCATTCGTTCACTCAGTGCCTCACTGCCCAACTCGTCCACCAAACCCGTGCACTCGCATCTGGCTATCGCAACTCACCCTCGCCCCATCACACTTTGCTTGGGTGCCTCTACCTGACTCGCCGTTCAATTGACTGAGTCACCCGAAATGCATTGTTCACCGTTCCCCCTCCTGGTGCATTCGTCCACCTTGCCTCATCATATGAGCTACCAAACGTGCGCCTGCTTGCATTTCATTTACTCCTACCTGACATTACATCTGACACATGACCACTCTGCAACCTGTCTCCATTTAGCTCAGCTCTCTATTCACCTGAACCTATAGCTGCCCATGTCTCTCCGCCTTGCGGCCCACTCTGCCTGTGACCACTCTTCCTTTGTCTTGGCTAGGTGTTTTGGCCTGGGGTGTCATCTAAACTTCTCCCAATAGCTCGCATAAGACTTCTAGCTCATCCTTGTTGTTTTCTTCATCTCCACCTACATGTATATATATGGCCATTTAGCCACGATAGGGGCTTCAGCGTATGGCCAAGCCGACCCACCAATTAGCATTCCAAGGTATTTTCTCACGTCAGCTCGGGGGTAGGGTGCCTGCACAAGGGACCGCCTACCCATATATAACTGTGGCTCACCACACTTAGCCATTTTTGCCAAAATTTCTTCATGTGCTCGCCTACCCATTTCGGCAAGGTCGTTGCCCTTGCCCGGGCACTCTACAACTCGTCGGTTCGCGCGATCGATGAGTCCATCCATTCATCGTGTGCCCGTCACCGACACCTCCAAATCTCAGTTAAACGTGCCTGAAGGGTGCGCCCATTTCACCCAAATGTGACAATGCCTTGGGGCGTTACATCGTCCCCCACCTAAGTTCATTGCCATCCTCGGCAATCCGGTCATACGACATTGCAAAGTGTCGCTAGCTCCAACATCAAAATGCTCATGGTGCCTGCCTCTCCTCTGCCATCACATAAACCATAAAGGGTTATGTCTCCATGAATCGGCAATTCTCCTCAATCCATGATCATCAACCACTTCCGTCGCAATCCCCACATGCTGCCCCACCGTGGAATGTTCGTCCCTCCAACTCAAGCTACATGCTCATTGTAACATATCATATCGACTCCATCATGTATCGTCATCGTGTGAACCACTGTCATGATACTCCAACACAATGCTAACACATCTTTGTCCACTGCTCGAGCCCCGTGATCTGAACTAGTCGAGTAGCTAATCCAACTGTCACGCTCAAACCATGAGAATGCACATCCTCATGTCATCATCAATCATTTCTCAAACTCATATCACAACATCAAATCGATCAAGAATCCATTTCCATCTAACTAAGCCATGCCCAGGTCCATGAAATAGTCTCCATATCATCTGCCACATGCTGGCAATGATGTTAGGTGTCCATGTGTTGCATGAAATCAGCCGCATCTATCCCAACATCATCATCCATATGTGTAAAATCCATCTCCTCAAATTGAAGAGATCCTCTCATCAAACCCCACTCTCGATGTGCCACATACAGGTCCATGAAGTAACCTTCATCATATCTGTAATGTGCCATCCCTCATGTCTGCCAAAGAAACAAGTATACACCTATCTCATCATCCATGTGCTACCCATGATCATAGATCAATCAGCTCCCATGTATTAAAAGTGGTTAAGTCTCGGCTCAACCCATGCCAAAGTGTTGCCACCAAGGCAACATCTTCGCTGCAACTCCATCACTCCAAAGTGTCTCATATCGATCCTCCACATCAAGTTACTCTTTCAAGCACACCCATACATGTACTCAAAAGTATGCACCCCATACTGCATCAAAGTCCCTGACCTCAGCTTCTCAATGCATCAAATCCCCCAAGTCCACCATATTATGAAGTCCCCAAAAGTTACAACCTCATGTCATCATGAGCTCCATGAGTCATCTCCAACCAACATCTCAGCAAGCATACATGTCTTGGCCCAAAGGTCCTCGCAAGATGCCTTAGCTCTCCATGTAGTAGGAATGGTCCATAGTTCACTCATAAATCCAACCAAGTCCATGGCCATGTTGTACAATATTGCACAACATCTCCATCGGCTCATAAGTAGAAGTCTCCATGTCACATCGGCAAATCCACCTGCACAACATCCCTACATTGGCACTCCAAATTGGATGTCCATAAGTGACACCCCTACAAGTGCTCCTGCATAATGTCCCTACATAAGGCCACCATGCTCCATGTCTCCAACTCAATGTCCATGACTCAAACTTCCCATGTTGTCCAACTAAGTAGACCCATCACAACAATCGGTCATCCTCAACCATGTCTGCAATCTAGTCTAGTGAACTCAGTCACCCAAACCATATCATCTTCACATGAGTCTCTTCCATCATGGTCCCCCCATTGAAGGTTGCACCAAGACTTCCTCTTGGCCTTGTCCATGAGAATTCCACCCAAGTATCATCAAATTCAAGTGGGTTCCCTTCTCCGTGGGTTCTCCTCTTTCATCAGCTTCAACCTATATAAGGCCAGCAAGATCTTCCCTTCACATTCTTCCAAACCTGCCATGTCTCGTTGTTCAGCTTGGCCCAAGCACGAAGCTTCACCCCTACTAAACATGTCATGAAGTGTAACACTTCCTTCGGTAAGCCTAGTTCAACTAAATCAAGCTCTGATACCAACTGTCATGAAGTGCAGTGGGATCAGCTTTTCTGCAAATCTGATTCTCCGAATCAGGCTCCGATACCACCTATCACGCCCGTACACTGGCAGTACTCTTCCAATCGCACTATAGGAGGTGCAATACCACCAACCACTTTCTTTTCAACAATACTTGCGATCGTGGACTATGCCTACTTTCTATACTTAGATTATTTTTTGACTTTCCAAGTATACTTTCTTTTAACACAACGGAAACATTCATAACATCATACATTCATTTGTTACTATTATCATTTAACATAAATACACTGTAAATGAACTGGGAGGGGAAACACCCTGAAACATGAGTCTACTCGATGATAATAATAATATTGTACAATATTTTTACAAGTTCAGTCTTTGGAGGGAATCCCCAAGTTTCCTTCCTACAATCTCTGTCGTAACCATGCAACTCTATCGTTTGGCTCATGCCCATCATTTGGCTGCCTTCGTGCAGTGCTTCCCAACTCCATGTCTTCTTGTTTGAACATCGCATAATTTTACCGTCACAGCGTGCCGAGTTCACCAACTCTTTGTGCATGCCATTCAGCTCGTGGGGCGCTCCTCCCCGACTCAACGAACCGTCGCGTTGACCAACTCACCGGTTGCCCGTTTTTTTTCACCTAGGGTGCTCCTACACAAGCTCGCCCAAGTTCGTGTCAATGTGCTTGAGTGCCCAACTCATTGCACCCACCGTCCGCACATGCCCACACTTTAGTGTTCCTTCACTCGGCACCTCATTGCCCAACTCATCCGCCAAACCCGTGTCGCTCGCACACGGCTGTCACAACTTGCCTCGCCCCGTCGCACTTTGCTCGGGCGCCTCTACCCGACTTGCCATTCAACCGGCCGAGTCACCAGAAACGCACTGTTCACCATTCGCCCGCCCGGTTCCTTCACCCAACTCGCCTCACCGTGCGAGCTACCGAACACGCACCCACCTACAGTTTCATTTACTCCTGCCCGACGTTCCACCTGACACATGACCATTCCGTGATCTGACTCCATTAAGCTTGGCTCTCTGTTCACCCAAACCGGCAGCTACCCCTGTTTCTCTGCCCTACAGCTTGTGCTGCTTGCGACCACCGTTTCTTTGTCCTGGCTAGGTGCTTCGGCCTAGGGTACCACCTGCACTTCGCCCAACTTCTATAAACCAAGTTACTTCACCCAGTAGTTCACATAAGACTTTGAACTCGTCCTTGTTGTTTTCTTCATCTCCACCTCCATGTATATATATGGCAGTTTGCCCATGGTAGGGGCTTTGGCTTATGGCCAAGCCGACCCACCAATTAGCATTCCATCATATTTTCTCACATCGACCCGAGGGTAGGGCGCCTGCACATGGGACCTCCCACCCATATATAACCGTTGTTCACCACACTTAGCCATTTTTGCCAAAATTTCTTCGTGCGTTCGCCCGCCTGTTTCGGCCAGCTCATCGCCCTTTCCCGAGCGCTCTCCAACTCGTCGATTCGCCTAACTGACTCATATGTGCGCCTGTCGCACGCCCGTCACCGACACCTCCAAATCTTAGTTAAATGCGCCCGAACGGCGCGCCCGTTTTTCCTGAACGCACTAATGCCTTGGGGGCATTACACATCGGGTCATCCAGCACCATTAACCTCCTCACTCTTTCACACCCGGTCATCGGTACATTGTAGTGGGATTCATGCCATGCCCCCTCAGCACCAAGGCCTCTATCTCCCACTCTGTTGATGGCTTGTAGACCTCAATTTGACTTGTTGCCTCAGCTTTGCCTCCATGGCCTGAGCTTTGTTCGGTTGACCCTTGTAGACCTTTTGTAATGAAAATATGGGTAGCTCAAATCACCCATCTATATTTTATTTGCGATTGTGTGAGTACTTGTTAAATCCCAAAATACGCCTTTGGTCAATATATAAAATGTTACACGGTCAAGCATACTTGGCCAAAAACCTCACGATTTGTACACTCGACGAGGTATATGGATTAGACAAGTGCTATATTACATGAATGTCACCCTTTTAAATGATTATATATATGTGTGTGTGCGGGGCTCACCGTAACCATTTAACTTCCATTTGTATTAGTTACCACGGGCCTTTAAAAGTTACCACTGGCCTTTAAAAATAACTCAAATACTAGCCTTCTTCGTCTGTGGAAGCGTTGCCCATAGATGGAAAATAGTCTCCATCCCATGTCATGTGTTATTGTTATATTCCATGATAATACTCTCGACATTGATCCCACTTTCAACTTTACATAAATATAAATGATTTAATGTGGCATAAAACTTTATATGGCCTTACTTCATATTATGCATACGCCGCATATATTTAACCTTATGCTATTTCCAGATAAAGTTACACCATGCGTAAACATAATTCACCTTCTTTACATAAACATACAAATATATACCATGCCCCTTCGATTCGACATTTCCCCACCTCAATTTTTATACCATTACACATATTACGACACCCGCATTCACATCAGTTCGATATGAAAGTATATTTGCATCAAGAATGTATTAAAAAGTATGAAACTTTTAAGAACCTTTAATAGAAACTCTACACATTACATATTTAAACGATTTAAATCCCCTCACATCCATGCTCACCGAGAAACGCAGAGGTTCCACCCTCGGAACCTTGACTTTACTTTGATCCATTTTGATAATAATGGGTTTTATATAGGCAATAATAAAAGAATATATTGATCTATATAAATCAAAATTAACAAAATTAAACTTGTTTTATCATGGAAGCGATGCGTGCACATAAACTCTAGCCCTCTAAGGATATAATTAATTTATTTTTATCAAATTAATAATGTAATTAATTCAATTAATTATTATCACTTTTTTTTTCGGCAACATTATTGTGATTCTATGGAGAAATTTTTTGCTTTTATTTTATTTTATTTTTAGGCCTAATTCAAACCTAGTGTTGAAACTTTGCTCCGATACCAATTTGTAGTGTCTCAACCCTAGCTTGGAACACTAACAAATAATATTGTGCAATAAATACATGAAAGTGCATAAAATATTTAAAACATAATTAGCTATTACCATGCAATTATAATTAATTATGCAACATAATTTAGCATATATTCTCCGCATCACAAATAACAACAGTTAAGCACCATAGTAGAATCATTCATGTAATAATGTGGAACACCAACTTAGATTAATTCAGCCCATTAATACACAAATTACAGGGCACAACACAAACACACAATATATATAACACAACAGTTACCCCAATTACGATTTGTCACTTAGATGGATAATTGTACATACAAATAATACACATAAACACATAACATAATATGGTACTTATATGTAATAATGAGCCAACTAGCTATGGGCTCTCCACGTTCTTCCTAGCCATATGTAATAATGAGCCAACTAGCTATCGGCTCTCCACGTTCTTCCTAGCCATAAACCTGGTGGTTCATAAAATCAAACATTGGGTCACCCCCAAGCTAGGACAACAACTCCAAAGGCAATGATAACTAAAAAATATTCATACCTCCAAGACCAAGGTGCCAACCCAACAGTCAGGGTGCTCCAGAGCTCCAGACACCCTCGAGGCTAATTACCAAGGTGAAAACCCAAAAAAACATGTTGCTCAAGGGCTCGAGTCATCCTCCAGACCATAAACTGTCAATATTGGGGCTCATATCATAAAAACAAGATGCATCCATATGGAAAAGTTAACTTAATAAACTCACCCCGCCTAGTTTAGAGTCCAATCCTAGGACCCACTAGCCATCAATCAATATCAAAGTCCCTCCCTCGAGGGCTTACTAACCAAATCCACCCCCAAAATATCCAACCTACACTTCTTTATATATGCATGACTTAACTTGCCATATGACACTGTCGAAAACCCTCATGGGTCCCCAAGTGCAATTTTCACCAAAAATTATCGATTCGTTGCCTTCTTCCTTAGAGTTGTGCCCCCCACCCCCCCCCCCCCCCCATACTCTTTCTGTGGAGTGGCTTTGCAGGTAGAATTATTTTATTAATATTAAAGGATACACACATTTACAATATTTATTATATTCACATCCTCTCTCCCCTAGCCAGTTAGCCAAAACAGGTATATCAATATCTTTGGAACTACATGGGAACATAGGTCAATAATGTGTTTCCGACCCACCAACCTAATATAAAAGGTACATGTATTTACATTGTCAAAACAGGCGGGGATGTTACACGTAATGTAGACTTGAGAGGATTTGGAATGGGCTCAAGACAATGGCCAACAATCTCATTTTCTACAGATGAGAGCTTCATCACAGACATGTTGGTTTTGATTTCCCTTTGCAAAATGATATGTGGCCATGGTGAATGCACTGCTCTCTAATGCATCAACATTTCTCCTTGATAATCATTCATTATCCCCTCATTTTTTGTTGAATGGGTCTATTTTCAAAGAGTGCCCCTTTGCCCCAGATTCGTATGATTCGACAATGGATGTCTTGAATCATGTATTTTAAGTTGTTGGAATTTAGGGTAATTCAAGGACATCTTACATCCTAATGGGTCATACATGGTCAAAAATAATTTTGTTAATGGATCCTTAATTCTATGAGTGTTAAGTAGAGCTTGGTTTATGGTGCTCATACATGTTTGGAAATATTTGGCTCTACATTAAATGTTTTGATTAGTGACGAAGAGACAATTTTTTGGTTATTAGAGTTAGACTTAGGTTCGACCTACGGTAATTGTGAGGCATCTAGGCATTCCATTTGAAGTAGGGCTTTCACCAGTGGCTGTCTAGGATTGGTGTATCATTTCTTAAAAAAAATCAGAGTAAGCCTTGATTTTGGCATCATAAGGACCTCTTATTAGATGGGAAGTTGAAAAGGGTTGGAGAAATATTCTATCCCTCGTACATTTAATATGTATCTTGTTGGTTGCCTAGTAAGACTCAATTTCAACATCTAGAGAAGATCATGAAATCATACATGTTGGGTCGAATATAATGGTAAGAATAGTCGTCAACAAGTATGGGGGGCTCATCTCTCACCCGACATGTTGAAAGGTAACATTGTGGCATCGAGGATATTTTATGCGGGGTGGAGCTTTGGTCAGTCCTTGCAGTAGTATCAACCACAAAGTCTTTTATATTTGTTGATTTAGTAGAATCTATTATCTCCAACCCTCAATGTAAGATCGGGTGTTGCTTGATCTAGAGGAGAGACAAGCACACAAATTACACAATCTCTTATATGTTTGGAAGGATAATCAAGACCAATATTTAGTTCTCCTTCAATGTTGGGCTACTAGTGTGCTGCCTTGTTTGATAATTGTAGCTATCTAGTCCACTCTTCCTTCAATGGGATTTGGCACTAATTGAGAGTCTCTACTTTATTTTCCCTTGGAAGATTAAGTGTAAGTTTGGATTTTAGAAAGAGGTTAGTAATTGTCTACCTTTTGTTCCATTTTGTGTAATGAGGTACATCACTAGCTATTAGTTGAGGGTCCATTATTGATAAGAGATTCTCAATCTTTAGATTTGATAACCTATAAAAGCTTTATTTCTATATTGCTAGTTTTACAAAAGAGGATATTGACATAAGCTCTATTGTATATACGCGTCCACCTTTTGATTTATTGTTTGTAAATACTCTTATGTAAATATAAGACATTTTGACAACAAGAAGAAAAAAATAATGGGTGACCTACACTAAAAGTTGTTGCTTTTCTTGCATTCTTCAACTGTGTTGGTGCAGAAAAAGAATGACAATCAGTACAAAAATATGTGTGCAAGAAAGATTAGAGAATGGCTAAACCAGTGCAAATGAAGTCAGTGCCATGGAGCACATGGTTTTGTATTGGGATAATAAGATATATCTATATGATAAGTTGAAATGAATACCATGTCTATTTAGATTGCATAACTTCTGATCTAGTTTATATTAGATTGAAAAATTTGTTACATGGGACTATGATAAGAAACTATCAACCAACAAAAAAACATATTAATGGGATTTTGGCTTTCAAGGGATTTTCTAGAAGCTGTTCCATTCAATTATGATAGCTAAAGTGATTATCTAGTAGTAAATACATTACATACTGCATATAAAAAAGCATGATGACAAGAAAAAATCATTGCTACTGCCTCCTATATGGGGTTCAATAGGATGGCCAATGTGAGATGGAGAAAGCTAGCTAATAGCCCAGCCAATAGAGTCCTTTCCTAAGAAAACATAGTTCTTTCTGGAGACCCTAAAATATAGAAGTTTGGGTGGTCTAGTTGATGCTCTTTCACCCAAATGGGGGTGTGGGAAACGTCCTAACCAATCTCGATATGTTACTATCATGTGGGGGTGAAAATCTACTCAACCAAGGAAGCATGGACATTCCTTCTGAACAATGCAACCAGGGGTTGCGGATATGATACTAAAGGAGGGAATTGCCTATCTTTGTTTATCCAACTAAACTATGTTGGAATGATGCTCAAACGGGAGGCAAGAAATAAGATTAAATGCTTGGAAAAATATATTGATGTTGAGCGTATTCTCCCTTGGACTATGGTCAAAGGGTGTAAATGGATGACACCAATGATTATCTTTCTTTTCTTATTTTTCCATTGACCAAGAAAAGTAGTCCATTCCTCTGCTCAGTTCATAAAGTCCATTGGCCAAACATTCATTCATTCATATCTCCTCCATATTTTCTTGGCCATAGACAATAACCAGATGGTACAACTAGATATTATAGTTTTTGAATTCTTGGTAGATCAAAATAAGAAAGAAAGAACCTATGGAGCTGAGGATGGAGCATCCCCTAGACAAATTGATTAGTTGAGCAATATTTCTCCCATATAATAGGATTCTCAATGTTAAGTGTAGGGATATGATCTATATACCATGAAATGTACCAATGTTCAAATTGCAATATTCAGGTTCTCTCAAATCCATCTTACTTACTAGCTTACTTGCTAACCGGTACCATCTCAGTATCGATACTATCCTTACTATTTGAATCACTGCCCTGGTACCGATACCTAACACTCATATATAACTGCTATGGATAACCATACCATTCTCACTACCATCTCAATATAGATATTACCATGTATAATTGTATCATTCCCACTACATAGATTTGGTGTGGGACCAAACTACAAACGAATAAGTGTATGTGCTTCACCTCCTTTGGGGTATACCCCCTCACCCAAAGCTTTCAACTCATCAATGACTAATTTCCATGCCTAGGTATGGTATAAACAACTTAGATATACTCTTTATACAATTGCTAATATATAGGAAAGAAACTTGACATGCTTACCTACAAATTTAATGGCTTTCAATCCATGAGTAATCTAGCTCAATCGTTGTAACCCTAACCCCATCCACATTCTGTTGCCCTGCCACTATTTGATTGAACTAAAAAATTATGTGCCACAACCAATGCATCGAAATCCACTCTATGTGAGGCATGGATTTCATGACATAGTACCCTCAAGGTACACAACCATACCCTCTTCCTGTTTGGTCTCAACATCATATGAATCATACTTCCTTTTCCTTGAATAATTCCTCTTGTTGTGAAGATTCATTCCAAATATTTGTGCATCAATCAAATTTGTCTCTCATTATTAATTATCCTTAGTCCTTATGCTCCTCATTTTGGGGGTCATTAAGGGGGTGCATAACAGTGATGCAAGGTTTCCTTGTGCTCACTCTTTTGTGGAATTTAGCTTTATCTTATGGTCCTATTGGCGAGGTTTATTACCACTATTCCTCCTTCACCAATATCATTTTCCTTCGCCCTGTTATCTATTTATATGATGGTATGATGCTTCGTATCATTATGGCAAGTGGTGTTGGTAGAGGTGATTTGAGGGCCCCCTGTTGTCTCTCATGCCATATTGATATTACTCTTATGTTAGAGGGTGAGATGCATGCATTGATTAGTAAGGTGGATGCTAATTTTTGGAAGGTGGTTACCTGGTTGATTGCGTTCCTTGTATAGCCTCAAGGCTCCCACTTGCACCCTTTTGGGGAGAAGTAGGGGAATATTTCAAATTAGAGATATCTCTAACTGGTCAAAAAATTGACCAATCAATTCCTCTAATGGCTCCCTCTCATGGAGTCACCCCAACGATCTGGGTGGGAGGGAAAACTCTCTTGCTCCTCTGCCAAGAGAGTTTGAGTTTGGAACAATTAATTTCTTACAGTAACTTCATTGTTCTAGGAGGGAGCCATTCCTCTTGCCCTTATGCCCCCATATGGATTAAAATGCTGAAGAGGGTGATTCTTCAGAACATTGTGTGAAAGTTCTTAGTTCGAGTGATGCTTTATTATATATGTAATTACACTTTTAGATTTTTCCATTGGTCCTTTCATATATTATATCTATAATTATGCATTTCTACCCTAATTATATATGTAATTATGATTTATTATATACGTAATTATGTTTTAGCAGAAAATGTTGCTATTATATATGCAATTTGGAAATTATTATATATGTAATTACGCTCTCGAATAATTAAACAAATAATTGATAGAAAGAGCTTCTCACCCCCCAACCTTGTGCTTGGGGATAGACCCTCATCCATATGAATGAGTTTCACATTAAAACCCTATGCTCTATCGAGCAACTTTGTTATGAAGTTATGACCATGTCGGTGGGGGGGGGGGGGGGGGGGGGGGGGGGGAATATTATGGCTCAAGAACCTACTCAAGAACATATTGAAACCCATTTGATTTGATGCCAAAAACAAATGTGTACCCTTGTATATGATATTATTCTATACTTGATTCACTTACTAACAAATAGGAAGGTGTCCCACCCCAACACACACCTTTATATAAGGAATTTCTCAGGGCTAGTGGGTACGACAGTCGTAGATAGCATAGCTTCGACAAGTTTTCTGGTCCCCATGGAAACCAATGTCTCGAGGGAGAAGGAAATAAGAAATTCCTTCAAGAAATTTCACAAACAATAGGATTAAAACAATCTATCCCATCCACTACCACTATCACTCCTATTGCTACTCACACTGAACTACACCAACTAACCTTACTACACTTGGTTCAATCAACACTTGCTTCATATAGTAGAATTGGCTTGTTTTTTAAGTAAGAGAATTAGTAGATCAAGAAGCAGGAGCATCATGTTGTGGGAATACCTATGCATATTGAATTATGATTGTTTATCTACCAAGACCATCCTTAGATCCATTTTTTGATGTAGTTGGTTAAGAAGATGATGAAGGAGATAAAGATTTAGCACCAAACAATTATAGAGCTAGTCCATATTTTCTAGTTACTTTTCCATTCCCTCCCTGCGAGGGCATGTAAAATTTGGGTTTTATCCAATAGAAGTAATATCAAATGCATATATCAAGGGGTTATCTTGAGTTTATTTGGTTTTTTTATAAATCCAACTATGTGCACAATCATATTTCCATTGAATACACATATAGAGTGTTGGTGTTGTTATTAAGTTATATGCCTAAATATTCAATATCCCGTGTAACAAGTACATGTAACCTAATTAAACTAAGGTAAAATAATAAGCATTTCCCTAATACATGCATTATAGAATAATACCTATCAATAAAAATAAAACAAGGTAGTAGTACTCATCAAGCTTTGTGATCTATGTACTACAAGTCAATATGCTTAATCATGGTTACCATTAGTATTCATAACAACTTAACTCTAGTTTGATTATGGTTCTAATTATGTTGAGTATGCTATAAGGATGGAAATAAGACTAAGCTATTATGGATACTTATATTATGTGAATAGTGGAAGCAATGGAGTTATAATAGGCATCATTTATACAAAAAGTTATCATTAGGTGGTATGTGAAACCAATACATAGTGAAATCAACACATGACATTTATCTCCTAATCAATTCAACTGCTTGTTACATAGAGTAATGTAACACAACTCATAGATCAAATTCCATGTCAAATAATGTTTTTTTCTATTATCTAAGTGTGTTATGCAATTAAGAACAAATATATTGTGTATAACTATGCAGTTTTTTTATATGTGCCATGAATAGAGTAGAACAACATGTACGATTAAGCTTCTTGTACTGAGTTAGTGTAAGAATTAATAAGAAAGTCTGAAGGATGAAGGAAGATGAAAATAAAAATTTGAACAAATAAATCTTCAGAGGTGGTGATTCCTAAACATCATCCTTTAATCATGGGGAACATAGAATGCAAGACAAGCAATGAGCAATATTTCCAGTGGGGAATTGTTTATCAAATGTTCGACTCGGGGGATTTATCAGAACTCATCCACAATGTTCCTAAACATTACCTAAGTATCAACATGTACAATAATGTGACTAAATCAGGCCTCCATAGGATTGTTTCCATATCTTTGTTCTTCCTTGTGCTAAGGTAATATCCTAGCTCATAGGCCAAGTGGACTTTTCCAATGGGTGGATCATAAACCAACACCATAGCCCAGTTGGAGGCTACCATACCTTCAACATATTGTCAAGAAAGTTCCTCCCAAATCCTAAAGTATGTCTATTTGAGGAATGGGTGAAAAGGGCTATGGATGAGGTACCTCCTAGGATGCTACCAAAAATGGTGGTTTTATGCAAAAATATTTAAGACTAGGATATCAAAAGTGTATCCAACTTCTAAATTGAAGCATCTTTTCAAAACATTCGTGTTATTGTTGGTGATACTATATGAAGAAAAATATGGCACCATGTTTCATGAATCATGGGTGCCTATGGTGAATGAAATTTGTACTCATGGATCAACATTCAATTGGAGTGCAATAACGTCCTCTTCATTATATAAAACTATTATGGCAATGAAGAGTGATAATACAACTATTTTCTTTATGTCAAACTACCTTTTGCACTCCTTTTGTTCATAAAATAAATTTCCATAACTAGGATGGAAATGTTCAAAGACTTTTCCTCCAGTACATGTTTAATGCAAGTTCTTATGGGATTACAAGCATAAATAAAAGAGGACATGAATATGCAAAAATTTTATTGCTCCACTGTACTCTTTGTTATTTAAGAAATAATGTCCATGCCTCTTGGAACAAACACAGGCAGTCATAGGAGGCATTAGAGATTGGTATTTGCATGAACAAGGAGTCTACATCAAGGTTTATGATTCATCGATAGCCCCTCATCTACTACCTTTATATGCTCCGGACATAGCAATTTTTTTGGAAATATTATATCAGACATTTGCTCATTGTGAAAGGTACTCTTAAGAGGGAAAATAGGTCAATATGGCCTAAGTTTCCTATCAGGAATGAATACTATGGAGTTTATAGAACCATCCAAGCCATGAAAGACACCAATGAAGTTGAATCATACCATTTTCAAAGATAATATTAAGGAGATATGACACTTAAGATGTAGCTATTAGTAAGTGTGTTGTTGTTAACAAAATGTGATCTTACCCTCATGAGAGGGATACTGGTTAGGATATCTTCAAGAGACTTATTTATCCATATGAGGTTAAATAATAGCTAAGTCAAGGACCTCAGAAGAAGGCCAAATAGACCCACGCTTCACTTATTTTCAGCCTCTAGCAAGAAGTTGAAAATCTCCACAGGGCATTAGAATAAGTGAAGCAGATGAAGCAAGAATTTGAGAGAGAAGAAGACAGGCTCAAGAGGAGGATTGAAGAAGAGAAAACAACAATGAAGAAAGAATAATAGATAAGAAAGGCATAATAAGATGACCTGGTGAAATAATTGTCTTTGGAAACTAAACAAATAATCAAGAAACATGAAAAACAAATGAAAAGTGATGAAGAGCTTCATAGGAAAATATATGTGAAACTCCAAAATAAGAAGGAATAAGCTATGTGGAAAGATAAAAGGATTTAACACCTTGACATTCCATCATCTCCTAGGATACCCCCCACTCCCTAGTCTCTAGTGGAACCATGTGAGATTGAATAAATGGGGAAGGAACAACTTTTCCCATAACCATGGTTGACCCAACAGTGGTATTGAAAACATTCAATTATGAATACAAGAAGAACAAGGTCAATAGGATAGTTTCAAAAAAGGACTAAATTGGGAGAGATATTTTCACTAAGGAGGTTCTCATTCATGATACAACAGTTCATCCAGAGATGAATGAAACTCCCATTATTGCCATGGCCCAAGCAACAAACGATAATGTTGACAAGTTGAAGAGAAAGGTCTATGATGCTTAGTTGGAACTCAGTGTTGCTAAGTAAAGAATTACAGAGCCAGAATTCTAGAAGCAAGTTGAACTAGACTTAGTTAAAGAGTTCAAAGGGAAACCACTTGATATCTAAGAGGAGCATTCAGGGCATAAAATATAAAACTACTAAGTTTGATGATTATATAAATAGGATGCGGCCTATCAAGGAAGAATCTGATAATACTACAAATATTCTAGATGACATCATTTAACGGAAAATACACTATCATGATGAGGGGGTAGACATTCCTCAGCTCAGTGACTTGGAGAAAATATTTTTTTTCAAAAGCTTGGAAATGTCTGGACAAGGTTAGAGCCTTAGAGGAAAACGCTCAGGAAGCTTTCAAAATTTTCTTCAAGTTTGAAGGAGTGGTTGGTGAATTCTTAAATAACTTTAAGTTACCGATGTTCTTGTTAACATTTGGTCCTGTATCTATGGAGCAGTGTATAAAATAAAAGGAGAGAGTGATTGAACGATGAAAGCATTAGATCCAGGCATTAAACGTTATCACCGGGGATAACACAATTTATATGAATATTTTTAGAATACAATTCTAATGTAAATTAAAAGGCATGTGTCTCTATTTCTAACAAGATTTCATAAGTACGATGCTAGGGAAGTAAATTACATACACTTATTGGGTATATAAAAATAAAGTTGAGTAGTTAATCTGGAACTTGGGTCAATCTAACATTTTTTTCCCTTTTATCTCATATAATTTTATAAATATTTTAGTGAGATGAGAAGTTTCTATTTGACTCAAATCCTAAAAGATATTAAAATTTTGGCACTATGCACCAATTGGTTTAAAATTCATAAGGTCAAAAATCCACTAACATTTACAGGAAACCTCATAACATAAATAAGAAAAGAGAGATGTAATCAAATAAAACCATCATATACATACTTAAGTGCCTTTTCCTAGCTTCCAGTTGAAAGCAAGTTCATTTATGGAATCCATGCAATTTCCTTAATAGGTGCATCATGCATGGCCAAAGTCATTGGATGAACCCTAGTAAGAAGTTGCCACATTTTAGCTTGTTTATCACAACCAAAAACTAAACCACTGAATTATACATTCAGCATATTTTTGGAGGTTGTGACATGCTCCATATTTACAGGAGGAAAATGGAAAAGAAATGCATACCTTAAAAGGTTTGTTAGGATTGCGAGGACTTGTAACAGTATTGATGGTGTCGAAAGTAGTAGCCATTGAAGAAACTCTTTGTGAATTAACGTCTTCAACACAAGGAAGCAAGACATAATTCCTAAAGTCGTAATTATGGCAACCTAGAATCCCTCAATTCTTCCACATTTAAAAGGCCCCGAAAACTATGAAAAAACAAAATATGTCAAGGCTTTGTTTTAGAAAAAATGTTTAATTGCCAAAAATGCTCAACCTTCAAATCTCCAAGAAGAGCAAGTTGCGTTGTTTTTCCTGTACAAGTCTCCCTGGGCTCGTGCCTTAGCTTTCCCTCTAATTGATAAGCCACCAAAGTTCAAATGCTTAACATACCCACCAACGTTCAAATGTTTAACATTGCCTCTCGATTTTTTGACATATGTTTTGTCATATTAACAAAGAAAATTATGGGTAAACAAGTAGTTGTAAAATGTTATTAATTAAGGTTAGTATATATAAAAAAAACGTTGAACATTACTCTAGATTTTTTAAGCATATTTTTTGTTCATTGGAAAAATAATGATTGAGGTTAATTTATATTAAGTAGACTTAATATATGTAATATAGTAGTAATAATTTATTTTTAAGTTTATGGTTATTTGACTGTTAAAGTCTATAAATGTGTACACACTCTACTCGCATAGAGGTGTAGATACTCTACCCCCTTACATTTGAACCTATGACTTGTTTTGAGGAAGCACATGTTCTTGGCCATTATAAAGATATAAAAAGGTTGGAAATTTTCTCCAATATTCAAATATTAGCACTCATGACCATCCAAATGTAGAATCTTCTACTAAAGAAAAACATAGATAGACCTGAGGCTTGAAGGGAATTTTATTATGGAAAAACATAAAAGGAAACATAGAAAATGTATTTCAAATACTACATTAATACAACAACATCCAAATCCTATTAATGAATGAAATGGAAAAAAGAATCTATAAATTGAAAAGTGATACAAAGTAATTTGAATGGTGCTATATTATTTATGAAGAGATATTTCTCAACTACTCTTAATCACAAGAAAACATTACAAGAGGCCAAAAATACCTTTGAACATAAAGTATGAGGCCCTAAGATGCAAATATTCTAAAATCCAAAACCCTAACCCTAGGAAATTATGTGCCAAAAAGAATGTGGGCCCAAAAGAGGCTAATTGATATATCAACTTCCCCAAGGCAGCAACTTTTGCATGAAAAATCCATTTAGGACATTACTTGAAACATTAAAATCCAAACTATATGTCTGTAGCCTATGAAAAATGCCAAAAATTCAAGGGAAATGCCAAAAAAAGGAAGTGAATGTTTGAGACCTAAAACACTATAATAGAACTACCAAGATGTGGAATAAAGTTGAATCAATGGAACAAGTGGGTGGTCACTAGCATTCTCTTCAATTAATTGCCTCCCCTTAGGAACAAGTGGTCCATTTTATGTCAATTTCCTTCGTCAAGTGGGGAAAATTTTGTTGAATATGACTCCTATTGAGACATGTGTGCCAAAGTAGGAGCATGAGGTCCATATGAGAGGTGGAAAATATGGTTGAACTAGCTACACACTAAATATAAGGTTTAAGCCAAAGAAAAGGGAATATCAGATTTAACAACATCTTCACCCACAACCTTTGTGTTAGTGTAAGGCCTATATCTGAATGGAGAGTTGAGGGGGCACTTCCAATCGGATCTTAAGAGGTGTTATTTATATAAATACAACCATACCTTATCTCCCACCCTAAACTTATGTGGCACTCTAATCTAGGTGGATATTGGTGGCCACCCACCTCTTCCACTAAGTATGTGAAGCTTGTTTTCCCAGAATCCACCCAAAGAATGGAAAAAAGGTGACAAAACCAAGTCAAAAGGTATGTGTAGCTTTCTCCATGTAGAGGTAGGTGCTAAATCCACACTCTACAATAAAAAAATTTGGATTAAAAAGAGTGGATCTTGATGCTACATGCCCACTATTACCCAAAGTTTTGTATGAGCTACATGAGATACAAAGTAAATATTCTTGTTATTCAAATTTAATAAAAAATGTGACTATGTCTTCCTAGACAGAAGACAAATATCTTCCACAAAATATTTTCTCCACGATCCTGATTTAAAATGAATATCTTCCCTTGATGTGCCCCGTTGTATACAAAAATGACATTGACAGGGCCTTTGACTAGTTGAACAGTAGTGAGGCCCCATGTCCATTCTAAACTTTCCCTTCTCAATAATGTACACCGACCCTAGTTGCTTAGCTGAGGAAGTTGAACCTGCAACTGTAGGAATTGAAGGACTTGTAGGAGAGAGATCAAATTCCTTCTTCTTACCTTATGTTGTGAGATTTTGGAACCTCATCACATGCATCATCTTTGTTTTTTAGGACATCGAGAAGGCCCACTTACTCTGCTTGGATCCTTTGGAATCGAATGCAAGATCGGTTGAGTATGGTGAATATAGAGTGACAATTCTCAATTGTTGAGTTTTGATAAAAATGAATGCACAACTTGGAGTTTCACTAAAAGTGGGGGTAGAGAAAAACTATAAGTGCATAAATGAAGGGTTTGAAAATAGGTAATAGGATGGAAACAAATATCGACCACCAGGAATTGAACCAATAATGTGATGGTTTCAAAAAGTGATATAGTTCATTAAAAAGGAAAGATAAGGGGATATTTTTCCTTCCTAATGGGATATAAACATTTGTCCTTCAAATGTGGTTCAATTTCAGAATCATTGCTAGAGCACTCACCTTTCTAATATTTTGACTTTTTATAACTAGCAATTGAATCAAAAGGTGCAAAGGAAATTCAATAAGAGCATATGGAGGAGATTTTATAGGTAAAAATAGTTCATATATCACCTCTACTCTTGGCCTTTGCACTATTAGAAACAACCATATATCACCTGCACTTCTATTTTCTTTTGCTACTTTTTACCCAGACATGTCTCCTTAACAGTGGAGACATTTACATACTATTTTTTATGCATGATATTTTTCTCTTTTCCCATCTAGATAAAACAATATTAAAAAACCTATGGGTGGCTAAATTTTTAATCCCTATTATATAGAGGATAATTGGTACACCATCTCTAAAAGTGACATCAATATGATAAAGTGAACCTGCTCGATAAACATATGGATCCATGTGGTTTGTGGTCCTACTCCAATTGATTCTCATTTTTTCCTCCTAACATGGCTTGTTTGAGTAGTAATGAGGAAAATTCTGTGGATCGTGATATACCTAACCAAAGAGTTCTCTTTCCATGGGTTCGCATAGGTACCAATGGATGAATAGCTTGTGGATGCATGTGATAGAATGCATTTCATGTAAGATTAATTTGTATTTATTTACTTGATATATATTTAAAAAATAATAGTAAATAAATAATTCTTTTAATATTTGAAATTTTAATCTAAGTAATAATAGAGTGAACATATACTATATACCAAAATAATGTGTTGATTTATTAAATAATGTGATAGTAAATATACAAATAAATAAACATTTCTTTTAGATAAACATGTTATCTTGGGACATTAAAAACTTGTTGAGGAAATTTCAATTATGCACTAACTTAAAAAATATTGTTGACCAAAATATTTCATCAAGCCATGATCCAACAACCTCCTAAAAACACATAAGAAGAATATGCATGTTGAGACCAATTGTACATCATAATGATAAACAAATTAATAAATCACAACTTTTTCATGTATGACCATAAGAATCACATAATATTCTATGTATATTATAGGTAGAAGTTAATGATCCCAACTTTCACTCTTACTGAGTCAGACATGTCTTTATCTTTGTTAGGTAATTCTTCATCATCTTCTTCCATTGGTTCAAGGCATAAAAGACACTCTTCATCAATAAAGTATATATATGATATAAATTAGAATTTGTGCCTCATTCCTCAATCATCTACACATTACCAAATTGTTAGAGTCCACATAAAGGAGTGGAAATCCACCAAAATACATGGGTACCTAACTATTGCAACTACTGACCCATTAATATCTCCTTTGAGTACATGGTTCATTAATATTCTCAATGGACTCTAGCTAACTATATAGGAAACTTCAAGTTTTTAGATGTATCACACACCCTAGAGTTTACAACCAAAACAATCCACTCATAGAGAATTCAATTGATACATGACCAGTATTCTATAAGAGGTTGTGCAGTATATTAAACATGTTATCCATATCATCAAGGACACATGGATAATGGTTATGCCTTCTTACAAAAGTCATACAATGATGTGAACTTTACATAATACATAGGTAGATATGGTTACATGCTATTTACATGCTACATATCATGAAGGAAATAAGTACAAGATTTTATAATATCAAATGTTATATATAATACTCATCCCAAGTACCAACTCTAGCTAAGATCAAGCTTAAAAACATCAATGATCAATATACATAATATATACACACCATGTTAAACTTCTTCCACATATAATATGTGATTTATATTTATATATGGTCTTGGTTTTGATTCAATATAATAAAAGGTGTGCCTTGTTTTTCCATCTCCAACCAATATCCATTGCTACCATAATGAACGTCATTGCCATGTTTTTGGATGAAAATCCAAAAAATCTCCATTATGTCTAGAACATCATTATGTGCTCCCTATTGAAAACTCATAATTCCAACTAAGAAATATCTACCATTAACACTAGGAATCAACCAATACTACTTCAATACATCTTTCACCGTTATAATAACTAAACACTAGTTATTCATTGTAGAAACTTTTTAGCATCTCTACAACTATTTTTTCATATATGTTGCTCCATTATGATTTACTTATAGGATTTCCATCTCAAACAACATATGAATTGGAGACCAATCATACATTTTGGCAAAACATTGGGACTGCAAAAAATAATTAGGAACTTATTGTACTGTATGGACTAACATCAACCTAACTATAAACATTGAACAATAGGAAATTTTATGAACATACTTCCTCTTATCAAGACACGTATGTACCCAAATAATGTTCCGAATAATTCACAACTAGGAAAAGGTTATAGATATATAATGCATCCAAATTGATCTTGCATTCTCTACTAATCTAAAGACTTATAAACCTAGTTAATAAACCTCTCTTATCTAAATCTTGTCGGTCCTGCACGCTCCCTTTTCTTCACCTATTTATTCACCTAATCCCATCTCTGACTTCTTCAATAAATCTCATCCTGATGATGAACCACAGAGGCTGGTTCGAAACGTCGATGCACTTAAACAACAGATGCGATGAATCCGGAAGACACAACCACACAGAATACAAATCGCAGAAGTCTCAAATCCATAATTTTCGACCTATACGGAAGGGAGAAATTACAAGAAGTCCGTTTGCTGGAACAATACAGGGTAAAAATAGCAAAGAAGAAGTCAGACCTCACCTTTCTCAAACGTTGCAGAGACGCCTCCATTATCCCTCCATTTGCCTCCATAAAACACAGTCTCAAAAACTTCCGAAACTTCCACATTTTCAACAAAGCAAGCCTGTCCCTCATTCGCTCAGAAATTAACAAAATTCGCTCAGAACTCAACATATTAAGCCAAAAAGCCCTTAAGCTGCACCTGAACCTACCGAATCTCATTGATCCAAAGCTCTGGTCCAGAATAGACGCTTGCGCCTCTCTAAAATCAATTAAAATAGAAGAATGCAAAAACAAAAAACACTCGCTGAAGTTTGAAAAATTAGAAAAGAAGATGAACACCGGCGTATCCTCTACAATTCGCTCTAAAACCGATTGGGGAAAATCAAATTCGAAGTCGAATGATGAAGCAACTCCCTGCGCAGGCACCACACCACCCTCGTCTGCCAGAATTCGACCTGCACAAGTTTCCTTTCTGAAGACCCTGATCATAAATAACGAATCTGGTCACAAGACAATGCGAACAGCACAAAATCTGATGATCCCAGTCTCGGGTCACGATGATAAGAATAAAGAGCAACCGCCAGAAAAAACAGTGGAACCGAGTAAGGAAGAGCGCCCAGCTCTCAATTCATTCACGCACCAAGTAACAAACCCCAATCTGCCAGAAGATGAAGCACCGCAATCAACAAGCAGCGCTGTGAATATAACAGCCATACCAGACCCGCGAGCAGACACCATAGGCAACAGATCGATACACGGCTCCAAGAACGAAGACATAAACAAGAACTCAAACCTGCTGGACAACAAAACAAAGCAAGACAATAAGAATTGCGATCCAGGACACGACGAGGAATGCAGCATAACGCCAGCGCATGAAAATATCGACATATACATTAAAACCGTGGGCAGAAAAAGAAACAGCGGCAGCAACCACGATATTAGCCAGGAAGAAAATAATATCATCCTCGGTGACAACACAAAGGCTGACATAATAGAGCCTCAGCAAGACATGACAGAAGACCAGACAAAAACATCTCAGAAGGAGAAAAAAGTAAGCATAATAAACCTCTCAAATGCGCAGATTGATGAAGTCACCATAAGTTTGCTCGAAAAAGGCTTGAATTTTGCAATAGCGCCACACACCATCCCCAAAGACGATATTGTTTGTAATATAGAGTATGGGATTAAAGATATGCCTGACAGCATTAAAGAAGTTATCAGACAAGATTGTTCCATAATACTCAGAAAAGCGAAGCCTCCCAAAAGCAATATAACAAAACAAGAATACATGGCTCTCAAAACTTTAAACCAAAACCCTGACATTGTGGTCCTAAAAGCAGACAAAGGGGGTGCAACAGTTATAATGAACACTAAGGACTACAATGAGAAGATGCTTGATCATTTAAACAACAGCGGCTGCTACATCAAATTGAAGAAAAATCCCATAAAGAAGATCTCCAGGAATGTCAACACCTTGGTGAAAGCAAGCAATGAACACAACATGAAGAATCTTATTGAAACCAATCCCTATACCCCTAGGATTTATGGGGCCCCTAAAATTCACAAAGAAGGGATACCCATTAGACCCATTGTCAACACTATTGGTGGCCCCACTTACCACCTGGCAAAGCATCTAGCTAAAAAGCTCAAACCCTTGGTAGGAAATACCAGCTCCTTTGTCAAAGATTCCCACCATTTCATTAAGGAAATCAAACCCATAAAGCTAGACCAAAACGACATCTTAGTAAGCTTTGATGTAAAAGCCCTTTATACCAACATTCCTATAAATGAAGCCATGGAGGTTGTACACAAAATTACTGACACCAACACAGCTAAATTGGTTGAAGTCTGTTTAAAATCCACCTTTTTTAGCTTCAAAGATGAAATATATGAACAAACATGTGGGGTGGCCATGGGATCACCCCTGTCTCCCATCATTGCCAATTTATTCATGGAACATTTTGAAACTAAGGCCATTGAATCTGCCCCCCTAAAACCCAAATTGTGGAAAAGATTTGTTGATGACACTTATGTCATTTGGCCTCATGGAAAGGAAAAACTAAATGAATTTCTTGAACACCTTAACAGTCAATCAGATTTCATCAAGTTCACCATGGAAGTGGAAGAAAATGGTTGTCTTCCCTTTCTTGACATCCTCATCAAAAGGAACCAAGATGGCACTATTTCTCACCAAGTCTATCGCAAAGAAACTCACACCGAACACTACCTACATGCCAATTCTCACCATCATCCAGCTCAGAAACTCGGGGTACTAAACACCTTAGCAACAAGGGCCATGCGTATCTCAGATCATGACAATTTTGAGCAAGAAAAGAACCATCTCTTAAAAGTCTTCAAGAAGAATGGATACAAGAGACACCAAGTGATCAAGGCTTTCAAGAAAATTGAAAATCCCATGAACAAACATCATAGGGATGATTATGCTTATTCTGTTCACCTCCCTTACATTCAAGGCATCACAGATAAAATCGCTCACATCTTAAGAAAGAACAAAATAAAAACCACATTCAAACCTTTGAAAACAATCAGTAGATGCCTTAAATCAGTGAAAGATCCTATTGACCCTAAACACCACAAAGGGGTTTACTTGGTCCCTTGTTCATGCGGAAAGTCATACATTGGGGAAACCGGTCGATCTATATTAACAAGAATTCAAGAGCATGCTGCGGATATTAACCATAACCGCTCCAAAACCTCTGCCTTAGCTGAACACTCAAGCAAAACCAATCACCACATTTGCATCGAAGACTCCCGTGTCATGGCCAGAATTGAGCATTACCACCATAGAAAATTCAGAGAAGCTATTGAAATACGAAAACATCCTGATAACCTAAATCGCGATGACGGTTGGAAGATAAGCGACAATTGGATTCCCACAATAATAAAGGATTCCACCACTACCTAGTCCCCCATTTCCATCTCCCCTTTTCATCCCTATGTCTGATCTTCTTCCCTTACCTTCATATTGCAGCATGCCCTTCACCATATCCAATTAATTTAATTCCCAATATAATTAATTTAATTTCCACCATAAAATTCCAAACATATTAAATAATATTTACATCATTACAATATTAAATTTAATATAGATATATATATCATAATATATTAAATTAACCTATAAAGATATATATATCATAATAAGTATCATAACAAAAAAGATATATCTCATAACAACATTAAATCAACCAATAAATTATATATACCATACAATATTAAATTAATATTATAACAAAATCTTAACACTCATTAAATCAATAAATACACATCACATTACAATAAAACAAAACATAATATATATTAAAGCAAAATCAATATTCACAATATAATAAAACAAAACACAATATACATTAAAATCAACATACATCAAAACAAAACATAATATATAATAGAACAAAACATAACATATATTAAATCAATATACAATAACACAAAACATAACCTAGATTAAAATCAACATTCATTAAAACAAAGCATAACATATAAAACCAATAAAACGAGACATAACATATATTAAAATCGATATATATTAAATCAAAACTTAATATACAATAAATCAATATATATATACATATATCTTAATACATTAAAACAATATATAATAAATCAAAACTTAATATATAACAAATCAATATATATATTAAATCAATATATATTAAATCAGAACTTAATATATAATAAATCAAGATATATTAAAGCAAAACTTAATATATAATAAATCAATATATATATACATATATCTTAATACATTAAAACAATAAGCTTCAACAAAACTTAATACATTAAATCAAAAATTAGTTTAATAAATAAAACAAATTATGTCAAAACATAATAAATATAAATAAATATACAAATAAAATAAAATAATATAGCCAAAAAAGATTTAAAACACATTTTAAAATAATTAAAAAGATAAATGATAATAGTAAGAAAATAATAAAAAAAGAAAAAAAAAAAATTAATTAAAAATTAAAATTTTACCTAAACCTAGTTAATAAACCTCTCTTATCTAAATCTTGTCGGTCCTGCACGCTCCCTTTTCTTCACCTATTTATTCACCTAATCCCATCTCTGACTTCTTCAATAAATCTCATCCTGATGATGAACCACAGAGGCTGGTTCGAAACGTCGATGCACTTAAACAACAGATGTGATGAATCCGGAAGACACAACCACACAGAATACAAATCGCAGAAGTCTCAAATCCATAATAAAAAACATTTCATCAATGAATATCTAGAGGAGATACTACTTCTTGCTATATTTTCCTTCTAGCTACAACACGCCATATCAAGAAAACCAAAGAATGCCACTTACATCAAAGTGTCTCATTGCAAGGCTACAATAATCAACAAAATATAATGGTACGTGTGACTAAATAATTTTCCCTACATATTTATCTAGGGTAAAGAACATACTCGTTATCTTCATATACATCTTCAAATTATGGATTCAACATTCATCTTGGATATTTAAATGTTTCCTTTTATTTGTTAGAATCATGAACTTTAACAAAATTGTTGCACTTCCATATTTGGTTAACTAAGATCAATACACTTTTTAAGTTTTGACTTCAAGACATTTGTATCACCACCATCAAAGTTCTACATCAACATGTACAAAAGGAATTTGATATAAGGATCTAATCACGATATCAAAAATGCATAAGGCTTTTGTACAATACCTTTTTTCCTATCAAGCTAACCATGGCCAATTATTAGCCAGAATGGAGAGTAGATTTGGTTTTTTCTTGAAGTCACTTACCCAAGGGATGTGACGTATAGGATTCATTGAAGAAGTTGATATTTACCACATGACCCTACCCACACAAACTTATAATTTATTTCAATAACATATATACAGGGAGTTCATGTTCTGTTGTATTCCAATCTTTCCCCAAATCCAAAATATAGTTAACAACAGAAGATAAAGAAATAGATGAAGAGAGAGTACTTGAGGGTAGCGCCGTCAAAGTAGTGGCTAAGTGTAGTTATGGCCAATAATATTTGTGCTCTATGGAATCCTCATCAATAATCATAAGAATAGTTTCATTGAGGTCTGGAGCCAAATTCATCGAGACAATAAGGATAATCGAGACAGTTTCAAAAAGGACATGAGGAGTCGTCATCTTCAAGACAAAGCCTTTCGCCTTCAACTTGTGAGATGAGGGTTTTTACTTTCCTTTATTGCCATAGAACCCTATTTGACGTTCAGCAACATTACAGTCATCCTTGTGATATATGTGACATCTTAACAGGATTCCCTCTTAGTCTAAGGTTTGAAGATAAGTGATGCCTTGATGTTGGAGTTTCATTTGACCCCATAAGTTGTCTCTTATATCTAGATTTATGAATACCATTGTGACCTTCATCTCCACAAAAGTCTTTGAAAGTGAGATTGACCTCTAAGCATTCCCCTATCTTGTTTCTAATTTCCTTGAGAGCCTGCTCAGACCAAATTGTATGTTTAGTCCAGGAAGTCAAACCAGGAGAGGAGCCTTGTCTAGCCTCTCCTGAGTGGGATCAAAAAGAGGGGTCCAATGGTTAAACATGAAACAGGTGTATTCAATACTCCAAACATTATTCAGAGCCGAATGAACCTCTTTAGACTTGTTCAAAAAGAAAATCAGCCAACCTCTTACCACCATCTTGAAAGTTGGTAGTGGGTTGATGTGAGGCCCCCCATCCTTTGTCATCCATTATGATATTGTCTTCCCACTAAAATTACAACCACCAACACAACCCACGAAAGTAAAATAATGCATATGAATGACTTCATGCATCTCTATCTTGTCACCGATAATTAAGGAGAGATAACCATTCTTTTCTATCACAAAGGGGTTCTTTCATTTTGAAGTAGTAGATCAGGGGTTTAGCTCGGAGGAATGAGTGGGCCCCTGCAGGGGGGGGTGATTCTGGGTGAGGGAAGAGATGTCAATGAGATCGATGACGGGATTATGGGAGAAGAAAAATGAATGGAGGAAACACTAACAGGTGGAGAAGCGATTTATGGAGAACTAGAAGGAAGAAATCCTTCAAAACTGAAAAGCGAGATAGAGAGCCAGAGGCAAGGAGGGGGAACAGAGCTCATAGCTAGTATGGATAGTTAGGTCTATCAATGATAGTGGAATACTTACACAAACTTAAGGCTCCATAACCAAAATTCATAGTCGATGAGGAGAAGTACATGGGGCAGATAACCCCAAGGAGAAAACCTCAGTCGATAGCTCATAAGAAAGAATATAATCAAAGATAGGGGCTAAAAATGTGTAAATGAGAAAACTTCAAAGGAATTCCAACCAAAACAGATGGAAGGGTCTATAAAATTACTGATTCTTGTATAAGGACCCAAATTTCATAGTGTACCCATGTCGTTGCTTTGAATAGAAGTCCACCAATGAAAACCCTCCATGAGTGAATCTACAAAATGTGTAAAGACGTTGTCAACAAGTGGAGCCACAAAACCATATACCATTATTGCTTCAGGCCTCTATCATCTAAGTGGGGGCACAAAAACTTGGGTCATGCTTCCTTCAAGCCTTAATCTTCCAAGTGGAGCCACAAAACCCTGTTCCATGCTTCCTTCAAGGCCTAATCTACCAACTGGCATCACAAAAATGTTTCCTTATAGCACTAGGTCCTCCCAATAATCATCCACTTGGATCTCTTCCATGATAACAACCTAAACCTAAGGAAAAAAAAATACAAAACTAGAAACGAGTTGCAGCCAAAGGGTAAATACTATTGATGGTGGATAGTAAAAAGAGGGAAAATTCTACTAGTTACATCGAAAGTGGGATAACTTGAATGATGAGCTTATAGAGCGCTTGAAGGGATGTGCAACCTCAGTGCGAGATCCATGCTAATGCACACATAGACATGGGTGCCCTAGCTGCGTAGGTTGAAATTCCACAACTTCCTTTATCGAGCCATGGCTCTCATGGATTCTAATATTTGACAAAGTATAAAATGGGTCCATTGCTTCCATCAAGGGACCTTGAAGAGGAAATGAAATAAAAATAAGTACTTGATGGAAGAATTAAAGAGAACGAAAATTATTTATATTTATTTCCTAAAGAGAAGAAGACCAAAGGAAACAATTTGAAACCATCATTGTAAAGAAAGAAAATACTTGCACTCCAACTGCAAAAACTATCAAAGAATACAAAGAAACAATTGTTTCCCTCAAGAAAATTCTCAAGGAGAAGAAATTATCCTTTAAGTTATGTATCAAATCCAAGGAAGGATAATTTCAACATAAGTATCTCTTGTGGCAGAGTTGCAGAAGCTGAAAATGGTTGTCAAGAGAATGTAAATGTACACATAAACAATTGAAAAACAAAATAAAATAGAGGTTGTTGATTTTGTTGAAAGATGCATGGATGCATCACTGGAGTTGGAACACATGCTAATGAAGAAAATTCAAGAGAATGTATCAAGGTGTTGAATTAAATCCCAAAAAGGTTATACTTAATATTGAAATCCCATTGATGTAACATGGAATATGCAACATAGCCTTCAAAGTTTTTCGATGTTCAAAATGGCCAGTAAAACTGATGTAGGAACAAATGCTACAACAACTAGACAAACAACATTTTGCAACGTCATAGATTGCAAGGTGTTCAGTATTATGAGTATCGGTTGAAGGCATAGATTCATGTTCAGATTCCAAATCTATTTTTCTAGTTGATCTAATGAAAAAAAAATTACAGTGTTTTTAAACATTTATACAAAAATATGTTTTTATTATATTTCCAATAGAGATTTCTCTTTCCATATTATTCACACTTGTGACTCATGTATATGACTATTTTGATTTGTAGTTTGAAAAATATAGTAGGCAGCTACAGGGATTTGCTAGAACATTAATCTATGACCTTACAAAAATCACCCACTTCTCCTTAATTGTGTCATGTTGAGGTTTGTTTTAGATATTTTTTGACATAAAATTGAGTGTTTCTCTATCATAAATGTGTGGCTCGATACTCTATAGGGGTTTCTTAAACAAAATTTCCATGCCATGATATATGTATTTTCATGATATATGGATTTTTAAAAAATAATGAAGATGAATAAAAATATTTGAAAAGGAAGTAAGAAAATGCAATAGAAACTTCTAGGTATATTCTCATTGATAAGATGATGCAATTTTTCTCCAAACAAGGTATCATCTATTCCATCTATGGTTCCCACCCAAAACATTGTGATGACGATCAAAATACATTGCAAGAAATTTACTTGGAAAAAAATGATGCCTGACATTTGTGTGCTCTATTTTGGAGTTTTGGGCACATTCAACACTCAATTATTAATACTTGGTTGCTTCTTTCTTGGCATGGAATTCATATGGGACCTATGTGTGCTTCTACTTTGTTTTAGTTTCATCATTGGTAGTATATCATGTGATCAAAAATATATGTTATCATGTTGGAATTTGTAATTTGAATACAATGTTACTTCTGCTTGTTCGCAGTCACCATACAAACCTTGTTGCATATCATGGCATTTCATATAAAATGACATGGAATCCTTTAGACCTCAACTTCTAACATTTAGCACTTTACTTGATAGTTGGTTACTCTCGTGGACACTAGTGCGTTTTCGCAGTGACAAATGGAAAATGTGCATGGATTCAAGGAAAAACTAGAAAAAAATTATTTGTTTTGTGCTTAGATCCAATATTTTCCACCTAACCTTGCAGACATCCCGATAAAAATCTCTTAGGAATATCATTCACCAAATATTACTACCTCAACAAGGATCTAAATTCACCTAAATTCTTTCATTGATTCCCTTTGATGCATAGGACATCGACACATCATACACTGTTGATATTTATATGATCACTTGGGAATTTAAACTTTAGGCTTAATGAGATCTATTTTAAATTGGATTTCAAGATCTAGTCCCTATTTTTATGATGTCAAGGCATTGCTTAATATACAACAAAGTTTAAAATATGGAAATCTCAACAGTTTTACTTTCATTTCTTTTGATCTACACATATCTCCTTACTTATCAACATCTTGTATATGCATTTGGGTGCATCAATATGTTGTTTAATTTTATTTTGCATTTGTAATAATCCCACACGCACAAAGAATAATCCCAAGGCATCTCAATTCATGCCATGCATGCCAAGACTTGTCAAGTGCCAACATGTGCCAACTTGCACTGATGTGTGTCAGGGACTAATAGGGAATTTTATGGGGTGGTGTAGGGTATGCTATGGAGTGAAAAGGTGTTTTCAAGGAGTGTTAGGGAGTTCCAAGATAACACAAGGAAGAACTATGTCAAAATTCATGGAAATGAACAAATAAGAGGGTGTGTCAAGGAGTGCTAGTGTGTGCCAAGAGTGCCAAGGAGGGAGTGATAAAGCATATTCATAGTTAATTCCAAGGCATGCTAGGAAGTGCCAAGGTGTTTTGCGGAGCACTCGTGGGGTGCTAATATATTGTAGATAGTGCCAAGGCATGAAAATGCACGTCAATACGTTCCAGGTGCTAAGGCGGGACAAGATGTGCCAGGTCCAAGGGCATTCCAATGTGTGCCAAGGAGTGTCATGAGAAAAAGGTAGAACCAAATTTATGAAATTCAAGGAAATAAACACATAAGAGGGTTAATAAGTTAGCAATTTACCTTTCACAAGAGGGGAATGGGTAAGGCATGCTATAGATTTGTAAGGTGTGTCAAGCAGTGCCAAGGTGTATTGTAGAGTGTTAATGCATGCCATGGAGTGTTAGGGAGTGCCAAGCAAACATAAGGGATGACCAAGTCAAAATGCATGGAAGTGAATGTATAAGAGGGTGTGTCAAGGAGTGTCACGCATGCCAAGGAGGGTGTAACAACCTTGGGTTAAGTTTCCATGTAAATAAATAATGCATGGATATTATACAAGAAACAATAAAACCAAGGTCGTGGGACACTATTCCAAGTTGAATGAGGGGAAAAATGACATTGGGATCCTCTTGTGGTTAATTATTTATTGGCTATGGAAATTATCATTGGAAAGGGGAAAACAAATGGAAAATTAATTATTATACATAAGCAAGGACACGAGGAAAAAAATGCAAGAATAAAAAAGGAATATGAAAGAAATTCCACTTCAGCAAGTGGGGAAGATGAAGAGATCATAAAGTGATAAAAATAGTAAAATAATATGCATGTAAGGGAAAATGAAAAAAAAAAAGAAGAAGAGAAAAAGGAGAGAGAGAACATTCTAGCATTCTCTCGGAGGAAAAGAGAGAGAACACTACAACAAGAGAAATGAGAGAATGCACTACACTTGGACACAAGAAATAGACAAGCAAGGAAAGCAAGGAGTGCAAGAGGAATTCAGGTGACATCCAAGAAGAAGTCTGGAACAAAAACTAACAAGGGCATAAGAGAAAAAAGGAAAGAGCAGCCAACACAAGGACTTTTGTAGGTAACAATTTGCTTGTTGATTATCTTGCACATTTTTTGATTCATGGTTCATGCATTGTTATTTTTTGTCATTGGCATGGAGTTTTTCTCTGATAAATAGTCATGTACAACCTTGCCTTATGCATTTTCCTGGATAGCTATGATGTAGTGGGTTGTCCTTTGGTTTAGCTTTGGATGGCCAGGTAATTTTGGATCTGATTCAGGTGGTCTCAGGAAAATCCCAAGGGTTGGGGATGGAGATGGTTTTCTTTGGGTAAGCCCTTGACAAGTGGGTAGAGACAGGAAAAATCCTCTGGGTATAGTGAATAAATTATGATGCATCCACGATTGTATTGGTTTTTTTTATTTTTAAACCCGATATTAGGTGAAATCACTATGGATTGAGGGTGGAGGTGGTTTTCCTCGGGATTCCATGTTTGGTTATGTTTTGGTGTAACCGGTCTAATCCCACATTAAAATTTGGAGTATGGAATGGGGGAGATTGAGCAGAATCAAATAATTGGTTCAACCCAATCTATGGTTAGGTGGAACGTGGAAGTCCCTTAATTGGTTGGTATTATGCATATATTAATATATGATGTTATTTAATGAAGATCTATGAGGACAATTTTTCATTTAATGTGTTGAAAATGTGACTGGTTTGTCATGGCTTCACTAGTGGTAAAATGTACGTTATATGCATGGTGTATTTATTATTATATGAAGTGCTCTTGTTATTGATATATTTCATGGTGTGACAGACTCTTGTTTAATTTATACGGATGCATGAACTAATATGTGTTTGTTGCAGCTAGTATGAGAGGGCATCAACCATTGTTCATGAACATTTGATGAAACCAATGTAAACAATGAAAAAAATATGCATTCATGACCTATAGGCACGTTGATCACAACATGTTTGTAAAAATGAATAAATTCTAGGGGAAATCTTGCACAGGATCAAAGCTTAGAAATATATCGTCAAGAGCCAAGAATGTTATTGATATATTTTTGGACAGTTCTGGGCAGTTGGCTTCAAGGTTGGCCTTAAATTTATGGGACAAAGTCCTTTACCTCAATGTCAGAATTGGGAAATTTTTGCCACATCCACATCCATGAAGGCTTATTTGTGTGGTGACAAAGAATGGACTGAGCTAATGGGAAATGGCCACCTGGGAAAAGAGGGTTGATTTTAGTGTGATCATGTAACCCTCAATGATTTGAAGTTTGGTTGACAAGTTAGATCCCATTTCCATAACCACATATTGGAAGTTGGGTCTTGCATAGTGACTCTCAGTTCATGTTTACCCTGGTAAGTATGTTAAAATGGGTAAACTTGGGGTGAGGTGTTATAGAAGGGGTGACAAAACACACTGAAGGTATGCAAAGGCATGCTAGGAAGTGCTAGGTTGTGCTATGGAATGTCAGGGCATGCTATCATGTCAATATAGTGTCAAGGCATGCTAATATGTTACAGGTGCTAAGGGTTTCCAATATGTGCTAGGTGTTAGGGTGTGCCAATGCATGCTAGGGAGTAATAGGGGAAAAAAAAGGGAGAACCAACCTAAAATGCAAGGAAATTAACACATAAGAGGGTTAATAAGTCAATATTTTACCATACAATGACCATCACTATATGCACATACAACAATGATTTTTTAACAACCATCACCATATGCAACATTGGTGACGAACAATAAAGGTCTGTCATAGGAATGACCTTAACCAATGAACTTTTTTGTTGTAGTGTTTATAGGTTTTATCAAATATTTTCTAAATTTGGCGCATCACCAAATTTGGAAAAATCACCAAATATACCTCCAATATTATCCATTCCATTGCTAAAACTCTTTCGACTGCTAGTTTCCTCTATCGACTTACTAAAGTTCTTGTACAACAACACTTTTCACCATATGACCTAAAGCTATGAACAAGCCCCTATCACGATGTGGAATAAATTAGGTTAGAGTCCTATAAAATTTCATTTCTTTGTTGTCTTCTCGACGAAACTTATAAATTCTATTTTTTCACCAATTTTAGTAACACTTGAAAAGTTAACAAAATACAAATCCTTAGCACAATTATGATAACCCCTAGTTGATTTTCTGTGTAAATAAAATAAGACCAAGGATATGTGACATGTATTCTAAGATGGCTGGTGGGAAATCATTATAGTGGGAATCACTAATGGCTTATTAATGGCTATGGAAATTGGAAAAGGAAAAGAAACAATAAATGACATTTAATTATTAGAAATAAAGGAAAATAGGTCAAAAGTGAAAAGTAAGATGAAGAGACACAAATATGCATGCAAGGGAAATTAGAGAGAAAATGAACGAAAATGAAGAAAAAGGAAAAATGAAAGGAAAAGACCAAAGATCAATGATAAAAAGCCTTGAAAGAAATAATTCACAATTTTTTTTCTTTCTAGGTTTGGTTAGTTTAGATTTTGGCTCTCTTCTTCCATACTCTCACACTCTTGCACACTTAGAGCATTAATGGGGCATTATAGCATTCACTTGGATTTTAGGAAGAAAGTAAGGACAATAAAAGGAATTGAGGGCAGTGTAAAAGAAGGTTCCATCAACAACTATAGGAGGGGTACATTACAGGTCACATGTTACATGTGTGATTCCCTTGTTGAGGTTTGGATGCATGGCACATGCATGTGGTGCTTTAATTATTTTGTTGTCATTGGCATGGGATGTTTCTGGATTGATAATGATTTTAGAATTTCCTTTCCATTTCCTAGATAACCATGGTATTACGGGTTCCATATTTTTCTAAGCTTTGGATGGCCAATAGACTTGGATCCTGGTCGAGGTAGTCTCAGGAAAATTCCTCAGGGTCAAGGGTGGAGATCGGCCTTCCCGTGGAACTCTCAACAAATGGGTGGAGATAGGAAAATTCATCTAGAGTTAGGGAATCAAGTTGTAGGAATCTAAAATTGTTTGCGTATTAATTATTTATGGACCATTTTAAGTGAGATCATTGTGGCTAAGGGTTGAGGTGGTTTGGCCTCTGGAAGCCCTAAATGCTTCTATTTTGGTTTATCCCAAATGATCCTGCATTCATGATTGGAGTATGACATGGGGATGATTGACTAAAGGATAGATTTCGTTCAGCCCAATATATGGTTGGGTGTTATGTGGAAGTACCTGATTTGGTTGCCTTTTGCACATGATAATATGAGATATTTTCCTAATGTGATAAATGAGCACATGTTATGGTTATTATGTTTTTTTTATGGTTGATTTTTCATATTTTCTATTTTGGTTATATGTTGTTTATATGCATAGCTATATGATGTGCTCTTATTATGTACCTTATTCATAGTTTGATAAGCTATTGAATGAGTAATGTTTACATGGGCTAACAAGTGATGTTGCACCTAGGTAGATAGGCCGTTGAGCCTTCTTGATGATTATCCAATGAAGTTGAGAAAACCTAGATCAGAAATGCATTCATTACATGTAGCTTCTATGTTTATGATATGTTTGACGAAATATCTATCATGTATTAGGGATGTTTTGGGTAAGATCTAGCCCTAGTATTAATTATTTAAACTTTTCATCATGCAAAACTTAATTCTAGAAAGTTTCGGGTAGTTCTACATAGTGGTATGGAAGCTAGCCTGAAAAGGTGGCACAAATCTTGTGACTACTCACATAGAACATGGAATTTTCGGTCATAACCACAAGTAGGAATACTTATCGTTGTGGTTGGAGCCTTCATACTACATGTATAGTGTGTCATCAGTGCGGTTGCAGTGTCAATCTTGTGAAAATGATTTCAATCTCAGGAATTGATCAACATGGGTGGTTGTCAGGCTATTGAGTGATCTAGTGTCCCTAAGAGGTGGTAGTATGTGTTATGGTTTGAAGGCCTCACTTCCATAACTAGAACTAGGTGGTCGAGTCATGTCATAGTAAGGAGACCTTATAAAATTAAGTAAATGTGGGATGGGGTGGTTACAAAGTGGTGTCAGAGTAGTTCCGTTCCTTGCAACCTTTCCTCTGATATCAATGTTTCTGAGTGGTATTAGAGCAAGGTTGTAGCACTAGACCTCGGGTTAAATGTAGAATGTTAGACATGCATGTCATTTTTTAATATGTTTATCAATCATGCATCTTAGCTACTTGCTTTAATGGTTAAGATATCGATGTATGAGAAGATACACATTCGATGTTGTATCATGCTAATTTGGATTGGCCTATGTAGATGCAATAGCCTCTGCTGAGATACATTGAGGTATGATTTTGATTATATTATTATTTAGCTAACAATGACATATTGTAGAAAATACCAGGTTAAGTTATGAAGATTATAATGGTGGACTACAGTTCACATGACTCCACTTACAGTCCTAATGTGGAATCTGTGGAATGGGAAAGGTCATTTAAGCAGCAAGGATAACAATATTCTCCTAACCTAATACATACATTAAGGAGTGTGACTGTAGAGATTAAAATTTGCAAGGAAGGAAAGAAGAAGTTGATTGAGGAATAGGAAAGACTTGCAAGGGACCAGGGAAAGAAATTAAAGTTAATGCTAATGAGGCTCATTGTTGGGTAACTACATGGACCTTAATACTCCTCCAAGCTATTTTAAATCAACTCATCTCATAATTCCTTACATATTTTGATTATATTTTGCTTAATGAGTGAGTAAAAGTGAGATGTTATTCCTATTGGACTAATGTGCATTGATTGCAGGTTTTTGAGAGCAAATCATGGAAAATTTGGCTAACTAAGGGAAAAAAACTGAATGAGACAAGGAGGAGATATTGTAGGAGATATATCCTCCTCATTTAATCCTCACTCATTCGAATATTCCTCCACCAAATCACACTAGCTCTGAGTTGCAAGCAGCCGAGTCATGAAGATCAAAAGGCAGCCAAGCCAGTGACAGATAACGAGCCAATTCATCTTGAGTTTGGGATCTGAGCCTCCCTAGATTTAAGGAAGTCATTGGAGACTTCAGTTGTATAAATAAGGAGGCCTAGAGCCTCATTAGGATTCAAATTTTTGATGTAAAAGCACTAAGCACTTTTCAAGTTCAAAACTTGTGGAAGACATTGTTATGTAATTTTCTAATATGATAATGAGAATGAGCATTTTGTTGATCCAGCACTGAGTTGACTCAGAGGGCTAAAACTCTTGGGTTAGGGCCCAACCCTAGCAGCAAAGGATCCTCTTCTTGTATTTTTATGCTTAGTTGATTTCATAGATTAATGGTTGAATTGTCTTTCGCATCATTTCATTACAAGTAGTTGTGGATTTGATTAGTTTGCTTCCATTTGTGCATTGCTTTAGCAGTAGCTTAGGAAGATAAAGGAATATCGAAAATACATTAGTATATGGATTTGGCATCACTCCTCCCTTCAGGGACAGTGGTTCAAGAAAAGAACTCCTATGTAGCCCAAAAAAGACAGAATTCTAATTTCTCATGGAATTTAGGGTTTTCTATTACTTAGGCCAGCGTTTTACTAGTTTACAATAATAGGATTTAATTGTCATTTATGATGTCTTCAGCCTTGCATTAGATTTCATATAGGTTTCACATTACTATACAAGTTTTCACGTGCATGAAGTAGCCAACTAGCTCATGAAATTTTGTTCTCAATAGTTGATTGAAAATATTTCTTATTTAACATGATTCATGGATAAATGTTATTGATTGATGTAGTGTAGGAGTTTCAGTAGTGTAGAGGGATTTCATGACTAGAAACCCCACCCTAACCTCACCCATTTATGATTATCACTTTTTCCACTAAGTCGTTCACCAAATTCATCATTCTCTAAGAATACTTCTCCAAGCTTGTTGAGAAAATCCAACGATCTCACAAACTCTATTTTGAGCTCTGAAGGAGTCCTAGCCGTTCCCTTGCCTCATTTACCCCACCATTCACCTTCCCTAAGCCCTACACGACCATCCAAATCCCTCCTCTTTCTCTCGACCAGGTCCTGGAGGAATACACGAGATACTATAGGAGCATTAGGACATCCTGTAGGTTGATTTGTAGTGGCATGTTTCGAGGTTGAATTGTAGAAAAAGCACCTAAGAAGATAGGAGAAGACCCATACTTGCCTCCCAAGCCATATGACCATTCACCATCATCCCTAATACACTTGCCACATCACCAAGAGAAGTTAGCATTCACATTTTCACACAAAAATACAAAAATAAAAAAGTTATTGTATTCATTTACATGCACAACAATAGAATGTTTGGATGTTTCAAATTGCATGCCTAGGATAGTAGGGTTACACACATGTTAACTTAGAATTCTTTTGAAGCAAAGGCTCTTAGCAGTTAGTTAGATGAATTATGTGTTTAAGCATTTGATTTTAGTCTTTTCCTTACTACAGTCGACAAGATTTCATTTAGTGTAAATTTCCCTTTCTCTCACTGGTAATCAACCTTCTTTTGAATCAATAGACAACTAGTTTGAGAAACCATAGTGGTCTATCACCAACTTAGCAGTGACAAAGAGCAGACGCATTGCATCTACTTCTATACATAGCACTATCACCTCCAATTCTGTATGAACCCCAGGTTGATAAAGAAAAGTTGGTAGCCCCAGGAGTTGAAGCATTCTTGCTGCAATACTGGTGCTCATCACTTTTTGGTGTCGTTTCCGAGGAGGTGTCTAAGAAAGATGTGAATTTTTCTTTCTTTATTCCATTTCTTATCTCTAACATTCTGCTATTAGCTTCATTTCTGCAAAAGTAATTGTAAGTTAGTTTGCTTTCTTTTCCATTCTGCAAGTGTGATTTCATTCAAGCACTCTAGTTTCCATTCAGTTTGTGATTTAAATTCTGCAATTAGTCTCAAAGTTTGAAAAGAAACAAAACAAATTAAAAACACTTCTTTCATGCCTCATAGGAATAGGAATAACTTAGGAAAAATTCTACCAAATATCCCCACCACTTCAAACAATCAACCTTCCCTCTTCTTTGGTAGCTATGAATTGGAGGATCCCTTGGGCGAACAATGAGAGATTTTTGAAGATCCTACAGGGGGAGAAGAAGAAGGAGAACATATTCCAACTGACCTAATGGATGAAAATAGAAATGACAGAGGAGATAGAGAAAGAATTGAGGGTGTCTTTCCCATCAGAGAAACTAATGGGGATACCAAGATGAAAAACATAAGCCCCTCTGCTCTTCCTCATTTCCATGGCCTGACATGAGAAGGTCCGGACACTTTCTTGTTTGAGTTTGTTGTCATATGAAAAACTTATGATTACACCACTAATGAGCAGCAGTTGAAACTATTCCCATCCTCTCTCAAGGATGCAGCTCTGCATTGGTTCATGTGTTTACCTGCGGATAACATCACAACCTGGGCTCAGATGCAGCAAGCCTTCAACAAAAAGTATCGAGACTACTACAGGTCCAAACACACTAAAGAATAAATTTTTAGGATGACCTTAAGGCATGATGTATACCTAGAGGATTATGAAGAAATATTCCATCTTAGCTACAAAATTGCTAGGTGCACACTTGATCCTAAGTCATTGGAGCTAGTCCTACTCGAGGGGTAAGGGAAGATCTTCTATATACCCTAAACTTGCTCGCAGGAGGGGACATATACCAGCTACCCTATGAAGATATCAAGACTGTCTTTAGGAATCATTCTAGAGCATCTAGGAAAAAGGGTAGGGATAGTCAACCAATGGCCAAGCCATCCTCTTCCAACACATACATAAAAGGTGAAATTGGAAATATGTTGGAAGATTCAGGAGTGAAACGCTAAAAACCCTTGACTTACAGATGGACACTTTCCACATCAAGAGAAAGCAGGAGGAAGAAGAAAGAGCATTAGAAATTTTCTACCCTAGATGCACAAGGAGGCACCCTAGGAATTAATTTCCATTAAATCTGATTGAAATCTACTCGGTCTGTGAAGAAAACCACTCCACATAAAAGTTCTCTTCTCTACCTAGACTAAAAGTTGTGTATCAAGGAACTGAAGGGGTGACTAAACAGCTTTGCTACATAAATCAAAGGAGACCTCATAGGCCTTGGCCATACCAGTAGGGCATGCAAGGGTCATCCCATGCATATTACAACCCTAACTAGAACACATACATTCCCTCTTTGGGCCCCCCTGATCATCCCTCCTGGTCTACACCTCCTCCTTGGTATTTTTCACCTCAGTACCATTCTGAGCCGACCAGCCAGTCACTTCAACCATATACTCTACCACAGCCTCAGTGGAATGCACCACCCGAGGGGTGAAGGCCCCCATAGAACAATGCTCTAGTTTTATTATCTTCACCTCCTACTCAACCACATCTTTTACACCCTGCTCCACCTAAACAACCTTAGATGCTAGCCCAGCCAAATCTGAACCTGAGAAACAGACAGGCACAACAAGTGTACAGTGGAGAGACATCTTATCCTGCTCATGCTGTGGAGATTCATGAAATCAACTTGAGATCTAAGAGAGTACTCCTGGACAACCAAACTCCCCCTCCACCTAGAGAGAGTGAGTAGGAAAGAGAGGAAATCATGCCTAGAGTGAATCCACCACCCTTTCCTGAGAGATTAACTCATTCAGTCTAACCAACCCTAGAAGAGAATGAACTTCTGGGTGAATTGGAAAATCTATGTGTCAAGATTCCACTTCTCCAAGCCATCACAGATGTACCTATTTACAACAAGTTGATTAAAGAGAAGCGTTTCAAAATCCATCGAGGCAAAAAAGAGACACCCCTACCGTTAATTTCATTAGACAACTGCTTGACATAATGCTGGGGCAGGTAATTTGCCCAAATTATTTGGACCCTAGAAGTCTTGCAGTAGATGTGCACATAAATGGCACAATTGTCCCACACACTTTGATTGATCTTGGGGCTACCATTAATGTAATGGCTAAGGACACCATGCTCAAGCTCAATCTCCATGGTTCATTAAGAAAGACTACAATAGTCTTGCAACTTACAGTCCATTCCACAGTAACCCTTAAGGGGATTGTTGAGGATGTGACGGTCTCCATTAACTCTTGGGAGTACCCTATAGACTTCCTAGTTCTCCAGCCTAAGGCCAAGCTTACTGGTTATCCTCTCATACTCGGGAGGCCTTGGTTATCCAATGTCGATGCCTACATTAGCTGCAGAGGTGGAAATATGACTATAAAAGAAGGGCATCTCTCCAAGCAGTTAATCTTGTACCCTCCTGCTTAGCCATCTCTAGAACATGACTTACCTTTATGGCTAGAAGAGGGGGAAGAACATGAAATCTACTCAACCCAGCTCTATACCTTAGAAACAGCCATGGGAGGAGGACAACTGGATGAAGATGATTTGATTGAACACATCCTCCAAAGTCCAACTCCTAGCACCTTGTCCTTAGAGGAAGTAGTAAAGGAAACCAAGAGAAACCATCAGATTGATCTATGCTTAGTTGGCTCAAACCCTACCCATGTCAACACCATAGAATTCGGCCCTGAAAGAACTTTCAAAATCAACCCCTCTCTTTCTGTACACCAAGAAGAAAAATTGTGCAACATGCTAAACGAACATCTGGATGCCTTTGCTTGGAGTTACAACGAAATGAAGGGAGTGCACCCCTCGGTGTGTACTTACCACATTTATATCAAAGAAGGTTGCAAACCAGTCTAACAACCCCAAAGGAGAATGAATCCATCTCTCAAGGACATAGTCAAAGAATAACTGCAAAATCTGTTGGATGTAGGATTCATTTACCCTATCTCACAAAGTGATTGGGTTTCTCCTTTACTATTGGTTCTAAATAAAAAAGGGAAGTGGAGGATTTGTGTCAATTACAGAGAGTTAAACAAAGCTACAAATAAGGACCATTTCCCTCTACCTTTCATTGACCAAGTGCTAGATGCCCTGGCAGGGAAGAAGTTTTTCTCTTTCCTAAATGGGTTCAGTGGGTACAATCAAATCCAGATTAGCCCAAAATACCTGGATAAAACTACATTCACCTGTACTTGGGGTACTTTCGCTTATAGGGTCCTTCTTTTCGGCCTATGCAATTCCCTTGCCACTTTCCAGAGGGTAGTCCTGAGTATCTTTGCCGAGCCAGTCCATGATGCAGTAGAAATTTATATGGATGATTTTACACCCTATGGGTGTGATTTCCAAGAGGCTCTGTCCAACTTAGGTAAAATTCTAAACAAATGCATTGAAATGAAACTGTCCCTTTGTCCCGAAAAATGTGAGTTCTTGATGATTACAAGGATTGTTCTAGGTCATTCAATATCCTAGAAAGGACTGCAAGTGGAGCCAAATAAGATAGCCATCATCAAAAGGGTCCCACCTCTACAAAAATAGGGGGATGTCAGAAGTTTCCAAGGTTTATTTGGATATTATCAGAGATTTATAAAAGAATTCAACAAGTTATCTTCTCCTTTATTTGGGTTATTGACCAAAGACTCTCAATGTTTATGGTCAAGAAGTTGTCAAGAGGCCTTGGACACCCTGAAGGACAAGTTGACCACTACACCCATTCGTCGAGGCCCAAATTGGGCCGTTCCTTTCCATATATATGATGATTCCTCTCACAAAGCCATAGGAGTAACAGTAGGCCAGATAGATGACAAGTTATCGTATGTCATTTACTTCATCAGTAAGAATTTGTCAAAGGTCGAACTGAACTACACAGTGACTGAAAAGGAGCTCCTCACTATTCTGCATTCATTGAAAAAATTTAGGCATTACATTACAGGTTACCAAACATTTGTACATACTGACCATGCTTCAATTAAATACTTGATGAATAAACCTGATGTGAATGCCCAGATTATTAGATGGTTACTTTTATTACAATAGTTTGATCTAACTATTATTGATAAGCCTGGAAAGGAGAATGTTGTTGCAGATTTTTTATCCAAATTAACTTTATCTGTAGAGGAGGAAGGAATGGTTTATGATATGTTACCAGATGAACACTTGTTTTCCATTTCAATTCTCTCTCCTTGGTTTGGTGACATAGAAAACTACTTGGTGCCTGCACAGTTTCCAGTGAGCTTGTCCTCCAAAGAGAAAAGAAAGATTCTGAGGAAGAGCACCCCATTCACTTAGATTGGGGGTAGCCTCTTCAAACTAGGCCTAGATAAAATTATGAGAAGATGTGTTAGGGAGGACGAAGTCTTTGACATCCTTCTGACCTGGCATGATGGGCCTTGTGGAGGTCACTTTGCAACCAAGAGGACATCATTCAAGGTGCTACAAGATCATTATTATTGGTCCACTCTTCACCAGGATGTGAGGAGGTATACTAGTTAGTGTGATTGATGCCAAAGTATCTGAAAACCTACCCCAAGGGATGAAATTCCTCTACAACCTCAAGTGACTTTCGAGCCATTTGACAAGTGGGGCATTGATTTAATTGGAATGATTGACCCTCCATCTAGGCAAAACTAGTACATCATTGTTTGCACCCAGAGAATCTTTTTATCTCTTTTGGTTAAGGAGATTGCAGTATAGGGGAATTATATACAGAATTTTCATTTAAAATCTCTCACCCATTAGAATTTGGAATTAAACCCATACAATCCTCCACAATCATCAGAGGAAAAATGACAGGGGGATTTAACAAGAGGGGACCCACCAACACAGTGAGAATTCATCAGCACCCTCCTATAGTAGAGATCTTCACAAGACACAATTGGATGGGTTTCTTTGAAAAAATGAGGGGATACGATGATGAGGTAGCTAGAGACTTTTCTCTCTCACTCATACAACTAACTAGGACCCATGCCACTGCTGTGGTGAAAGGCCTCTCAGTAGAAATCACCCCTGAAGTCATAGGCATAATCACCACACTTCCTTTAGGGTTGCCTTGGATAAAGAAAGATAAGGGTAACATCAAAATTGCAAAGAAGAAATTATTTTTGGAATGAGAGGAGGCAATAGAGGAAAAAATTGGGGTCATAAGAGAAAGCCTGCCATACCTTTGGAATGAAATTAGCTACCACATCATTAAGTATATATCATGTGAAGGAAGATACAGTGTGGTATATGGATACCATTTCAGGCCTCTCCAAGAACTGAGGTTTGGAGAAGACATGCCTCCTCAAAACAGACTAAGCATACCCTACTTTCTTCTTCGATCAATGATATATATGAGCATCAAAGTGTAGGAAAGAAAACATCGACAACTAGCCCATCATGGGTTAATCAAGCTTATCCTAGAAGATTCCCTCCAAAACCTAAGACTGCCTATTACATGGACAACTTTCAAAGACATGAAGATAGAGGGAGAAATAAAATCTCTAGAATATGATAGAAGCCCCACTGCTAGTGAGAGGGATGAAGTGGAAACAGAGGAGGAAGAAGAGGAAGAAAAGGAGGCTTGTGATGAAGAGACATAAGAAGATGCAGAAGAAGAAACTAATGAATAGACTGAGGAACTGAAGGGAGAAAAATAAGAGAAAGACAAAAATGAGAATGAGAATGGAAAAGAGGAAACGATGGAAAAGGAAGAAGAGAGGTCTACAATCAAGGAAAAATGGAGGGGGAATCACCAAGGGTCTCTCCAGAACCCACTGAGAAAGAGGCAGTAGCTACCCTCTCTTCCCTAAGTACACCTATCAAGAAAAAATGGAAGAGAGAGAAACAAACCCCAATGTACTTTAAGACAAGAAAAAGTACAAGGATCAGGCACGGAAAACCTCAAACACACACCAAAATTCATTTTGTCATTGAAGACTATCCAAAGCAGCAGGAAAAGGTAGCTCCCCTTAAGAAAAATTAGGGAGAAGGCTCATCACGGCAAGCCTCTCCCAAATCTCCCATCACTTATGTTAGGAGGCCTATCACCAGATCTACCTCATCCAAAGGAAAAGGTCCCTTGCAGGAGACATAGAAGAACCTACAGGAAGAAAAGGTCATCCTACAGGAAACTCTACTAAACCTACATGAAACTCAAAAAATGGACCAAGAAGTAATCATTGAGCAAGAAACAAAGAAGGAAGATCCAGAACTGAGGGAACCTAGTACTCAACCCAACCTTCACTCTTACTACAGGTTCATTGAAGAGGTTAAGGTCATTCCACAGAAATTTTCCATCCCCTTATTCTTTGAGCTTGAAAAAGAAAGGGCAAGAACACATATGTGGATGCAAATTGCTAAATCTAAATGAGTGGAGGATATAGGCCACATGGAGGAGAAAGAAAAGGAGATGGGTAGATAACTTAGCAACATAAGGGACAGAGAGGCAATTATGAAATCTTAGTTTGAAGTAGAGACTGCATGGATTAGGGGACAATTATAAGAGAGAAAAAGTCAACTGGCATCCATGGTCATTTTATACTTAGAGTCAATCTAGTGTAGGATGCCAACAAAATCCTATGCATTGTATCTTAAGGAACAATGGCTACAATTCCAAATTAATACTTTAGTAGAGAAAGGCACTATGCCCTTCCAATATTATATACAATTCATTGATCTCTATGATCAAATAACCTTCGAGGATAGAGATAAAATTTCGGAGTTTTACCTACACAACTTGGCCTTGATAGATCTGAATGTGTGGGATCCTAATTCAAAACTAGGGGACTTTCAGTTGATGGTATTGGCATCATGGATTAATCATGAGGAGGCAAGAGATGTAGAGATGAAGAAGGTAATGGCAAGAGAAGAAACATAACCTCTCGTGATAAGAGATGAGCAGTCAAATCCAATGGTTGTCATCAACACCCACAACCTGATTGCAAATGACCCTAAACTTGCACCTAGGTACCTCACTACCCAAGAGGAAGTAGTCACACACTTTGAGGACATGTTCAGGTTGTTATGGGATGAAATCATGCAAGCTTGCTGAAGGAGATGGAACACTTTTCCCTACAACCTGAAAATCAGAGAGTATCATTCTCCTCAGAGAATGAGAGAGGCACTACACAGAACACCCATGTAAAAGCAAGCTCTCCAAAGACTCAAAGTCATTTGGATTGGCTTGAGACTTAGTCCACCACTGATCGTAGGAATGTTGGAAGGAATTAGGGAAGAGGAAGAAATAAAGAGAGGAAGGAAGGATTCTATGCACATGAAGAGGAAACTACAACATATGCATGGGATGTTAGGGAGGCCACTAGAGCAATGAAGGACGTGGATATAGATTGAGTTTCTCAGAGGATGAGCAACACTTTTAAGAGGGGGGCGATGATGAGCCTCATCATTGGGTAACTATATGGACCTTAATACACCTCCAACATTATTTAAATCAAGTGTTCTCATAATTCCTTACATATTTTGATTATATTTTTCTTAATGAGATGAGTAAAAGTGAGATGTTATTCCTACTGAACTAATGTGCATTAATTGCAGGTTTTTGAGAGAAAATCATGGAAATTTTGGCCAAGTAAGGGCAGAAACTTGAATGAGACAAGGAGGAGAGATTGTAGGAGATAGATCCTCCTAATTTACTCCTCACTCATTCGAATATTCCTCCATCAAATCACACTAGCTCGGAGTTGCATGCAGCCGAGTCATGAAGATCAAAAGGCACACGAGCCAGTGACAAATAAAGAGCCAGTTCATATTGAGTTTGGGATTCGAGCCTCCCTAGATTTAGGGAAGTCATTAGAGACTTTAGTTGTATAAATAAGGATACCTAGAGCATCATTGGGATTCAAATTTTTGATGTAAAAGAACTAAGAACTTTTTGAGTTCAAAACTTGTGGAAGACATTGTTATGTAATTTTTTGATATGATAATAAGAATGAACATTTCCTTGATCTAGCACTGAGTTGACTTAGAGGGCTGAAGATATTAGGTTAGGACCCAACCCTAGTAGAAAATGCTTATCTTCTTGTATTTTTATTCTTAGTTGATTTCATAGATTAATGGTTGAATTGTCTTTAGCATCATTTCATTGCAAGTAGTTGTGGATTTGATTAGTTTAGTTCCATTTGTGCATTGCTTTAGAATTAGCTTAGGAAGATAAAGGAATATAAAAAAGCTATTAGTAGGTGGATTTAGCCTCACTCCTCCCTTCTGCAACCATGGTTTGAGGAAAGAACTCCTATGCAACCCCAAAAAGACAGAATTCTGATTTCTCATGGAATTTAGGGTTTTTTATTACTTAGGCCAGAATTTTACTAGTTTTCAGGAATAATATTTAACTGTCATTTCTAATGTCTTTAGCCTTACATTATATTTCATACAGGTTTCACATTACTCTGCAAGTTTTCCCATGCATGAAGTAGGCAACTAGCTCATGAAATTTTGTTTTCTTTAGTTGATTGAAAATCTTTCTTGTTTAACGTGATTCATGGATAAATGTCAGTGATTGATGCAGTGCAGGAGTTTCAGCAGTGCAAAGGGATTTCATGACCAGTAACCCCACCCTAACCTCATCCCTCCATGATTATCACTTTTTCCACTTAGTCCTTCACCAAATTAATCATTCTATAAGAATACTTCTCCATGCTTGTTAAGCAAATCCAACCATCTCACAAACTCTGGTTTGAGCTCTAAAGGAGTCCTCACTATTCCCTTGCCTCATTTCTCCCACCATTCACCTTCCCTAATCCCTACACCACCATCAAAATCCCTCCTCTTTTTTTTAGACGGATCCTATAGGAATACAGGGGATCCTATAGGAGCATTAGGACATCCTGTAAGAGGCATTAAGACATCCTGTAGGTTGACCTGTAGTGGCCTATTTCGAGGTTGAATTGTGGAAAAAGCACCTAGGAATATAGGAGAAGACCCCTACTTGCCTCCCAAGCCATCTGACCATTCACCATCATCCCTAATACACCTACCACGTCACCAAGAGAAGTTAGCATTCACATTTTCACACAAAAAGACAAAAAGAAAAAAAAATTATTGTACTCATTTACATGCACAACAGTAGAATGTTTGGATGTTTCAAATTTCATGCCAAGGATAGTAGGGTTATCCACATGTTAAATTAGCATTCTTTTGAAGCAAATCCTCTTAGCAGTTAGTTAGATGAATGGTGTGTTTAAGCATTTTATTTTAGTCTTTTCCTTACTATAGTAGACAAGATTTCATTTAGCATAAATTTCCTTTTTTCTCATTGCTAATAAAGCTTCTTTTGAATCAATAGAAGGTTGGATTTGGAAACCATAGTGGTCTATCACCAACATACCAATGACAAAGAGTGGACCCATTTCATCTACTTGTGTATACAACACTATTACCTCCAAGTTTTTACGAAGCTTGGGTTCATAAAGTAAAGTTGGTAGCCCCAGGAGTTGCAACATTCTTGCTGCAATACTGGTGCTCATCAAATGCAGTGATTTTATAGAGCCTTTTAGAGTTGTAGAAGCAATGAAAAATGTGGAGCAATAATGGAGATAAACAAGAGGAGAAGACTAATGGGGAAGATGGTGGCAAGTCTTAGAGGAGACAAAGGTTGGAAAAAGACGATGAAGTTAGAGGAAACAAATATTTGGATAAACCGGAGAGGAGGGCTAACACTCATGGGTTTTATTCTAGGTCCAGTTCTAAGAGGAATGAGAAGGGATATTTTCTAAAGGAGTTCAATAATATCAAGCGTCGTACATTTTATGGAGAAATGAATAAATCTGAAGATGCAGAATAAGGGTCCTTGGGATGAAGAAATTCTTTTGATTTTTTATTATTTAAAGAACATGAAAGATAACATGGCTACCTTCAGTATCAAAGGAAAAATAGACATCTAGTGGGACGATGTAAATCATGTCAGAGGAATTAGAGAAGAAGAGATGATTTGAGATGAGTTTGAGAGAGTCTTCAAGAATAAGTACCTATCTGAAAGATACTATGATGAAAGAACTAAGGAATTCTATGAGTTGAGGATGGGTTCTATGATAGATGATGAGTAAATTAGCATATTTATAGAGATATTGAGGTATGTTCCTTATATTAAGGATGATAAATCAAATATTTAAGGACTTAAGAATGGGTTTCTAGTAGCATTCAAAGACAATATTGAGTTTGATGAGCCCTAGTCAATGGAGGAAGCCGTCGGAAATTTGAAGCATTGTTATGAGTAATAAAAGTGCAAGCCTTAGTTAAAACATGATTGGAAAGGGAATGAAAATACTAAAGGAAAATTACCTAAGAAGTGAGGAAGACCTTAGGATGTAGGTGACAAGGAAAATGTGGAACCTTACAAGAAGTTCAATGCAATTGAGAAAGGACATGGGTCTCAACCTAAGAAGCAGAATAAAGTTAATGGAAGGAAGCCTTTGAGTTGTTGTACTTTTGGTGGAAATAATCATAGGAGATATTTTCCATCACATTAGGGTGGTATTCCTCATATTTACAATTCTCAGGAGGCATAAAACATTGGGGATATTGGTCAGAGAATTCCTCAAATTTATGGAGGAGTGGATGATAGGAAAGTTGATCACTCTGCATTAATTATCACAATGGAAGGTAGGATTTGTGGTCAATTAGATTCTATTTCTATTGATCTCAGATTGAATTATAGCTATATCAGCCTTGACATAGTGGATAAGTGTTTCTTGAATAAATAAGTGTATGCATAATCTTGGTTGGTGCAGTTGGCTAAAGGGACCAAGGGAAGAGTTCATCATTGGGTGAGATATTGTGCGTCTGAGATGAATGGTATGCCTACATCAAGACATTTAATTTTCTTCCCTTAGGTTCATATAGCATCCTTTTGGGCATGGACTGGTTGTTCATCCACAGTACTAAGGCAGATTGTAGTGAGAAGGCCATGGGGAGTGTTGGACCTCAATTTTGGTCATTTTTGTTTATCATAAACCCACTTACTTACCATCGTATTCCACCCTATTCCACTAAAATATCCTTCATTTTACCATTATTTTTCATATTCAGGTAATTAGATTATGTTTTTCAATTTTTAGAAATTTTTGTAAAAATTGGGTTTTAAAATTAATTTTAGACTACATTAAAAATTCTCGTAATAGCCCCATTAAAGTGATATGTGCAGGACACTTGGGTGAGAACTGAAGGAATATTTGGAAATCTTAGGAACCATGGATGGATGAACATCTATTGGTTTGGTCAAACTGAGCAATGGATTTGACCTGATGAAGTGGGATAACATTAATGATGGTTGTTTTAGACTTTTTAGCTTATATGGTTATTATTTAGCCTATTTAAAGAGAGGCATTCATATTCGGAACATGTAGAAAAACTTAAAGATTATTATTTGGAGATAATTGAAGACACATTTTGTTTCATGATTTCTTTTTGTTTGCTGGAGTAAATGAGTTCTATAACTGAGTGTTTTAGCAATGTAGGAGCATGGTTGGAGGGCCCCCATACCAAGCTAAGTACAATTTGTTGTATGATGTTCATATTTGTGCATATGTTAGTTTAATTCTTCATGTTTATTATATTCATTTGTTGTAGATAATTGTAAATATATTTAATGTGAATTTATTTTATGGCTATGTGATAAGTGAAAATTGCTTCCTTTTAGGGATTATCTTGAATGTAGAAGGACATCCAAGTCTATTAGAAAAGAGCCTCTTCTTCGTGAGCTAGGACTAGGATTCAACAAGATTCACTTCTTTCAAAGCTTTCTTAGATTAAATTCTTAGGCTTTCATTACATTTTATTATGATTACATAGATATTGGAAATGTCATTATAGAAATATTGAGGACATCAAGGTCTCTTTGAAAAGAGCCTCTTCCTTGTTTTTCTAAAATAGATTTCATTAACCAATCATGTATGTTTTTATGAAATAGACTTAAATGTTTTTTCTTAGTTATGTAGAATGATTTATCTTTGTAATATGCACTTGTGTTCTCATAACTACTTTCTATATTAGTTCTTGTCCAAAATTCCATAAATTGTGGTTTGCTTCTAAGATTACCAACTTGGATTGATAGTAAAATACATGCCTTAATTTATAAAATAAATTGAGCCGCCATTTGTGGCGTCATTCCGAGGGAAGCATATTTTGGATATAACTAATTAAGAAGATCATTTAGAAAACATAAAAAAATAGATAGGATTTTTCATTATGTTCATTTATGGCTAAACAAAGAGATGTAAAAGGTAGATACATAAAAAAAAAAAAACCCAACCACTAATAAAAACTCATTAACTGCAAAATCCATTTGCAAAACAAAGATATATAAAACATGATGTTAAAGAAGTAATTCAGAGAAGGAGGGTATGCCACCACAAGGATCTTATTAAACCCTTGTCCACAATTTAGAATGGTCACTATGGATGAATCTTCATTTCAAAATATAGAAGAGGAACAAAGCATCCATGAAGAAGATCCACAAGAAGAGAACCTAGAAGCTTCTTCTAGTTATCTTTGTAAGGAGACCAATAAGTTATGGATCACATGCAATGAAGTTCAAACAATAGATCCAGAAATTGAAGAATACTTAGAATATGTATCACAATATCCCTTGTGCATTGATGATTTTGAACAAGTTCCACAAGAAGAACTTTGTGTTATGAGAGTTGAGGAGAATCAAACACTTAAAGATCACACTCAAGCTTGGTTTCAACCAGTCATTAGGCCACAATGCCACTCCATTTTTCAACATTATTTATCATCAAATATTTATGATGAACTAATTTTTCATGTCCAGGCATTCATTAAGGTATATTTTTCAAACCTAGATGTGAGTCTACTTATGATCTTGTTACGCAAATGGATGCATTGGAAATTCTCTTATATTTGAGAGAATGACTTATTTTTATACAATAGAGTAGGATAGGATAGAATAAATAAATAAATAGGTAGAATGAGTTCACAGTAAGACTTTTTGTTCAAATTCTCATGAATATTTCTTCAAATCATTGTTCAATATTCGTTTGGAAGGATTTTTATGGCAAAACACAGTAAAAACTATCCTATTTCGGGTAACCGTCTAAGATATTTTCAAAGAATTAAACAAGGTATATCTTGAAAGCTAGTTTTTAAATCCATTTTGAAATTTTTAGTTCGGATCACAAATAAAAATGATATGATCAAAATAAAAAGTAGGTCTCAAATGAAAAACTTTAGGACAGAGTTAGTACAACCTTGATTTGAGGGGTCTAATGGAAAAATTTTAACATTATATTATAGGGAAGATGTCACTTGGAATATAGTTTCAAAATAAATTTGAATCACCTCAATCCAATATCATATGAAAAAGTTAAACTCAAAATACTAACTGTTTGTCAAAAAACTCTGCATGGTGACAAATCTAGGCCTTGACTGTTCATTGGAATATTTAACATACCAAATCATATTAATTTAAAAACATTTTTATATGGGAGATATATATTCAATTCTATATCAATACACAATATTCCATTTGGAGGTCAAATGAAGAATCTACGCCACATTTAGTGACTGCATGTATTCAAATCAGCGTAGTAAAACTCTACCTCCTAAGTCTGTTTATCAACAATTTTGTGATATCAAATATAATAATTTTAAAACCTTGTTTCTACTAGATAGACAAAAATTAATATAATTTAACATACAATTGTAATGACATTGATCTGATCTTTAAAAAAAACATTACACTCCGAATAGTGACCGTTGGTCTAGTAAACAATTCACAAGAAACTCTATCAAACAGGTTACTCTTCATCATTTTTACTGTATCATTTCAAATAATTTTGAAAACATGATTATACTAGAATTAATAATATTAATTAACTTAAACTTGGCTTTGGAATCACTCTAATTGTACATAAAACAAATATTTTGTGGACAAAATACCACTAGGAGGTCTAGGCTGGCCACCATTCCTCATGGGGTAAACAAATACATTTTCTTCGTATATCAACACTGGACTTGTTTTTCAAGAATTTATTATAATTAATTTACATATTTCATGGAAGAAAAGAGATTTTACACCTCTCTTCCTCCATCATCTAATATTGTATTCCAGGCAAATGCTATGCTTTTGCAAGTCAAAAGAAGAATTAAGGAGTGAACTCCATGGATGAAGGGCTTCTTAAAGTCAATTTTTAAAAATTCATATTTCATAATATGAATACAAATGTTCAAATAAAAGAAAAGTGAAAATTAACCTGATGTTGAGTTCATTCAAAGAAACTCAAAACTCTTGAAGCTTGCTTTCAGTTTCTGACCAACAACACGAACAAACCTAACAATATGAATCCAGATCAAGGAAAAGGCATGAAGCTAATCATCAGAAGAAGAATTCAAGTTTTGTACCATGAAAAGTCACATCCACTGCCTAAGAATCCTTTCGTAATCCATATTGTTCATGATTTCATTTGTCTACCATATTTTATTCTAAGCTTCACAATCATTTAGATCTACCATGTTGAAGTCCAGATCTATTGTCTATCTATCCATCTAATCCTAGATCATGAATTCAATCTATCTTACTTTCATAATATTTCCATACTTCCCTACACCATTATATCCCACTTCCATCCAGAAAAGAAAAAAAATCAAAAATAATAAAGGAGTTTGGTTGTGAAAATCGAGGATACCGGCACAATACAAACTCGAATTCATATCGGAAAACCAACCTGTTTGGCCAATATGAATTCTCTCTTTTATGTTTTTCATTTTTGCAGGATCATCCTCCAAAAACTTAAATACTTGAGGACAAGTCTTAATATCAGCAAGGGGAAAGATTCATAATAAATCAACAAACCATGCAATGGTTTAATATCAATCAATTGTACTATAACATAGACCACTTTCAAACAAAATCAACATTTATGAGTAAGGGACCTGTTTCAAACAAAATCAACATTTATGAGTAAGGGACCTGTTTCAAATAAGATCAATATCATATACAGAAGGGACTTGTTTGAAATCAACATCAAAGGGACCTGAAGCAACTACAAACATCTATCTACAGTCTAGTATTGACAAGAATTCATTTTAAAAAGTCAAGTGATGATAAAAGATTAATGAGCTATCAAATCAAATGGAAGTACCATAAGTTTAAAATAATTTTTAAAGCCTTTGATTTTGAATTTTTTTCTTAATATTGATAATTTAGTTTAAAGACTTGAATATGCAAATTCCTAGGCATATACATTATATCATTACACTACACATTTATTCATTCATTAGTCCACCATACATTCATATCTTAACCCTATCATTTGCAAATTTTGACCAATCTTGTTGACCACATCTCCTTCCTTTTGGTATGTCTATACCACCAAGAAATATTAGGTTATGTATCTACAAAATCATGATAAAAAAAGTTAGTATCATTGTACAGATATTTTCTTTAAAATGACCTAAAACTATGGTCATTTTTAAATCAAATATATGAGAGAATATGATGAATAAAAGGACAAAAGGCTACAATGATAAAAACACAACAATAAAAAGTGCACATAATGGATAATTGTATGCTATGAGTATACATAATTGATGAAAATGTGTTGATATGAGTATAATGCATGAAATAGAAATCATAACCTAAAGTCCTCATAAAGCAAATGTCAAAGGAGTACAATAGTGGCAGCATCAAAAATCGACATTGAAGGGATAATTCAAAACGGTCAATTTTTTTTAAAAGGCATGCTCTACGGTCATCATAGCCAATTCAGCTCATAAGCACAGAGAATTCACGCAGAGAAGAGTTACTCCTAAGCCATAGAGGAATACTTTGAGCCATAAAGGAATACTTTGAGCCGTAGAGAATAAGCTGAAAAAAATTGTATAAGCTCTGATCAGAGAAATTACTGAGCCGTGGAAATTGTGAAAAGAGCAGCGTAAAACCCTGTTCTACGTAGAAAACAAGAGAAGAATGGAGAAATAAGGGAAGCACCAAGCATCGTGGAGAGTTAAAGAGGAATTTAATGATGCTTTGAAGAAGGAAGATTTTGTGCCAAGCTCCAACATAAGCCATGAATTACAAAGATAACTCCTCAATCAATGCAGTAACTTAGTGATAAGGTAAGCGCCAAAGACTCCTTAAATAACTAGAATGATTTCAAAGAAGTTAAACTCCATATTTGTTTAAGATATGTCACAATGGAAGAAAAATATGACTTCAGTTCCAAATTTTTAGTGATTGGTCTTTTTCAAAATCCTCTGCCACCTGTAGAATCCACAATTTCTCGGGATATTAGAAATGAGTTTGATTTAAACTACATATTTACACAGGGAAAACAAAACCATTAACAAGATATTTCTACAAGTTTTCTTAATGTCACTTGAGTTCATGTATGAAAACAATGATTTCCACATTTATTTTTTTTCTTTTATTAAAAATTTCACATAAAAATACAACGAACGGTGTGTTAAAAGTAGAGCTCAAAGGATTAATGAGTGCACAAATTGAAAGTAGTTGTGCAAAAATAAAACTTAGATTGCCCAAGAAGAATAAAAATACCTGTAGGATGTTTTACATGTCCCAGAAAATCGATTTCTGAGGAAGGTATTTTCCAGAAAATCGATTTCTGAGGAGGTTATTTTCCAAAAAATTAATTTCTGAGGTAGAAAAATAGATCTCAAGTGTTGGTGAGTCAGTGGTCAAGTTGATAGCTAAATATCTGAGAGAAAAATCTGGTCAAAACATCAGTAATCTCCTCATATATGGAAAGAATTCAAAATATCCCTAAAATCCGGCAAATTAAATCTAAGATTTCATTTATGGTGATTTATTTTTTTAAATCTGATTTGAACATGTCAATAGTATGAGCTATATCCAAATCTTGTGCAGTTAAAATAATAATGGAGATCGAGCTAATTGGCAGGGGAAGAAGGAGGTAAGTATTCGAGCACTATATCTTCTAGAAAAGATTGAATTCAACTATAATTTTAAAAATTCGAAAATTTTAAGAAACCACTATTTTTCGTTGCTTTTTCAGAACAAATTAAAATGAAATTTGAAAAATGAAAACTTAGGTTTTCTTCAGAAGGAGCCTAATTAGGCTCCACGTGGGCATTTTTCTCAAATTCATTGCTATTTGGGATATTTTCCTGGTTCTTTCAACCCTTATTTTGTAGATTGTGTGGGCAAAATAGTTGCTAAGTTGAAAATGAATTCCTAGCCATAAAAAGGATTATGCAGCTGAGCAGAATTTTGATTGCCTTGTAGGTTGATTTTGATTTCTAGTTTCCAAGAATCGATTTCTCCAGCTCCAGATTTCGATTTCGGAGAAAGGGTATTAAAAAAATCGATTTCCTTCTAAAAATCAACTTCTAAACAGCCAGTGAATGAATGAGTTCATGCGTGGTTAATTTGAGTAATCTCCAACATTCAATTTCTAAAGAGGCAGAGAGGGTTAATTTGAAGAACTTGTTCATTGATTTCCAAAATTCAGTTTTTTTTTAAATAAGTAGTGAGTGGTGGTGTTATTAAAAGAAGTGTTCGAAATTTCAGTTGACAAAGGCTTGTAGAATGGTTTTCATTTTCATAATTCGATTTCCAAACAAACAGTAAATGAGTAAATGAATGCAGTGGTTAGTTTAAAGTATTTTTCAGTATCCAATTTCTCTAGCATGAAAAGAAAATTATATTTGGATTTCTGAGGTAATAAAAACAAATTCATTTCCAGAAGTTTGATTTTGATTTCTGAGAAGACATAATGGGTTTATTTTGATTCCTATATTAAAAAAAAAAATCGATTTCTCAAAAACAGGCAATGCATCTTAAAATCGATTTATCCAGAAAGACAGAAAATGCATCCCCGAAATCGATTTCTCAAAGACAAACAATGCATCTCTAAATCGATTTCTCTAGGTAAGAGAATCTTTTCCAAATTTGATTTCTCCAAGTCAGAAACTCTTTCCCAAATTTAATTTTTGCAAGGCATAAAATTTTCATTTCTAGAAATCGATTTTGAAGGAAAGTATTCATTTCTAAAGTCAATTTTGAGGAAAAAGAAGCGCAAATTTCTAAAAATCGATTTTGAAGGACAATATTCTTTTCTAAAGTCAATTTTGAGGGACAAAGAAGAATTTATTCCAAAAATCAAAATCAGTTTTTGAGGATATAGAGCAGTATTAACCAAAATTGTTTTGTTTTTTTTTTCTTTTAAACAGAGGATTTTTTATTTCAGAATTTAAGGATATATGAAGGAAGAACAAGATTTTATTTACAAATATGGTGTTGATTGAAGGCCGAGTAAGATTTTATTTACAAGTATGGTGTTAATTAAAGGCAGAAAAGCTTAAAATCTGATTTCCGAAACATGTTTTTTATTTTAAAATTTTAAGGCATAGATATCCTTTTACAAGCAGCTCAATAGGAAGCTTCATCTTCAAGGGTCAGAGCCACAGATACATCAACAGGTCATTCATCATACAGGGAGACAATATCAAAGAAACAGAGGAGGCAAGCATGAGGACATGCTTGAACATCAGCAAGGGTGACATGTTGGCCCTTAATTTTGGTAATTTTTGTTTATCATAAACCCACTTACTTACCATCATATTCCACACTATTCCACTCAAATATGCTTCATTTTACCTTTATTTTTCATATTCAGGTAATTAGATTATTTTTTTCAATTTTTAGAATTATTTGTTAAAAATCGGTTTTAAAATTAATTTTAGACTGCATTGAAAATTCAAGTAATAGCTCCATTAGAGTGATATGTGAAGGACACCTGGGTGCGAGTTGAATGCATATTTGGAAAGATTAGGACCACAGGTGGATAAAAATCTATTATTTCGGTCAAACTGAGCAAATATAGGCCTGGTCAATGCTGGTCAAACTTCACTTGTAACCCAGAAATCCCTATTAAAAAGGGGCAGTTTTAGGATTTTTTGGAATTCTTCCAGATTTATTGTAACTAATGGATGGCTTCGACCTGATGAAGTGGGATAACATTAATGATGATTTTTTTAGAATTTTTAGCTTATATGGTTATTATTTTTCCTATTTATTCATAGTTGGAACATGTAGATAAACTTGAAAATTATTAATTTGAGATAATTGAAGACAGAGCTTTTGTTTCATTATTTCTTTGTGTTTGTTTGAGTAAATGAGTTTTATAGTTGTGTTTTAGCAGTCTACCAGCAAGGTTGGAGGCCCTCCATACCGAGCTAAGTACACTTTGTTGTATGATGTTAATATTTGTGCATATGTTAGTTTAATTATTCATGTTTATTGTATTCATTTGTTGTATATATTTGTAAATATGTTTAATGTGAATTTATTTTATGGCTATGTGTTAAGTGAAGATTGCTTCCCTTTAGTGATTAGCTTGAATGTGGAAGGACAAGTAGGTTTCTTAGAAAAGGGCCTCTTCTCCATGAGCTAGGACTATGATTGAACAAGATTCACTTCTTTCAAAGCTTTTTTAGATTAAATTCTTATGCTTTCATTAAAATTTTCTTATGATTACTTAGATATTGGTAATTTCATTAAACATAGTTACCTCAAAACGGGTACTCGAATCCAAAAATACCAAAAAAACATGAAAAAACAACCCAAAAATAAAAAGTGTTGATTCTGCATCACCATTTTTTTTAGACTAAATTTTCAATATTTTTTAAAAATAACAGTAAAAAACAATAAAAGCCATTTTTTTTCGTGCAAAAAACACCTTGAAATCAAAAAGTGTTGATGTCGGAATAACGCCTTGATTTTTTCAGGGTACATTTTCAACATTTTTTAATAATGATGTTAAATATAAAATATCGTGTCTTTGAAAAGCTTTAAATTTTCAATGATTTTCAAGCATGACATTAACGATAAAATAACACATCTTTGAAAATCCTTAAAATTCTAACGATTTTTAAGCATAACATTAAATTTAAAATATCACTTCTTTGAAAAACCTTAAAATTCCAATAATTTTCAAGCATGGTGCTAAGAAAAAATATTTATAACCATTTTCAACCATAACATTAAAGATAAAATATCACGACTTAGAAAAACATTAAAATCTTGACAATTTTGCAACCATGGAATTAAAACCAAACATTATGACTACCAAACAATCTTAAATTTTCAAAATATTTCAAGCATGACAAAAAAAATAAAAAATAAAAACAATTTTAAAAAATCAATTAAAAAAAAATTAGAAAAAAAAAAAATAAAAATAAAAACATTAACCCTCCCCTACATCACCCCACCCCCCCGACCTGCCTGCCTCCCTCACCCCCCTCCCAGCACCACCTTCCCCACCCTCAGTCCTCCCTCCACCCAACCCCTCCTTCCCCCCAACCCCTCACCCCTCCCTGCCTGTCGCGCCGCCCCCTCCCCTCCCCACCCGGGCCCCTAGTCAGTGGCCTCTTGGCTATTGACTGGGGGCCCTACCAGGGAGGGGAAGGTTGCGCCCACTTCTCAAAATCCTTCATTCAAAGAACATGATGGGCTCGTTTCAAAGTTCACTCCTACTACACAAATCCGCTGCATATTTGACCGACTACAAAATTTTCTTCCTGCGATCAACAGTCGACTCTTCAGCTCTAGTTTTATTTCATCTTGTCCTTTTCACAAGACTACATTTAGTTCCCAATTTTTATCTAGCCCTCCCCTCCCTACCCGAGCCCCAAGCCAGTGGACAAGAGGCCGCAAGCCGATTCCTGGAATCGCCCTATGGCCTCTTGGCCGCTGGTTGGGGCCCCCGATGGCTAGGGATAGAAGGGGCCCAGGTGCAGAGCGGTGGCGGAGGCCTGGGTGGGGAGGGTTCGGGGGCACTCGGGTGGGCAAGGAGAGGAGAGGCGAGGGCCCCAGGGTGAGGGAGGCAGGTGGGAAAGTGAGAGAGGGGCGTAGGGAGCATTGGAGTGGAGGGGTATCTGGGGGGGAGAGAGGATGTGGCTGTGGGTGGAGAGGGCAAGGGGTGAGGGTTAAATGTTTATTTTTATTTTTTTCTTTAAATGTTTTTTGTTTAATTTTTTTATGTTTTTTTTTTAACTTCTTTTTTAATTTTTAAATATTTTTTTTTAAATTTGTTTTGAATATTTTTTTTAATTTTAATTTTTGTTTTATTTTTTTTAATTAATTAATATGTTTTGAATTTTCTTTTATTGTAATTCATATAATTTAAATAGTTTTTAATTGTTTTGAATTTTTATTTATTTATTTATTTTAATGTTTTTTCTTTTAATTTTGTTTTTTAATTTTTATAATTTAATTTTATAAAAAAATTTGTTTTTTTTTTCTTGTTTTATGTTATATCTTTATTTTTATAACTTTAATTTTAAAAAATAATCCTTAAAATTTTAATTTATTTTACTTTTTATTTTGTTTATTTAAATTCTCTAATTTAAATACTTTTTAATTTTTTAGTTTAACTAATTAATTTTTATTTTATTTTTGTTTTCTTATTTTGTTATTTTTTTTTTTTTTTTAATTATTTTTTTTCCAATTGAGGTTTTTATTTTCTATTTGTTTTTTTAACTTAAAAAATGTTTTTTTATTTTTATTTTTTTTGGTTCAATTTGTTTTTCTTTAAAATATATATATATATATATAGATAGATATTTAACAAATTTCATTTTTTATTTACTTTTTGATATTTTTTATTTATCTTTTGTTTTTTTTAGTTAATTTTTTATTCAATTTTTTTATTTTTACAGTTTAATTTTTATTTTTTTTTTATTTTACAGTTTTATACGTTCTTTTGTTTTTTGTTTATATATATATATATATATATATATATATATATATATATAGAATTTTTTGTCATGTTTTTTAATTTTAATTTTTATGTTTTATTACTAACATGTTTTATGTTTTATGGTTTTTTTTTCCTCATGTTTTTTTTTTTTTTACTAACATGTTTTTATTATTTTTATTTTTGTCATGTTTTATGTTTTATATTTTATGTTTTTTTTACATTTTTATAGGTTTTTTGTTTTTTGTTTTTTTTAGTATATTTTTTTGTATTTTATTTTTTCTTGTCATGCTAATTTTATTTTTATTTTTATGTTTTATTGCTAGCATGAAAATCACCAACATTTCAAGAAAGTATCCACACTTAATTGATTAGAAAATTTAAAGTGTAAAAACTAAGCCCTTTTAACAAAAAGGGTTGATGCTCATCAACACTTTTTAAAATCAAGATGAAAATCACTAACAAAAAAATGTTCACACTTGATACAGAAAAAAAAAAATTTAAAAGTGTGAAAAATCAGCCCTCTAAAAAAATGTGTTGATGCCGCATCAACACTTTTCAAAATCAGCATGAAAATCATTAACATTTAAAAAAATTATTCATACTTGATACATAAAAAAATTTAAAGTGGCAAAAATATGCTCCAAAAAAAAGGTGTATTCTGAATCACCATTTTTCAAGATTGAGTGATTTTTTGCTACCTCAAAAAGACAGGTACTAGGTCATTTTCTCGTTTGATCAATAATTATGTTATTATAGAAATATTTAGGAAGGACAATCGGGTCTCTTTGAAAAGAGCATCTTCCTTGTTTTTCTAAAATAGTGTAATTTCGTTGACAAATCATGTATGCTTTTATGAAATAGACTTAACTGTTTTTTCTTAGTTATTTAGAATGATTTATATTTGTAATATGCACTTATGTTCTCATAACTACTTTCTATATTACTTCTTATCCAAAAATCCATCAATTGTGGTTTGCTTCTAAGATTACCAACTTGGATTGATAGTAAAATACATGCATTAATTTATACAATAAATTGAGCTGGTAGAGAGCCTAGATGATTATAGGGAAAAGGGATTCTTGTAGGGAAAGAAGAAGCCTACATTAGTGAGAATAGTTACAACTATGTAGGCAAAGTGTAATCATATCAAAGGATGTTTTTTGTTTGCAATGCATCTTTCTAGTGATAAAGTGAATTATTTTGAGGATGATGAAGTCCTAAAGAGGTACCCTATTTTGCAGCAATTTCAGAATGTGTTTCCTATTTAGATTTTACAGTTACCACCTAATACCGAAGTGGACTTCTATATTGAATTAATACGAAGAGAAACACCAGCGTCTAAAGCACCTTACAAGATCATCATTCTAGAATTGGTGGAACTGAAGTTGTAGCTTGATGAAATGCTTGATAATTAGTACATAAGGCCAAGTGTATCTCCTTGGGGTGTACCAGTGTTGTTTGTAAAGAAGAAGGATAATACTCCGAGATTGTGAAGAGGGTTAATAAGTCAATATTTTATCATGCAAGGACCATCACTATATGTGAATACAAAAATGATTTTTTAAGGACCATCACTATATGTGAATACAAAAATGATTTTTTAAGGACCGTCACCATATGCAACATTGATGACGAATCGTAACGGTTTGTCATAGGCATGACCTTGACCACTAACCCTTTTTGTTTTAGATTTTATAGGTTATATCAAATATTTTCTAAATTTGGCACATCACCAAATTTGGAAAAATCACCAAATATACCTCCAATTATATCCATGCCATTTCTAAAACTTTTTCGACTGCTAGTGCCCTCTATCGACTTACTAACATGCTTGTACAACAACACTTTTAACCATATGACCTAGATCTATGACCAAGCCCCTATCAGGTCATGGGATGAATGAGGTTTTAGTCCTATTAACTTTCATTTCTTTGTCATCTTCTTGACTACACCAATAAATTCTATTTTTTCGCCAATTTTCTTAACACTTGAAAATTTAACAAAACAGAAATCCTTAGCACAATTGTAACAACACCTAGTTGAATTTCCATGTAAATGGAATAAGATGAAGGATATGTAACATGTATTTGAATATGGATGGTGGGAAAGCATTATAGTGGGCATGACTCATGGCTTATTAATGGCTATGAAAATTGTAAAAGGCAAAGAAGCAATAAATGACATTTAGTCATGAGAAATAAAGGAAAACAGGTGAAAAGGAAGGTGAAGAGACACAAATATGATGCAAGTTAAATTAGAGAAAAAAATGAAATAAAATTAAGAAAAAGGAAAAGACAAAGGTCAGTGATAAAAAGGAATCAAGGAAATAATTCAAAACCTTTTATTTAGTTCTATATTAGGCTATTTTAGATTTTGGCTCTCTTTTTAGATACTGTCAGACTCTTGCACACTTAGAGCATTCATGGAGCATTCTGACACTCACTTGGATTTGGGGAAGCATGTAAGGACAAGCACCGGAATTGTGGGCAATGGAAAAGAAGGTTGGATCAAAAAATATATTAGGGATACATTACAGGTAACATGTTACATGTCTGATTCCCTTGCTAAGATTTGGATGCATGACACATGCATGTGGTGCTTTGATTATTTTGCTGCCATTGCCATTGGGTTTTTCTAGATTTATAATGGTTTTAGCATTTCCTTTCCATTTCTTAGATAGCCATGGTATTGAGGGTTGCATATTATGTTCAAGACTTGGATGGTCAATAGACTTAGATCCTGGTTGAGGTGTTCTCAGGAAAATTCCTTAGGGTCAAGGGTGGAGATGAGATTTCCCCTAGAACTCTCGAAAAATGGGTGGAGATAGGAAAATTCCTCTAGAGTTGGGGAATGAAGGTGTAGGCATCCAAACTTGTTTGGGTATTAATTATTTCTGGATTGGTTTAAGTGAGATCACTGTGGCTGAGGGTTGAGGTGGTTTGGCCTCTGGAGGCCCCAAATGCTTCTATTTTGGTTTAACCCATATGATCCTGCATTCATGCTTAGAATATGGCATGGGGGTGATTGGATAAAGGAGAGATTTCATTTAGCCCAATCTATAGTTGGGTGGTATGTTGAAGTCCCTGATTTGGTTGGATTTTGCCCATGTTAATATGAGATATTTTCATAATGTGATAAATGAGCACATATACTGGTTATTATGTTTATTTTATGATTGATTTTTCATGGTTTCTATTCTGGTTATATGTTGGTTACATGCATAGATATAGGATGTTCTCTTACTCTAGACCTTGTTCATAATTTGATAATTTACTGAATGAGTAATGTATACATGGGTTAGCAATTGTTGTTGCACCTAGGTAGATAGGCCATTGAGCCTTACTAATGATTCTCTAATGAAGTTGAGAAGACCTAGATCAAACATGTATTCATGACATGTAGCTTCTATTTTTATCATATTTTTGACAAAATGTCTATCATGTATTAGGGATGTTTTGGGTAATATCTAGCCCTAGTATTAATTATTTAGACTTCTCATCATGAGAAACTTGATTCTAGAAGGTTTTGGGCAGTTCAACGTAGTGGTATGGAGGCTAGTGTTGAAAATAGCAACAAGAAATGCTAAATATAGAAGTGATAAATTTAGTACTACTATAAATAGCATTTCGGGATACCTTCCTATTTTAGTTAGTCCCTGAACTAAAATAGAGAAGTAAAATTCGAATTTGATCTTAGCAACTGTTTGTAAAATAATTAATTAATTCACCATGAGTTAATTAGTTGTAGAAAATCAAACATGAAGTCTATGTGGGGACATGCAACAATTTCTCCATTAATTGAGGAATTTATCCATCCGTTAAAGAGATAAGGATGAGTTGTAATTAGTTGGTTTAGTTAATTGAGTCAAGTCCAGTTAGATTAATTCAAATAGTTTGTTGAATTAATTGTGAGTTCAGTTAGTTAATGCATGCATGCATGTAATTGCTACACTTCAGATAACTGAATATTCTCACATAAATAACTCATGCATGTCAGTTCAGATAGAGACCCAGTTGAGATCAGATGGAGGGGAAGTGTACTATCAGTTGCTAGGATATTCCATTGTGAATATCTCTTGCATGCAGAAGGAATTCTTTCCTTGAGGATTGCACAGTTACTTCTTCAGGTTTTGTGAGTGTGATGAGGCCAATTCACACATGTGACATCACTGGACCACAAGAAAAATTGCGCAAGGAAATAGGAGGCTTGGAGGGATTAAAGAGGACATATATTGTGTCTATTTAGTCTATGAGTTGTATTTTTTGATTGCAGAGAGAGAAGGATAGCTTCAGAGTTTATTCTTTTTGTAAATTGAATAAGATTTCCACTTGTATGATAATACAAAGATTGGGGTTTTAGGCCGAGGCTTTCCCCAGGTTATTTCTTTTTTGTTATTTGTGATTGATTTCTCATTCTCAGTTATATGTGTTCTCATTGATCTTGCTCAATTTGATTAAGCTTCCACAAAGTTTGTTGTAGAAGTAGATCTTATATCTTGCTTTAGTCTATTGCATAATATGTTGATCTACAGTGGGAATTTCTACATGGCATTAGAGAAAAGGTGATCAAAGGACAAGAACAGTATATGAGAAGGGAGAAGTTCAAATTTTGTGGTTCTTGAATATAGAAATGGAGTTATTATCACATCTCAATTTCACCAATGGCGTTCAGTGGTTTAAGACTCGCGTATGCCCTTCATGGCAGCTCAGATTATATAACCTGGAATGATCGCGTGGAAGTAGTATTAGAGGACAATGGTCTAAAGGACTTCATTGGTCAGGAAGTCCCCAATCCGACTGATGATACTTAATTGGTGGAATGGAAGAAATGTATGGCTAGAGCAAGGAGAATCCTTTTGGAGGGAGTTCGAGACCACATAGTCTCGAGTCTCCATGGGAAGGAGACACCACTTTCGATGTGGATAACATTGAAAGATTTATATCAGAACAAAAACGATCAAAGGAAGCTGGCGCTGAAAGACAGGCTTCGTAAGATCATGTGTGAAAAGGGCAACACGATCTCTACATATCTGAACAATCTCACCACATGCAGGGATGAGCTTGGAAGTGTAGGGATCACGACTGCTGATGATGACATGGTGAGTCTTACACTCACTAATCTTCCTAAGAGTTGGCATAGTGACCAAGACTCGGTTAATGGAAGAGAAAAACTGCCATATTGGGAACGACTTTGGTCAGATCTGATGCAGGAGGAAATAAGAAGAAGCACCAAAGATGGATCCTCATCGAAGCAAGATGATGAGGAAAATCTAGCCTTAGCAAGTAAGGCGAGGAAAGGGAAAGGGAAGGCGTCCCATCCCAAATCCGGTTCTTCCCATGGTGGGAAGAAGTTAGATAAATCGAAAGGGTGATGATTTCATTGTCATGATGTGGGCCATTATGCTATAGATTGTCCATAGAAGAAATCCAAGAAGGGTTAGTTGAAGGGATCTGATGGTGAGGCATTGGCCTCACAATTTCAGCTGGATTTCTCACTTATTGCATGCATGGTTTCATCCATGATGGGATGTGTATGGTACCTGGATAGTGGAGCTTCATTCCACATGTTAGGTGAAAAGAATATTTTCAGTACCTTGTAGGAGAAGGATCTCCATATGCAGATTGAGATGGGCAATGATGGAAAGTACCATGTTTCAGGTGAAGGCACGGTTGTGTTTCAAAGGGAGCATGGAGCTCCCCTCACCCTGACTTATGTAATGTATGTACTAGGTCTGAAGAAGAATATTTTGTTTGTCGCTATGCAAGAAGATAAATGCTATGATGTAGTCTTTAGTAAAGGAAAGGCATTCCTGAGGCATATCGATACTAGACAGGCAAATCAAATTAGGATTCGAGTAAATAATCTCTACAAGCTGGAGGTAGACAACTATGCTACTTTGAGTTCCAAAGCTAAGATGGTGTAGAGTCAAGATGTTGGTGAGCTATGGCATAGAAGATTAGGCCACTTGTACCATGGAGCCCGGAGGATCATGCAACAGATTTCTACAGAATTACCCAAGGGAAAACTTGAGCAGACAAATACATGCAAAACTTTTACCTTGGGTAAGTATGTGAAATCTTCCTTTCTGGATCGGGACAGTAGAGCTGGAGAAATCCTGGAGCGAGTTCACTCAGATGTTTGTGGACCATTCTCTATAGCCTCCACCACTAAACAAAGGTACTATGTTATTTTTATTGATGATTTTTCTTGTAGATGTTGGATCTACTTTATGCAAAAGAAGGATCAAACCTTCTTAAGGTTTTATGAGTTTAAAGCCTTGCCAGATAAAGAATCTAGAAAGAAAATAAAAGCCTTGCAAGGCGATAATGGTTGAGGGTATGTCTCCCAAAAATTTAAATACTTCGGTGTTGTAGAAGGAATTAAACGAGAATTGATGGCACCCATTAACCCACAGCAAAATGGGGTGGTCGAAAGGAAGAACAAATTGATTTTGGGAGCAAGTCGAGTGATATTTCATGACCAAAGCCTGCCACTGCATTTGTGGGTTGAGGCATGCAATGCAGTAGTATACTTGTAGAACAGAAGCCCGCACTGTATGCTGGGGATGAAGACACCTATGGAGTCCTTTTCCGGGAAGCAACCTGATGTAAGTCACTTCCAAATATTTGGATAATTAGTTTACTGTCATGTGACCAAAGATGCCAGGAAGAAGCTAGACCCAACAGCTGAGTTGGGAATACTTTTGGGGTACACGGATACACCCCACAACTATCGGGTGTACCTACCTACCACTCATAAGACAGTGGTACGCAAGGATTTGAAGTTTGACAAGCAGAAAGCCATGCGCTTATCACTTGAGAGGGAGCTCAAGTTGCATGCAGAGGAGGAACTTTTAGTTCCTAAGGAGGAGGAACCTCAGATTGATGCGGAGTAGCCACATGCAGAGGATCTAGGAGTGGAGACATCCGCTCATGCTAAGACTTCTAGAGATGGGTGGAAACGCTCAAGGGAATCTAACAAGTTGATGCTGGATGCACGGGAGAATGTGGGACAACCATCTTCTCAGCGCAGACAAAGGAGGTCGCCTGAGCAGTACATTGGGTACATGGCCCTAGTTGGGGAGTGTATAGATACCGAACCTTCTTCATTGGAGGAGGCAGTGAAACAACCATTCTGGGTTGATGCAATGGTAGAGGAGTATGACTCTATCATTCAGAACAGTGTGTTGGATGTTGTCCCAAGTCCTCAGGGTAATTCAGTCGTGAGTTCTAGATGGCTTTATAAGGTAAAGCAGGCCGCTGATGGCAGTGTTGACAAACATAAGGCAAGGTTTGTTGCCCAGGGTTTCTCACAGATCGAGGGGATCGACTACGATGAGACTTTTCCTCTCGTAGCAAGGTACTAATCAATTAGATCGATGTTGGAACTATCAGCTTAGATGCGGTGGAAGATCCACTAGATGGACGTGAAGACAACATTCCTCAATGGGAAGATTAAGGAGGAGGTGTACATTGAGCAGCCAGAACGTTTCAAGACCTTTGATCGTGAGTCGCATGTGTGCCGACTCAAGAGGGAATTGTATGGGCTGAAGCAAGCACCCCACGCTTGGTACACTAGGATCGACAGCTATTTCACTCGATTGGGCTTCACCAAGAGTGAAGCAGATGCAAAACTTTACCACATCATGGTATAAGGTAAACCATTGATCATTGTTCTTTATTCCAACAATCTGATTTTGACAGGTGATGATCAGCTGATACAGTCTTTCAAGGAGGACCTTGCAAGAGTGTTCGAAATGAAATACATGGATCTTATGCACTACTTTCTAGGCACGGAGTTGTGGCAGAAATATGGTGAAGTATTTGTGTCTCAAGGTAAGTATGCCAATGAGATACTCAGGCACTTTCACATGGAGAAGTGTAAGCCCATGCAGACTCCTCTAGCTAGGAAATGGAGGAAGGAGGATGATACTTCAGGTGAGGTAGTAGCTACTATTATTTATCGATAGTTGGTGGGTTCACTTATGTATCTGGTGAACACATGACCCGACTTATGCTTTACGGTGAACCAGCTGAGTCAAGCTATGCTTCAGCCTACCAACTTGTTTTGGAAGGTAGTGAAGCATGTGCTGAGATACCTCAAAGGCACATCTCAGTTCAGATTATGGTACATACGGACAGAGGGAGTGAAGCTTCAGGGCTCCACAAATGTAGATTGGGTAGGGAGTCCATCAGACTAGAAGAGCACTTCTGGAGGAATCTTCAACCTTGGTTCAACAACAGTTTCCTCATACAACAGGAAACAGAGGTCAGTTGCACTTAGCTCAGCAGAGGCTGAGTACATGGCTACTAGTCAAGCTGCATGTGAAGCCCTTTGGTTGTGGACGATTGTAGTGGGATTGTTTGGTTAGAGGATGTATCCAACCGTGATCTACTGCAATAATTAGAGTTGTATCAAACTCTCTGAGAATCCAGTTTTCATGACAGGTCCAAGCACATTGATATCCGGTATCACCATCTTTGAGACTGTGTGGTCAAGAGGATCATGTTGTTGCGGTATGTTTCGACCGAGGAACAGGATGCAGATATTTTGACTAGGGCATTGTCAAAATGCATGTTCGAGTGCCACAAAGACAGGATTGGGGTCACTAATAATCCCTTTCTTGTTGAGAAGGAGTGTTGAAAATAGCAACAAGAAATGATAAATATAGAAGTGCTAAATTTAGTACTGCTATAAATAGCATTTCGGGATACCTTCCTATTTTAGTTAGTCCCTGAACTAAAATAGAGAAGTAAAATTCGAATTTGATCTTAGAAGCTATTTGTAAAATAATTAATTAATTCACCATGAGTTAATTAGTTGTAGAAAATCAAACGTGAACTCTATGTGGGGACATGCAACAGTTTCTCCATTAATTGAGGAATTTATCCATCAGTTAAAGAGATAAGGATGAGTTGTAATATTGAGTTGTAATTAGTTGGTTCAGTTAACTGAGTCAAGCCCAGTTAGATTAATTCAAATAGTTTGTTGAATTAATTGTGAGTTCAGTTAGTTAATGCATGCATGCATGTAACTATTGCACTTCAGATAACTGAATATTCTCTCATAAATAAATCATGCATGTCAGTTCAAACAGAGACCCAGTTGAGATCTAATGGAGGGGAAGTGGACTATCAGTTTCTAGAATATTCCATTGTGAATATCTCTTGCATGCAGAAGGAATTCTTTCCTTGAGGATTGCGCAGTTACTTCTTCAGGTTTTGTGAATGTGATGAGGCCAATTCACACATGTGACATCACTGGACCACAAGAAAAGGTGCGCAAGGAAATAGGAGGCTTGGAGGGCTTGAGGAGGACATATACTGTGTCTATTCAGTTTGTGAGTTGTATTGTTTGATTGCAGAGAGACAAGGATAGCTTGAGAGCTGATTATTTTTGTAACTTGAACAAGATTTCCACTTGTATGATAATACAGAGATTGGGGTTTTAGGTTGAGGCTTTCCTCGGGTTATTTCTTCTGTGTTATGTGTGATCGATTTCTCATTCTCAGTTATATGTGTTCTCATTGATCTTTCTCAATTCAATTAAGCTTCCACAAAGTTTGTTGTAGAAGTAGATCTTGTATCTTACTTTAGTCTATTGCATAATCTGTTGATCTGTAGTTGGAATTTCTACAGCTAGCCTGAAAAGGTGGCACAAATATTGTGACCACTGGAACAGAACATTGAATTTTCGGTCAGAACCATAAGTAGGAATACTTATGGTTGTCGTTGGATGCTTGCCACTGCATGTATAGTGTTCCATCAGTGTGGTTGCAGTTTCAAGCTTGTGAAAACTATTTCTAGCTCAGGAATTGATCAACATGGGTGGTTTCCAGGATATTGAGTGATCTAGTGTCCCTAAGGGGTGGTAGTATGTGTTCTGGTTTGTAGGGCCAACTTCCATAACAGTAACTGGGTGGTCAATTCATGTCATAGTAAGCACAAAGTTTTTACAAAGTTGTGTCAGAGTAGTTCCAATCCTTGCAACCTTTCCTCTAATATCATTGCTACTAGGTGGTATCAGAGCAAGGTTGAAAAACTAAACCTCGAGATAAATGTATAATATTATGCATGCATGTCATTTGTTTATATCTTTATCATACATGCATGTTAGCTACTTGTTTTTATGGTTAAGATATCGATGTATGAGCTGATACAGTTTTGATTTTGTATCATGATAATTTGGATTGGACTATGTAGATGCAATAGCCTCCCCTAAGATACATTGAGGTATGATTTTGATTATATTTTTATTTAGATAACAATGACATATTGTATGAAATACAAGGCTAAGAGATGAAGATTATAATGGTGGAATAAACTTCACATGACTTCCCTTATAGTCCTGATGTTGAATCCGTGGAATGGGAAAGGTCATTTGAGCAGCAAGGAGAAAAATATTCTCCTGATCTAATAGATACATTAAGGAGTGTGAGGGAAGAGATTAAAATTTGCAAGGATGGCAATAACATGTTGATTGAGGCATAGGAAAGACTTGCAAGGGACTAGGAAAGGAAATCAAAGTTAATGCAGTGATTCTATAGAGACTTTTAGAGTTGCAGAAGAAATGAGAAATGGGGATCAATCATGAAGATAGGCAAGAGGAGAAGACTAATGGAGAATATGGTAGCAGGTCCCAGTGGATACAAAACTTGGAAAAAGACGATGCAGTTAGAGGAAACAAATATTTGGATAGAATCGAGAGGAGGTCTAGCACTCATGGATTTTATTCTAGCTCCAATTCTGAGAGAGATCATCACCATCACTGCCATCGTCCTTATAGGAGGATTGAGAAGGGATATATTCCAGAGTTCAAGAATGTCAAGCCTCATACATTTTATGGAGAAATGAAGAAATCAGATGA